>JAGFMF010011618.1:829260-906243 GCA_019455555.1 Galemys pyrenaicus | reverse complement strand
TCCCTGCTCTCTGTGGTGAATCCTCTCACCCCCCCACACCTCTGGCCTGTACCCCAGTGCTTGTATGCATAAATAAATAAATCTTTAAAAAAAAAAAGTAATTGATCTGTTCACATTTTCTATTTCTTCATGATTCAGTCTTGCTTGGTTGTGTTTCCAGGAATTTATCCATTTAGTCTAGGTTGTCCAAATTGTTGGTATAAGACTGTAGCAGTTTCTTATGATCTTGTGTGTGTGTGTGTGTGTTTGTAGCATTATTTTGTAATATCTCTCTTTATTTGTATTAGCCCTTATTTATCAAGGGGAGTTTAGCTAAATTTCTGTCAATTTATCTTTTCAAAAGAAATATATTTTAGTATTGTTTTGTTGTTACTTTTCTACTTCCTTTAGATGTAAAGTTAGGTATTTGAGGTTTTTTTCGTTTGTTTCTTAAGGCATTTATTGCTATGCCCTGCTGTCTTCGAATTGCTTTTGTTGGACCACATAAGTTTATTGAAGTAACAATTTGCAACACCGTCTGATTCAGAGATGCAGGGTGAAACCTCTTTGGATGTATGTCACACTCTACAACCACCTTCAAGGCACTAATAGTCTTCCATAATCTGGGACCTAGCTGTTTATAATCTATACCCTTCTCCCCCTATGGCTATTCTCCCACTGGTAATCTTAATTCTACTGACAGTTCTAAATTTGTTATTCTGAGGCTTCTAAAGGATTTGTCTAATGCCTTATGTTTTCTCTTTATATTCCATTTCATTTAGCATTACCCTTCTACTCTATCCATGTTGTTGCAGATGGTAAGAGTTAATTTTTTATTATCATTGAATAGCAGTTCCTCATGTATATATGTATGCTGCTACTTTTTAATCCACTCATCTATTTTTTGCCCCTCACCCCCAATCCACTCAATCCATTCCTGGGTACTTTGTTTTTATATCTTGGCTACTGTAAATAGTACTGCAATGAATGTAAGAGTGCATGTGTCCCTTCTAATTAGTGTTTTTTTGCATTGACACCAGGAATAGAATTGCTTAATTATGAAGTGACCAAGTTAAATATTTTGAGAAATGTCTACACTTTTAAAGAGCCATCTCCCCAAGCTACTATTTAAGAGTGTATTTGAAAGGAAAAATCTAAGGGGCTTCTTGTGCAGGCACCAGTTGAGATAGTTAACTCACTGTCTGTTTTCATTGAGGAACACTTCTTTGTTTTTTAACTAGGCCTTAATGACCCCTAGGTGGTGTCTGAGGCACAGGTGTTGTCAGTTATCACAGCAGGAACATTCAAAAGTACTGTGCTAGGTGGTAGAAGTGTCACCAATCCAACCTGAGATGGTTACAACATCAAATAAAGAAAATAGGGACCTCCCTGGTGGCATAAGGGGTTAAGTCGCAGCACTATGAAGCTATCCACAGCCACTGCAGCTTGAGTTTGATCCCTGGTCAGGGAGGTGACCCACATGGTGTGGCAGACCTCTCCTGCCTCACCCTGTGCTCCCCTCAGCAATATATTTCAGTGGATCCACCTGTTTTGCTCCCTACTCTCTGAATCCTCACCCCCTGTACCTCTGTCCTGTACCCCAGTTCTTGTATGCATAAAATCTTTTTAAAACAAACAAAATAGAAAATATGGGGGGATCAGTAGTTGTTAATGGGGGTTTACTATATAATAGGTATAGATTTTAATTTATGATAATGAAAATGTTCCAGAGATCAGTTGTGACTGGTGCCAGGAAGGCACAGGGCAGGTTCTCGATGATTCTAAGCAGACGGGTCAAGGAGTCCTGGAGCCCTCAGTGGCTTTTTTAGGGTTTTATTTCATCATTATATCAGAGGCAACCAGGTACAGGGCAGGCAGTGGTTCCGGGGGGCCAGAAAGCTGGCAGAATTCTTAGCCCCCAGTGCATCTTCACTCTCTGGGCTCTCTAGCCTCTCATGCCTCTGCTGCTACTACTACTGCTTCTTCTGCCTTTCTTTTTCCTTTGCTCTCTGCTGGTGTCCTCATGACACCAGCCCTTATATGCGCGTGTCTCAGCCCACATGTGCCCACTTGCGCATGCCCACACCTTAATTGAGGTAGGCATGCATGCAGGATCACAGGTGTGCATCATCGACATCAGCAAATCATGAACATGGCAGGAGGGTGGAAAAATCTGATCACTTTTCCATTTACCCTATATGATGTTGGTTACATAATAGTGTGAATGTAGTTAATGCTCCTAAATGGTGTTTAAAAAATCTTACTATAATAAAAAAGTTAAAAAAAAAACCCCTTAAATCTATTCAGTTAAAAAAAATTTTTTAAAAGGGGCCTCCCTGGTTTGCAGCGGGTTGAGCACCACACTGTGAAGCATCCATGCACAGCAGCGTGAGTTCAATCCCCGGCCAGGGAGGGGACCCACATGGTGCGCAGACCTCTCCTCGTGTGCTGCTCCTCTCAGCAGTGTATTTCGGTCTATCTGCCTTTTCTGCTCCCGCTCTCTCTGGTGAATCCTCTCACCTCCCACACCTCTGGCCTGTACCCCAGTTCTAAATGCATAAATAAATAAAAAAATCTTTTAAAAAAAATCCTAAGCAGCAATTTGAACCTAAATAACTTTAAAAAGGGTAAAGATATCACAAACATCAATATGTTCCTCAGACCTGAGCATGAGGTTATATTCAAGAAGGCAAGGAAATAGGTAAATAATTTTTAAAACATGTCTATCAAATATTTCTATAGGAAAAATATTTCAATATTTTGTCCTGTTAAATAAATGCTTTGTAATTCCCAATACAATTAACATGTAGCCTCATATGACCATGTAGATAAAATTTTGAGGTGAGTTATACAACTACTATGCCCTTTTACACAAAGGAAACAATATCATAGATCTAGGGTTCTTGTTAAAGGTAATGGGCAAAACGAAACTGTGATCTTCATTCCAAATTTTGCACTCTTTCCATTTCATTGTATTGTTGTAATGATCAGGTTTGAGCCAGAAACTTTCCTTGTGTTACATCTATTCCTGAGTTTAGGTTTTGAACCTAGCTTTAATCCCCAAATTAGTGTTTTCCTCAAGTCTTAAATATTCACCACGCCATGGGTTTATTGTCTCATAATTATTTACCTAAAATTGGATAAGCATGAGTAAGGATTGTATTATTCATAATGAAACATTTTAGCTATTAAAGAAAAAGCAATAAAAAAGGCAATAACCTTCAAAGGACAGATATCAAGCATGTGTAACCTATTCACTTTTTTTGCACACCTGTTTTTCCTTTTAAGCAAGTGCCTGGTCTATTCTACCTCACTAGCATATTAAGAAAATATCTTACATGGGAAACTTTGGGGTGAATGTGTGTTGTTTTTTTTTCTTTATTTTTTTAAAGATTTATTTATGCATACAAGAACTGGGTACAGGACAGAGGTGCCAGGGGTGAGAGGATTCATCAGAGACAGAGTGGGGAACAGAACAGGTGGATCTACTGAAGGGAGCAGCAGGCAAGACAGGAGAGGTCTGCTGTGCCATGTGGGTCACCTCCCTGGGTGGGAGGTGGCTGTGGATAGCTCCATAGTGCTGTGTCTTAACACACTGAGCCAGCAGAGAGGCCCACGAGTGGTTTATTTTTATTTTTCAACATTGGTATACAACACTACATGATTTAGAGATAGATGATCACACCCTTTGAATGTGTTACCACACCAACATAAAGGCCTTCACCATAATCTATTGTGCGTCCTACCTACTCTCTCTCTCCACCTCTCTCCTCAGCCTCAGTTCTGCAGTGATAATTCTAGGGTTTGTGATTGGTTTGATTTTAAATGACCCTTTGTGTTTCTCAAGATCCCATATATAAATGACACCCATTTGCAATTTTTTTCTTTCTGACTTATTTCACTTAGCATAATCCTCTCTATTCCATCCGTGTTATCATAAATGACAAGATTGTTTGTGTTTGCTTTTTTTTTAAAGCTGAGTAGTATTTCATTGTGTGTATATATCACATTATCTTACTCTGTTCTGTTTTGGGGAACTTCGGTTGTTTCCATAAATAATGCTACAATGAAAATAATGTATACATCTCTTTAAATTAGTGGTTTTGCTTTTTATAGGTAAATACCTAGGAATAGAATTGCTCAATAATAAGGTAGTTATAGTTTTAATATTTTGAGAGTTCTTCATATGCTTTTCCATAGGGTGTGGACCAAACTAAATTTCCCACCAAAAGTGTATAAAATTTCTTCAACTTCTCACCAGCATTTGTTGTTTTTGATGTTTTTAATAGGGGTCTTTTTTTTTTTTTTTTTCAGACGTGAGGTAGTAGTGCATTCTACTTTAGATTTGCCTTTCCCTGATCCCTGATGATAAATGATAAGCATTTTTTTTTTAAGTGAACCTGTTGAGTTCTATGTGTACATTTTCTCACATTCAGTAGGGTGTCTTTTGTTTCAGTGATAGTTTCTCTATGTGTGTGTAAGCTTTTTAATTTGCTATAGACCCAGTTGTGTGTATTCTCGTTTCTCTTGCTGTTGGAGATGAATCCATAAAGACATCTCTGAAGTCTGTCATGGAGTAAATGTCTCTGTTTTCTTCTGTTTTATGGTTTTAGATCTTAATTCAATTAGTTAATTTTTGTGTATAGATAGTTATGGATATATGAATATTAATATGGAAAATTATGTGAGGTAGTGGTCTACATTCATTCTTCTATGCTATTTATTTGATGAGACTTTCCTTTTTCCATATGCTGTTGGCTTTTTTGTTGTAGATTAACTGTCCATATAAGAGTGAGTTTATTTCAGGATCTCAGTTCTCTTCCATTGGTTTGTGTGTCTGTTTTGTACAATACAAATGTACAAATACAATACAAGTGTACAGTACAATACTATTTTGATTATTCTAGCCTTGTAGTAGAATTTGACGCCTGGCCCTCGTCTTTTTTTTTTTTTTCCTTTTGGTCAGGATTGCTTTGGCTATTCAGGGTCTTTTTGTCACTCCATATGAATTTCAGCAGTGTTTGTTCAATTTATATTTCTTTGAAGAATGCCATTGTGAATCTTTGATAGGAATTGTATTGAATTTGTATGTTGCTTTGGATAAGATAGCCATTTTAACAAGGTTAATTCTTCCAATCCATGAGAAAGGGAGTATCTTTCTCTTTCCATGTCTGCTATTCCTTTCAACAATATCTTATAGTTTGCATTGTACAGATCCTTCACCTTGTTTTTTTTTAAATTTTTTTTTCTCATTAGATTTATTTAATTGTATTTGACAACATTTGTAGTCCCCAGGGAGCACCCACCACCATTTCACCCGTGCGCCATCACCTCAGTCCCTTGTGTTCTATATGCCCTCATCCCCGTCTTTGCCCTCCTCTCCCTCTGCCTCCCCCCCCCCCCCAATGTTCCCTTTGGTCTATATTTAACCTTTTGATCTTGTTGAGTTTGTTTTGGGTGGTAATTGCCCATTTCCTTGAGCTTTCTCTTGTATTTTATTTTTGTTGTAGTTCTTTCACATTCCTCCTAAAAGTGAAGCCATCCAATATTTTTCTCTTGCCTTCTGACTTGTTTCACAGAGTATAATTCCTTCTATCTCCATCCATGTTTCTATAAATGGCCCTAGTTTATCATTTTTGATTGCTGAATAGTATTCCATCGTGTATATGTACCACATTTTCTTGATCCAGTCCTCTACTTTTGAACATTTGGGTTGTTTCCAGGTCTTACCAATTACAAATAGTGCTGCAATAAACATGGGGGTACAGGTACTCTTTTGGATTGGTGTTTCTGTATCCTATGGGTAGATTCCTAGGAGTGGGATTGCCGGATCATATGGTAGGTCCATCCCTAGCAGACCAAGGAAACTCCATAGGACCTTCCATAATGGTTGGATTAACTTGCATTCCCACCAGCAGTGTAGTAGAGTTCCTTTTTCTCCACATCCTTGCCAACATTTATTGTTGTTGGTTTTTTTTTGATGTGTGCCATTCTTACTGGTGTAAGGTGGTACCTCATTGTGGTTTTAATTTGCATTTCCCTGATTATGAGAGATGTTGAACATTTTTTTCATATGCCTGTTGGCCATTTGTATGTCCTCTTTGATGAAGTGTCTTTTTAGTTCTCCTGCCCATTTTTTATCTTTGTGGTCAGTCCCTTGTCAGTTGTATGGGATGCAAAGATTTTTTCCCAATCAGTGAGGAGTCTTTTCGTTTTGGTTAATGTTTCTTTTGTTGTACAGAAGCTTTTTAACTTGATATACTTCCATCTGTTTATCTTCTCTCATTTTTATTGCTTTGGGAGATGCATCTTCAAAGGCGTCACTGAGATGTATGTCTTGCAGCGTTTTACCTATGTTTTCTTCTATATTTTATGGTTTCAGGTCTTACATTCAAATCTTTTATCCATTTTGAGCTGATTTTTGTACATGGTGTAAGGTAGTGGTCTAGTTTCATTTTCTTGCATGTGGCCGACCAGTTTTGCCAGCACCATTTATTGAANAAGCTGTCCTTGTTCCATTGCATATTCTTTCCTCCTTTGTCAAAGATCAGGTGTCCATATATGTGTGGTTTTACTTCTGGGCTTTCTATACGGTTCCATTGGTCTGTGTGTCTGTCTTTGTTCTAGTACCAAGCTGTTTTTATTACTATTGCTTTGTAGTAAAGTTCCTTCACCTCCTTTGTTAAGTTTACTCCTAGGTAATTTATTCTTCTTGGTGTGATTGTAAATGGGATTCTCTCTCTTTTTTTAATTGATGTATCATTTTTTTGATGTATCATTATTTTACATCCTTGCTTGTTTTTTCACAGTATAGTATTTTCCCACCACTAAAACACCCATGGCTCTTAACCATAGTTCATTCCTTTAAAAAAAAAAAAAAAACAGACAAACACCAAAGTCAAGCCTGGAGCCACTGAGTTGCTGAAAATTAATAAAATTACATATTCTAACGTAGCACAATATGTACCTGAGTTGTTACCATTGGAGTGGTGATAGCTGCCTCATTGGTTATTTCATTAGCTTAGTTTACTTTTCTAGTCCTTATCCTTTAGTTCAGGCCACAGGGAATGTTTTGTTCCATGCCCACCTATCAACCCCATTTAGGATGTTTTTGCTTTTGTTGTTTCAGGTGCTGGGCTCTAAATAGAGTTCCTTTTATTTTTCTGTAATTTAAGTAGATTGAAGTAATTAAATTGACAGGGAACTGATGTCTGAGAGACAGTTGAGCAAAAGGGATACATTGGGAGAGGAATGGGACTAAGAATAAAAAATAGATGGTATTTTGTGTATGCTTTTGAACTACATTTTTATGGAAAAAGAATAATCACATGAATAGTGGATATGGGTGGTGTTTTTATTGTGTCGTGGCAGTGTTCAAGCATTTACTATTACTGTACTATTTAAGACATACTCTTTGCCTGGCATGAGTACAATGTTGGATTATATATGCAATATTTTAGGTACTGTGTGTATTATCTAGTATAGTCTTATTTGTTTGGATTACACAGATTAGCATAATTCAACTTGAGAAGCAGAATACTGGGTAACTATAGTGGGTCTTGCCTTGGTGTGCCCAGCTTCCCTGCAGCAGGGGTAGGCAGAACTTTTGCCTGAAATTTTAACATTGCTTGCTTTCTTCCCTTTTCCTGTTTTGATTCTTTTTCTGATTTTTTTTTTTTTTCCCTGAGAGCACCTTACTAAGTCACTTACTCTAAAAATGTCACCTCAAAGTGTGGTTCTGGAGATCCTGATTGCGTCCGCTCAGGCCTCCAAGAAACAAGGCACCAATACAGGAGACGTGCAAGAAGTTTTGGAGTGAGCATTGGCAGGCAGGGAAAACTTGCAGACCACCATGCAAGATCTCACCTGGAGAAAGAAGGAAAGAGCATTAGGTATGAAGTTTCTGGGTAAAGCACAACTCAAAGAATTGACTTTACTGATGGCCAAACTTTCTGTTAGAAGAGTCTTCTAGCTTGCTCGTACCTGTGGCGTGTTCACTGACTAATGACATGCTCAGAAAGCCTGGCCTGTGGGGCAGTGGTGTATCCAGAGGACGGAAACTCCACCAGCATTCACCAGCATTCACTCCTGCTTCCCATAGCAAAAGCTTCTAGCGGTGCATCTCACACTGTCCTGAGTTACTGACATTCATTTTCAGAAAATATTCTCAACAAATACATATGAACTTGGCATGGTGATGGAAACAGGAGTCACTACCCTCCTGGAGCTTTTATTATTCTATGGGAGAGTGAATTTCTTAAAGGAAATAAAAACAAAAGAATTTCACTGTGACAAATGCTATGAAGGAAATAATACATAACATCTGTTGAGTGCTGTTATGTGTTTGAATTCTAAGTGCTTTACATATAAGAACTTGTTTATCTTTCCCAGAAACTTTGAGGTTTGTGTTCTTTATTATTCGAGTTTATAAGAGAAAAGAACCTGAGTGTTTAAGGGACTTAGCCACAAGGTCACTCAACAATCAAAGAAATGAGACTGAGATGGCAGCGGATACGTGGGTAATGTTTAAATAGTTGTCAGGAAAACCCTTTCTGAGGAAGTGTTATTTAAACTAAAACTTAAGGGATGATAAGGAAAATAGCTGTATATTTAGAAGGGTAGAATTTGTCAGACAAGGACAGCCTGCACAATGACTTATGTTAGGAAGGAGGACTGTGAACAAGAATGGAAAAAGAAGTTGCTGTATTAGTCAGTTGTTTAATAAATAAAGAATAGAAACCTCCTCTATCAGTAAATGATTAGAAAAATAAGCTAGTAAGTGGAATTTTGTGGTAATGGGGATGCAAAGACCTCAAATTATGTCAACCAATTTAGGAAAGTTTTAGGGAGGGATGGAAGGAGGAGTGTGTAAGTCTGTATTACCCCCAAAAGTACAGTCAAAGACTTATGTACAGGTAATTTGGAAAGTGACCTAAGGAAAAACTGGACAGTAGAACCAGGGAGAATTTACAAGAGTATTTTGTTCCAGGTGGTAATATCGCAGAATTGGAAACAATAGGCAAGTGACAATTAAGTGGTGAATACATTTTTAGATATTTGAGTGTATAAAACAGTGAAAATGAAGAGTTAGATGTGTTTGCTTCAGTGGGAATAAGTCACTGGAGTAAACATGTATTTTATAATTTTCAACCAAAATGTAATATATAAAATGAAGTTTAAGGAAGAAAATAAGTTCTAGAGATTGCCAAGAAAAAAGAATTTTGTGGTTGGAGTTTTATTTTTTGCCATTAAAATATCTAATCTTTGCCTACTTGTACTCATAACAACAAAAATTAAGTTAAATTTCATTGGGATGATACCATCTTTGAAGTAACTGGTTATTACCACAAGAGGTCACCATTTGCATGAAAATACTTGCTCCAAAGTAGAAAAAAATGAAGACAAAAAATCAAAACAAACAAAAAAAAAAAACCTAAAAAACAACCCTTTTTGTATTTAGGTATATTTCTAACTGAAGTGTGTTCTAATTTTATTTTTTAATTTATTTGTATATACTTTACATCATTGTTCATTTTTAAACCATGTTTGCTTTCATTTTAAACAATGTTTGGTTTCTTAAGTGTGAAGTGGGTTCTAATACTGACCCTCAAGTGTTTAAGGCAATGCAAATTTTATGTAATTATACAGAAAATGCTACGTGTTGTGTTACAATATTTAATTTTATTAATTTTAGTAACTCAGTGGCTGCATACTTGACTTTGGTGTTTTTCTTTCAAGGAATTCCTCTAATAGCTATTTGTTAGTTTTAAACAGGTGACACATAAGGTAGTAGAGCAGTTTACTGAAATATGTATTGGGTCAAAAAAGACCCTGACTAACCAAAGCAATCTGACAAAAAAGAATAGGTATTACACTTACAGACTTCAATTTGTACTCCTAAGCAACAATAGTCAAAACAGTATGGTATCGGAATAAAAACAGGCACGCAAAAAATAATAAATGGTCAGAATAACTGAATAGACCCACTCGCTAAGGAAACCCTAGATGGCTAACAGGTACATCTAAATAAAAAAAGTGTTTATTAGCACTGATCATCAGGTAGAAAAAAATCAAAACCACAGTGAGGTCTTCACACCCTTCAGAATGGCCTACGAGAAAGATGAGAAACAACAAGCACTGTGAAGAGTGTAGACTGATCTAGCTCTTATGGAAAAAGTATGGAGGTTTCTAAAAACATTAAAAATAGATTTACTATGTTATCTAGAAATTCCACTCCAAAAAACACTAATTCAAAGGATATATACATTATGTTCTTTGCAACACTATTTACAATAGCCAAGTTGTGGAAACAACCTAAGTACCCAATAGCAGATGAGTAGATTAAGAAGATGTGGTATATATACACAGTGGAATACTAAGCTAGAAATAAAAATAAAATCTTGGCATTGTGGCAATATGGGTGGAACTAGAGGGGATTATGCTAAGTGAAACAAGTCAGGAGAAAGACATATTGGATGATTTTATTCATGTGGAATATAAAAAAATAAAGGAACAGACAAAAAACTAAAAGAAAACAAGCCTTTGAAATCTGAGTGCAGAACTGAGGCTACCAGAGGAGGGGAGGGAATAATAAAGGGGGGAAAGGATTACAGTAAAGGATTGTTTGGTGTTTGGGTGGAGGGCATGGTGTGAAGACATTTATAAAGTGTGAACCCATACCCCTGAAATATATCGTTGTAAATCAATGTTACCTCAAATGTAATTTTGAAATGACGCCTACAACGGGGAATTACTGTTTCATGAGATTTTTGTGACTTCCTCACTAGCTGTATTAATTTTTCTTAATATTTATTTGAAAGAAAGAAGCACTTTGCCCTCCAGGCTAAAAGGGGTGTCTGACACTTGAATCTGGTAAGATTTTCTACTACAATGTTTCTTTACTAAATTCTCTCCACCTACTTTGTAAATAGAAAATAGTGAAGACTTTCCTGTTGTGAAGCCAGCCCACTGGTCTACACTAAATTATCAGCACTGATAGTGGTGAATTATCCACTAGCAGTCTAAGAAAACATTTTTATTCAGATACTTTTCCCACATTGCTTAGTTCTCTGCCTATACTCTTTGTACTTCAGTGTCTGTCTTAATGAAAACAGAAACCTGATTAATATTGAATACATTCCCAGTTAAAAATCCTTCAGTGTTTCTAAATAACTTCCAAGAGCTAGTTAGCTTCACATTCAAAATTGCTAATGTATCCATCAGCATTCTATATTAATATTCATATTAATAAGTTGATATATGCATGCACATTCTATGCTATCATTGTCTTTCAGACTAACTTTTTTTTAAAAAGATTTATTATGCATACAAGACTGGGGTATAGGTGAGTGGTGCAGGGGGGTGAGAGGATTCACCAGAGACAGTGTGGGGAGCAGAACAGGCAGGTTGACTGAAATACACTGCTGAGGGGAGCAGCAGGTGAGCAGGAGAAGTCTGCCTTGCCATGTGGGCCACCTCACTAGCCAGGGATCAAACTCATGCTGCAGTAGCTTCACAGCGCGGTGCTCAACCCACTGCACCACCAGGGAGGCCCTCACACTAACTTATATTATCTCACTCTTTTTTGACATTTTTGAATGAGAAACTAAATCTCAGAACTTCAGAATATATTTGCATAACTGGGACTTGAATTTGAGTATATGTACCTCCAAATCATGACCCTATATTGCACTTTCTCATCTTGCTTCGCCTCAGAAACACATACTCTGCAGTTAGATTGAACTCTCAGTTCCTTTTATGTCTAATAACTTCTGTGTACATTTTTCCTTCTTCCTGGAATGCCTTACTTATCCATTCCTAAATTCTCATGTTTAAGACTCAATCACACCTGCTGTGCTTGACTCTCCGTCCTCTATTCACCTGAGTTCTGGTCCCTGCTCTGAACTGGAGCATTAGCATCGTAGTCCTGAGTAGTTTTGCTTAACATGTGTATGAGTGCAGCAGAGAATGAGGGAGGTAATTGCTGATGCTATACTGTAAGAATCATTGCATTGTGCAATGGAGAAGTCCATTTTTAGCTTGAACTCCAAAAGGAAATGTGTTCTTTTTTGCTTCCAAAGGCAGTTAAATAAGTCCTTTAACTTGGGGGTTGTGGATGGGGTAGGTGGGAATGTGAGGAAAAGGGGAAAGAGGAGAAGGGGAGAACTGATTGAAACAGCAAAGTTTCTAGATAGAACTTCCAAGTTAAAAGGGAGTTGCAGGATTTTGGGAACAGAAAATCTATTATCAGGGTTAACACATCAAATCAGCAGCTATATTTAAATGAGCTTTGAGTCATTTCTTTGTATGTTGAACGGTTTTCTAGTTGATGAGATGCTGGAAATTTGTAAGCTAAATTATGCATCCATTTTCTGCAAAGTAGTCCTTAAAATTATGGCCTCATTAGTTCCCTACTTCAAGTATTTTCTTTTTATACTTATCTTGAAAATATTAAGAAAGGAAAGTTAATTAGAATTTAACTGATAATATGCAAATTGCCAGAGAACTCTTTAACATACATTATTTTATCTAATTTCCAACAGTTTCTATGACAAGTTAGTAACTCCCTCGTAGAGGAGGAGAGAGAGAGAGAGACAAATACTAAATCACCTGGTGGTCAGTGGGGAAACTGAAATTTAAATAACATTAAGCCTGATTCTACTGTCCTAGATTTAGATTTTCTCAATTTGAATGAAGAACAAGCCACTGTTTTTGTTTTTTTTTTTTTTTTTAGGAAAAATTTCAGACCCTTTTGTGTTGACCAAACAATTTTTGTTAAGTGAATGAACATAAAACTTGCTGTAAACATGTCATGCTTGTGGTACTTACATAACTACAGAACTAAAAGCAACCATAGAAATTAAACTTCAAAATTAATAAAATTCAACATTAAGAATGGACAATATCGGGCCTCCCTGGTGGCACAGTGGGTTAAGCAATGCACTATGAAGCAAACTGCAGCCACTGTAGCATGAGTTTGATCCCTGCCTCTGGGCAGGGAGGGGCCCCACATAGCATAACAGACTTCTCGTGCCTCGCAGGTTGCTGCCCTCAGCAGTGTGTTTCAGTCAGTCTGTCTGTTCTGCTCCCTGCTCTGTCCCTGGTGAAACTTCTCACCTCCTGTGACTCTGGCCTGTATCACAGCTCTTGTGTGCATAAGTAAATAATAAATCTTTAAAAAAAAATGGCCAATATCTTTGTCATGAAATAAAATTGAGGCTTGTTAGTGCAAACACAATATTTTTAAGGTAGGTGATCTTTTCAATTTCGCTTTTCTATCTGCTATGTGATACTATTTTTCATGTTATCATTTTCTCTTTGAACTGCTGTGAAAATTCAAGATTGCAATACAATGTAGCCACTGTTTGGCCCAAATAATTATTATGAAATTCACTTCTGTTTTTTGTTGTTTTTTTCCCCTAAGATTTATTTTTAATTATGCATACAGGTACTGGGGTATAGACCAGAGGTGCAGGGGGAAGGTGGATTCACCAGAGACAGGGTCTGGAGCAAATCAAGCAGATTTACTGAATACACTGCTGAGGGGAGCAGCTGGTGAGACGGAGAGGTCTGCTGTCCCATGTGGGTCAGCTCCCCGGCCTGATTTGAACTCATGCTGCAGTGGCTGGTGGTAATCTTGATAGCCCTGAGACTTTAACTGAGGGAGGCCCTCACTTCTGTTCTCATTTCTTCATCTCAGGACAATAAAAGAGCCATTTCTGGAATGTCCACTCCTGAGAGTGCGTCCTTTATCACCATTGCGTCAGGACAGTGCTGGCACAATAAAAGTGCTCAATAGATATTTATTTGATGTAGGAGTTAATGAGCAAAGAAATACTTTGTATCACTGATATAATATTTTAAGACTTATGTATTGAAGGACTGTGTTGACCTCTCTGTCCCCTTTCTTTTCCCCTACCCCCACCATTCAGGCAGTGACTTGGGTACTTACATCTATGGCTTTATGAGGATGATCAGCTGAATTAGAAAAGTGGAAAGTTTGCAAGCTCTCTTGGTTTGTGTTGCCATTTCTGAGTACACCCTTCAATGTGCTGCTCATCTTGCATTCATACTTCCCATTCCACTATCCATTTTTCTTCAGTTTGCATCACCGACACTGGTCTTTTGGCTTCTGCTTGCATTTGACCAGTGGGACCCACTGGCACAGGTTGGAGGTAACATCTCAGTAGTTACTTGTATGGACGGGTGATGTTCTCACAAGCCTCCATGCTTTGGTGTTTGGGCTCAATGAGCAGTCATGGAGTTGTGACAAAAACCTGCAGACATGGGCTGAGGAGAGCAAGGAGATTCATGGTTGTCTGTTCTTGTAGGGGAGTGGTAGACTTTAAGTTGGAACTTAAGTTTAATTATAGAGATGAAATGATTTATGTAAACAAGTTCGCAGATTTCACATCCTCTATTTGTTTCTTGTTGTTTGGAAGGTAATTGTAATGAAACCCACTCAAAGGAATTTAAGTTGAAACACTCTACATGTGTTGTAGTAAACTTTAGGTTATAAAATTCTAGAAGCTAGTTTCTTGTGTACATGAATAAAAGTTGTGATTAAGTTATACTCTGGGAGGCAGCAAAATATAATGGATAAGAATGTGAAGTCTGGGTTCAGAATCCATCTTTACCACTTACCAGCTCTAGGACTTTCAGTTAATCTCTCTGTGCCTCATTTTCCTGATCCATAAAAGTACACAAAACTTTGTGGATTAAGTATAATGTATAAATTACTAGGTGCACATAATAAGCTTTCAGTAAGTGTTTATTATTACTACAGTTTCAGTACTCCATCAAATATTCATTTGTTCACTGATGTTTATTTACCACTAGCCCTGCACATTCATGCAAAGATGAATTTATCTCTTTGTAATCTTGGCATGTCCAAGATTTTTTTTTTATATTCACCAAAAAAAATCTACTTGTGCTTTTTTCTTGCTATATGATCTTTTTGTACCCTTGCAGCTAGAATGTAATTAAGTCCTAGCCAAATGGTTTCTGAATAGAAGTTTTATGTTCACTTTTCAACCAGGGTTTTAGGTTTTTTGTTGTTGTTGTTTTTTTTTTTTTAAGATTTATTTATGCATACAAGAACTGCGGTACAGGCCAGAGGTGTGTGGTGGGGGCGGGGAGGGGTGGGAAAAAGGATTCACCAGAGACAGTGGGGAGCAGAACAGGCAGATCGACTGAAATACACTGCTGAGGGGAGCAGTGGGCAAGGCAGGAGAGATCTGCTGTGCCATGTGGGTCCCCTCCCTGGCAGGGGTTGAACTTTGTTCTGCTTCATAGTGTGATGCTTAACCCTTGCGCCACCAGGGAGGCCCTGACCTAGGGTTTTTAAGAGGCAGGTATACCCTCTTCATACTGTTACCGTTCCACTGTCTGGGTACAGAAGATAACCAGGCCACAGAAGGTCACAAAATAGTAGGACCTGGGTTCCTGAATCACCCTGTGGAAGAGAGTTGCCAAAACACTAGAAAACATCTACTGAATTCTGTACAAGAAGTACTGTCTTTGGACCATTATATATGTTTTTGAGGATCTATTTTTTTGTAGCAGCTAGTGTTATCCTAATTAATACACTCTTATTATAAACATGATAGAACACATGGAAAGGGTGTATACTTCATAATCAAATATGTTGTGTGGTTGGATTCAAATTTTCAGGAAAGGGGGACTGAGGAGAAGAGTAAAATGAAATCCTTTTACATCTTGTTGCTGAAGTGAGAACCCTCCCAAATTTTTTTGGTATCTTCATTGTGTTTCACCTTGGGCAATATTCTTCCCCTTCCAATCTCCATTTTCTTTGTTATTAGAGCTCCCACTCAACCATCAATGCTAAAAAAAAGCTTCACTCTTTTTTATATGTGTGTCGTTCTTGTTTTTTTCTGCATTAGGGTGACAAATGGTTCATTTCTTTCCCAAATGTTCAGGCAATCTGTACAGTGAAAGGTTGGTCTTCCAGCAGTCCATAAATAATGTGACTTATCAAAGGAATTTCATAATGTCCAAGGCACTTAAACTGTTTTAATATATAGTTCATTATTTTTAGAAAAAAAATTAAAATTTCCAGATTAACTGCATGTCAACTTCTTGAGACATAATATCTTTTAATTAGTACTTCTCTAGAATGAAAGGCCAGCCCCTCACTAAAAGGCAAGAACAGTGGTTCCATACTATTTTTTCTTATCACCTTCCAACCTAAATTACAGATTTAATGGAGATGCTTCTTAGGACCCATTTAGCAAATCAGTATGTGCCTTAGATATGCTAAAAACAGGGTAGTACTTAAAACAGGCACAAGGGGCAGTGACAAGAAGAGGGGAGACAGGTCACTCTTTGTGGGTGCTCACCCATGTACTCAAGTGAAAGATCTCTAAGGCTCAGGCTAGGGATCTAACAATAGGGTTTATTTAACAAACAAAAGATTGGGGAGAGGAGTTTTTAAGTCTATGTTTTAAGCCAGATGTTGTCCTCAGTGTCCAGAAGGCCCAAACAAAAGCCACTCGGGCAAGATGATGAGACACTGCAGTAGCCCAAAAGCAGTCTGAAGGCTGGGGCGGACCAGCTCCAGGAGGTGGTACTGGAGAACCAGAGGCTGTGAACAGCTCTTTGTGAGCTGTTGGCATACACCAACAGCAAATAGCTCTTTGAGATGTGAGGCCGAGGCTGATGGTGCCCCTTGCAGGTGATGTCAAAGGTAGGCTAGGAGGCAGGTGCAGAGACCAAGTCTCTGGAGGTATATGGAAGTCTGGTGATCCCACAGAAGTTATCTGCTGGATGCATTACTCTCTTCAGAAGCTGTCTGCTGAATCCTTTGAAGGTGGTCTGATGAATGTCTTCTCTTCACAGGAGGTGGTCCAATGGCATCTAGATATGCCTAGAATAGTGCTAAAACTAGGGTAGTACTTAAAACTACTCTTCTGGTGGTCCAGTGCCTCCTTACTGCTTTGGAGGCTGGCTACTGATTCTTTTTTTGTTGTTAAAGATTTATTTATCTATGCACACACGAGCTGGGGTACACCCAGCGTGGCCAGAAGCATGGGAGGCAAGAAGATCCACCAGAGACAGAGCAGGGAGCTGAACAGGCAGATCAACTGAAACACATTGCAGAGGGGAGTAGTGGATGTGACAGGAGAGGTCTGTTGTTCTATGTGGGTCAGCTCCCTGGCTGGCAGCAGGGATCGAACTCGTGCTGCCGTGGCTGCAGTTTGCTTCACAGTGTGGTGCTTAACTCACTGCGCCACCAGGGAGGCCCCTGGCTGCTGATTCTTTCAAGCTGACTCTTCTGCCTTATAGTCTCTTCAGGGTCTTCTACTCTACATATCTTATTGGGCTATTTTTAATCCTAAGCATTTGATTGAACTGTTCAGCACCAATCAACTTGTTTTTTTATTTTCAATTCAAATAAATTAACTCAGGGTTGAATGATAGTTCAAACCTTAATAGTTTGGTTTATCTTGAACCTGATTGGTCCATTTAGCTTGAGCCTGGCGAATCCATTTAGGATCCTTGAGCCAGATATAAGCCCCAGGCCCTGCTCAGACCTGCCTGCACTCAGGCCAGGGGCAGGTTTGTGGCCTTTTGGCTCCAGGGAGCCATGACCAGAGTCAGACTCACTGGGATTAGGAGAGGGGGAATGTCCACAGGTAGTAGGCTAAAGCCCGAGAACCTCACCTTCCACAAAGCCTTGGGGCTTGTGGGTGCTGCAGGGATCTGATTATAGTTCCATACTGTTTTATCATCATCTTCCAACTTTATGAATTTGACAGAGACAGTTCTTAGCACACAATTGCCCACTTAGCAAATCTGGATGTTCCCCTTCATAGGCCTGTATAGAGGGGGCTCCAGTGAAGATGGGTCCTAAGGATTCTCTCTGGCTTTGGGCAGTACAGGAAGGTCTGACTTAGGTCTGTTCCAGGGTGGCCCTCCTCCAAACTGTCTGGAGGCCTCCCGGAAGGGTAGGCGTAGGTGGTATTCAGTTCTCTCCCTTCTCCTGGGCACTGCCAGTCTGCAGCCTTGGCTTGAAAGGTGTAAAAACACAACTGAAAACAGATCGTAGGCACATTTTTACCTGGAGTTGCCAACTGTCCTGAATTGACCGGTCTCATCCAATGAGTCTGAATCTCGTAGAGAAATGAGCACTTCAGAAACGTTTGGAAATCCCAAAACTCTAAACCAGAAGAAGGCAATACTCCATAAGTTTATGTAGATTCTAACACCCTTCTTACAGAGCACAGGGGCACACTTATTCATTTATTCCAGAGGTTCATTTAGTCAATGACATAGGGCCTCCTTACTATGTTCCATTCTGTCTTGATGTTTGCTATCAGGCCTTCATTTTACATTTTAAAATAATATTCCAACCCTGAAAAAAAATTACTCTTTGGCAAATTTTCAGGAATTAAACACTTACCATGTGAGGTTTTAGAAAAAAATAAAGGGATATTAGTTATTCAATACTTCGAAGCATCCAGCAACTTCTAAATCCTTGGAAAAATCAACACAAGGCAGATTTCTTTACTTTCCTATTCTCCCAGGAATGCCAATCTCTCAGCTGGCTGGAACACCATGTGTGAGCCAGGGTTGGTCCAAGCCAAATTGTGGTTTTTCATTTTTCTAGAGCAATGGTATCAAAACTGATGATAATAACCTCAGTTTGAGGTATGCCCCCTCAAAACTAGTTCAAGTGGCATCCAGCACACAGATATTTTTCTGACCTGCTCTGTAGAGGGTGTCATGTTCTGGTCAGCTGTTAGAGTAGTAGTGACCACCCACTGGACAAAGAAGTTATGGGGGAAAACTATGCATTCCTTGCTATTCTTGCCAAGAAAAAGCATAAACTTAAGTGCCATAGGCCCTCCCTTATATCCCATCTCTGCCCTGAACATGCCACCCGTTTTTCAGCACCATGGAAGAGAAAGATCATGGGTTCTCAGTGCTGACTGGAAGTGGACACCTGCCACATTATAGCCCCTCTCAGGGAGGCCTTAACAGAAGATGATGAGTAGAATTCTAGTGGTCACAGATGCAGAGACTTGGTATCTCAGTTTACAAAGAGGGCGAAAGGGCCTAAGAAGCAGATAGAGACTCTGGGGCAAGGGCAGATGACGTCACTGCTTTGTCATAGCCCAGAAGAAACTAGATTGGAAGCTCCATGACAGATTAAACTGGAGAAGAGGTATGAGGATGGGGCTGTGTCTTAGCACCACCATTCAAGGACTCTGAATTCTGATCTGTTGACACACATCCTGTACAACCTTGTGGCAATGAGCACTTGACCAGAAGACCCAGTGGGCTCACCGGATATTGGATCAACCAGTGGTAGCAATTCTAACTGGAAGGTGGAAAAACTTGTAGGCTAGCTGAGGTGCTGGCTTTGGGACAAAATTCTGGAGGATAGGGTACTATCCTCCTATCTATGGCTATGGTGTTATGGGCCCCATGATTAGAATATACAGGTAGGGGAGCCAAGGGATAGAGGTAGGTTTGAGTCCTCTCATAATCGCTGCTTCTCAAGGTTGCAACTTTAGACTCTGTCATGTGAAAAGTTCTGGTTCCTTCAGGGAAGGGAAACACCAGGCAGTTACTGAACTTGAAGCTGTTGACTACTGCCAGGTCATTTTGGCCTCATGTCAGTTGAAGAAATGGCAAAGAAAGTAACTACTACGTTTGTTGGCAAAATCAACTCTAATGACCATAAGGAGTAGGGTTGCTGCATATCGTGAAGATGTAGGAGTTTACTGGAATATAGAGCACCCCATGAGATACCTCTTACCACTTCTGTGCTAGGCATAACAGCATAGGAGCACATTCAGCTATGACTTGATGAGGCAAAGGCAGCCAACGGTCAGGGCTGAAGTTCTAGGTCAGTGCGTCAGGCAGGAGTTCTGGCTAAAAGAGAGCGGAATCTAGAATGGGTGGTAAAGGAGAAATCAAGGCTTCATCTTGGGGTCTTCTTCCCTGGATCTCAAGAATGACCCCCAGCACCTGGTCCAGGATTTGGAGCGTAGTGAGGAGGCCCTATGGTTGACTGTATGACTGATACATATATGACTAAAAGTGCTCTGTACTCTGTAAGAAAGGTGTTCAAGGTAATCCACGTTTGAGAACGGCTTAGAGATCTCGGGACAGTCTGTTCACACGTGGCGCTCTCAGCCCGTTTCAGCAAGGTTCACTAGCTGTCACTCCCTCCACACCAAGGCCTCATGGCAAAGACACACATGGCTTTGGAAGAGCACCAAACCACCTCTGCTTGCCTCCCCACGCCACTGTGTCACCAGCAGGAACTCATTATTCCTTTAGAGTCAGCAACAGAGAGAAATACAATCTTTAAGGCTTAACCATTTTCTTTCCCCTAAATAAAAAAACGGCAAGTCACACATGGCTACAATTTGGACACAGTGTCACTTTCACACTTTACTGCTCTACACATAAGCCAGTTGAATGTTTTTGTAAGTGACTGAATTTAGTTTTTGAATTACCCCATGTACCTTATCCAGATAAATTACCAAAATAAACAGCAAGCATAGTATAATTACAGTGTTGACAGTGGTCTAAGACTCAGCTGGATGGAAAATTGCTTTCCCTCCTCCCCTTCATCTCTCTTCTGAGATGGATTGGTTAGAGATGAATTCTCCCAACACACGACCTACCTTGAAATGACTTGAGTCTCTCATTGGGAAAGCAGAGACTTCGCAGATTGGGGTCAGAAAATCTATCAGCCTTTCACTGTGCTGGCTTTTTTGCTTTCTCCTAGTTTTAACGTTTTGATCCTTTGCTGTAGTGACTCTTACCACTTATCTTTCTAGTCCATTCTCATAGGCTAGAATTTGGGTGACATACTTGAAGAGGTTGAAATGCTCAGAACAGCAATAAATAACTAAGGAATAAACTGCTGTGTAATCACTGCTAGATTTAACACTTTTTCCTGATACCTGTGGAATCACCCACAGTTAATGCTTCACTCACCTGACTCTCTAATGCCCATGTTGTTGTAGGAGACCTTTTCACTGTCCTGATCTTTCACTCACTTAAATAAGCAATATTGAAATGAAAACTGTACATTTTATTCCCTTACACTAAGTTTCACATCAGTCTTATATTGTTTTTCACAATCTTCTCGCTCTTGTTTTGAACATCTCCGTAACTCTTCATGTTGTGCCAAAAATGAAAGTTATGCTTTAGTCAGTAATTGATTGCATGTTTGCGATGCATTTGTGAGATGTCATAGTTCTATATGTGCTCTGCCAGTTAACAACCATGGTTTTATATTTATTAGTGAAAGGAGTTTTTTCTATCAAAAGCCTATTCTTTCTGTTATAATACTTTAATTGTACATCTGATTATACTGCCTCTTTTGTGTTACATTTAGGAATTAATTAATGTATCTTAAAAATTAAGATTTATTAGCCAGACTTGAAATCTACTTTTAAAGTTGATTGTGAATTTAAATTTTTACATATTTAAGCATTACATACTTAGATATAAGAAACAGTCTCACAGCTAATCTCATTATTAAGCAAAAGATTTTAGGTCTAACTTTGCAGTTTTTAAAACTTCTGTTTTTGGAATGGCTGAATTAGGAATTAGGATGCGCTTTTTGCTTTGTTTGCCTAAAAACCAACCCATAACCCAGGTGTCCCCTGAGAGAGAGATTCCTTGCAAACTTTCATATTAAGATTGTGTCTGAGATTGCCTCACATCTGAAGTTCCTTGTATCTGAAGTGGCATATGTCAGCTTTGCTTCACTGGAGCATTTAGGATGCTTCCTAAAATGTTGCCATTCTGTGTGGGAATTATGTACCCATCTCTAATTTGGCATTAAGTATAAATTTTCCATTCCTAAAATAAACTTGAAGTATCAAAATCTGAGTTTTACTGTTTTTATGTGATCCTACATTTCCCCCTGTGTTTTAGCCATAGTATAAATGCTGCATAATCCTCTAGGACCCTCCCTCCCCATCTCTTAAGTGTTTAACATTTTCTTTCAAACATTCTCTCTCTCAACCTTCTGCCTGCAGCAGCAAAACATACAAAAAACCTTTGTTTTTGAGTTATTGTCTCTGCTCTCAGTTCTAAACAGTCTAATTTGGAACTCATAGGTAAGCTGTTAGTTCTTGGATCCAGCATATTAGCCTTCCTCCAAGAATTATCTAGATGGGGAGTTGCTTTCATTTTGTTTATTCACACTTTCTAGAAACAAATGTTATGAAAAGTTTAAGTTCATTTTAAATATAGATCAGGTTAGGATCCTGTTTATCTGTGGGATGAAGTACCTGGGTAACCCCTGGCAGGGCTGGACTTGCTCCATGCTGCATTCATCCACTGGTATAAGATTGTAGGCTCAGAGGTCTTGGTCGTGGGGCTGGAGGCACCACTGTGGTGTTGTTGATTGTGAAGCACTCCCATGGAGTGGTGTGTCCTTAAACCATGTTATTCTGAGTGTGCAGCAGGTGGAGGTTTTTGGTTTTTTTTAAAGATTTATTTATGCACACAAGAACTGGGGTATAGGCCAGAGGTGTGGGAGGTGAGAGGACTCACCAGAGACAGAGTGGGGCCAAAACAGGCAGACTGACTGAAACACACTGCTGAGGGGAGCAGAGGATGAGGCAGCAGAGGTCTGCTGCACCATGTGGGTCACCCCCCTGGCCAGGGGGATCGAACTCCTGCTGCAGTGGCTGTGGATGATTCATAGTGCTGTGCTTAACCCCTTGCACCTCCAGGGAGGCCCCAGGAGGAGGTCTGAAAGACTGCAGTGTCAGCAAGGATGTATAGGACTTGACCATTTCATAAGATACCTGGTTAGAGAAGGTGTCAAATCTAAAGAAAACAGGAAAAGAAGGTATTGAAATGAGTGGTTAAAGAAGTTTGAGGAGCCTCCCTGATGGTGCAAGAGGTTAAGTCAGCACTGTGAAGCATCCGCAGCATGAGTTTGAGCCCCAGCCAGGGAGCTGACCCACACAGTGCAGCAGACCTCTCCTGTCTCTCCCACTGCTCCCCCTCAGCAGTGTGTTTCACTCAGTCTGCCTGTTCTGCTCCCGACTCTGTCTCTGGTGAATCCTCTCACCCCCTACCCCTCTGGCCTGTACCCCGCAGTTCTTGTATGCATAATCTTTTTTTAAAAAGCTTGAGCAAGAATATGAGGTGTCTCAAAATTCCCATGGAAGATAGAGGTGAAAGGGCTATCTTTTCTGAAGACGGACTAACAATCGTCAGCCATGAAAGAATTCTTTTTCAAACTATTTTTAGTAGGTGGTATCCGTTTGGAAGGCCTGCATAACTATGCCCTAAGCATGTCGAGTTTATCTTACCCTGAGTTGGTTGCTGCTTTTTTTTCTTGGAGGACAGATTCTTATTCTTTTTTCATTTCCTGAAATTGCCTCATTAATGTGTCTCACAGCCAAGTTTCCAACGTTAAGTGCTTCACCATGATCTGTCCTTTCAAGGGCCTCATTGATGGGCCTCATTGATGTGCCTCACTGCACCTACTCAGTTTCAATAGACTTTGATTTCATATTGTGTACGTAGTGGAGATAGGGCTGGGAGGGAGAGGACAGCTATCATGTGGCTTCATGAACCCTCTCAAACAGCTGCCACACTAAGAACAGCATGTGCCTGGCAGGACAAGGCACCCTGTGTGAAGAGAAGGGTCACCCCTCCTGTTGTGACAACCGCTTGATGTTTGTCTCATTTCTTCTGGAAACAAGCATTATGAAACGGTTAAGTTCAGATTACCTGGAGATCGGTTTAGGATTCTATTTTTATTTAGCTCTACTTATTTAAATTTTTTTATTGTGAGAACACTTAACATGAGATCTACTCTCTTAATATATTAAAAAAACACTAAAATATCATTGGCACATAGCAGATTTAGGTTTACACGATGATTTCATATTGTAAACTGATCACCACATTTTTGTTCATATCCTGCGAACATTTGTTAAATGCATAATACAGTGTTGTTGGCTGCCAACAAAACATTGCACAGGAGAGATCTAAAACTGACTATCTTGTTTAATTGAAACTTCATACCTGTTGATAGCCCCACCACTTCCTGCCATCTTTCTTAATGCAGTTGATTCCTATGAGTTGAGTAGAAGGCACTATGGAGTTTTCAGGTGGCAAATGAAATGGAGAAGGCCCAGTTTCTGCCGCAAGGGAGCCCTAGCCCCTAGGGAGGAGGACAGTAGACACATAGGGAACTCGAATATTCAGCAGGAGGTCAGTGCCTTAAGAGAGGGAGAAAGGGGCATGAGAGAATTTTAAAAAATATTTCTAGTTGGGGTCTCCCAGAAAGACATATCATTAGGGACAGCGTGTAAAAGGGGAGACTGGCTGAAGAGTTTTATAGCTGGGAGACGGGTAGAAATTCTGGACTTCTTGCCATCCCACATGCTCTAAGCCACCCTAGACAGCTCGCTCTTGCTGTCCGCATTGGATGTTCTCTTTGTCTTCTGTAGTGCTTTAGTCTTTAATGTAAAGTCATCTTCGGACTGTCTAGCCTAGAGAATGAAAGCAAAGAATCTGGTCTGTGCTTGGGTATAGGTATTGAAGGAGGGCCCCCTTCCCTCTGTGATCATCACCTGACTTGCCAGCCAGGACTCCAGGACTTCGGGGGCATGTCAGGCTGTGTGGCCTGGGATGGTGTCCTTAAAGTGCTAATCTTAGGAATTGGTTTATTTTTTTTGAGAGGTAGTATTTTCTTGCATAATCTTTAACGCTAAATAAGATATGATTTCTGAAAAATAGCAAGGGGGCTACACCAGAAATGCTGAAGCTCCAGAGTTAATTCAGATGTTCAAAGAAAAGAATAACTTCATTCGCTGTTCAGTGGTGCCAAGGGCTTCCCCATGGGTACGTGTTCCTGGCAGGTCTCTTGGACAGGTTCGTTTTCTACCTGTACGGTATTGGAAGAACATGCGGGTTCCTGGCTCCCCTTGTTCTGGTCTCACTAGATGCCAGGTTGCATGTCAGGGAGTTGAGTTACAGAGGGAAGAAAACTGTCTTCCCAGGGCCAGTTGACCAAGGTGCCAGTTCTTACTACAGCCTGTGGACAAGGCACTTCATGCGATCCTGTGTTGCCTGGAGTGGGAAATGGAAACATGAAAAGGAAATTTCTGTGATTTCCAAGCATAGCTACAGAGTTGAAAAGTGAGCACAAGTGACCTTGAGCAACTGATAGTTTCATGCCCTGAGAAGTGTATACGGGGATGCCGGCTCCTCCTGTCTGTCCTTATCTAAAACTTAGTTGTGCTGGACAGGTGGGGGACTTCTGCGGGTTTTAAGGGCAGTGTGCTTTTCGCTGCAAGAACTCTTTCAAATGGACTCTGGGTCAATTAAAAATAAATAATAAGCATTTTCCTAGCTGATGCTCCACACCGATCATTCTTCCATCCAGTATATTTGGGTGTGTGTATCGCTCTGGTTATCTGTCTTCATGTATCTACGTATCTGTCCATCCACCCAGCATTTCATTTTTCCAGGCATTCATTTTCCTTTTTGAGAAATGCCAGGTCTGTGTGAAGGTGTTGGTCATTATTTCTTGAGCCCGTTGATTCTAGACTCTTGGTGTACTTCACTCAGTTGGCTTTAGATGTGGGGTTGATAATAGCGGAAATTCAGCTATAAAGTCATTATTTCTTTGCAGAGTGTCAATTCAGTGGCACTTTATAGGGCCTGCAATCCAGACTATTTTATAAAATGGGCCCCAAACCCTATCCTGGAAAAAAATTATTTTTTTTTACATGGTATCGTCCAAATGAAGGCATATCAATCTATTTAGAAACAAGTTACCACCATGAAAAATAAGGTAGTGTGCAGGTTATAACACACAGCCAATTGTATATGCTAAGTAAGAGGAAAAAAATGCTTATTTTATTCATTTTACAAACTGTTCACATCATCATGGGAAGTTGGAGCTAGGAACTAGTTCAAGAGGGTGGGAATTACATATTTTTGAAAACATGGTTGCAAGTCATTGGGGACTCTTGTGTTTTGTATGCTTGATCAGGCTTCTGTGCCATCCCTTTTTCCTGCCAATGCCTCTCGAATGCCACTGAAAACCAGACTAAGGGGGCGTATAAAGATCTATCTTTCAAAGCCCTGACAATGGTGAAGGAATCTGGAGGAAAAATTGAAAAGAACTACATTGAGAACTACTGGCGTAGAACTCAAGGACCTGTATTAGTTAGCTGTTGCTCCAGTAATGCTGTTAAATAAACCATCCACATCTCTCTTGTTAAAAAATTTTATTGAAGTGTGGTTGTTTTACATCACTGTTAGTATTTTGGAAGTATAAGATCTCCTACAAGTGTTGTCACCACAGCTCATTCACCCATAGTCCTCCACCAAGCTTGATTGCGCTCTCTCTCCCGTAGATCTCTCTGTTCTATGGTCCGCTTTCAAGGGTGGTTTTAAAGGTTTGCCCTTGTCTGACCCTTTGGTTATTCTGCATTCCACCATCAAGTATTTACCTTTCTCCTCGCTTATTTCCACTTAGCATAATTCCCTTCTACCTCCATCCATGTTGCCTCAGTGGTATGGGTTTGATTGCTGAGTATTCACCAGGTGTGTATACCACTTCTTGACCCACTCATCTGACTTGGGGCACTTAAGTTGTTTTTACAGCTTGGCTCCTATAAATAGCACTACAGTAAACACAGGCGTGCAAGTTTCCTTTTGAATTAGTGTTTTTGTGTTCTTTGGTAGACGACATGTAGTGGAATTGCTCGGTCGTATGGCAGATCCACTTTTCAACTTTTTGAGAAACTTCCATAGTGCTTTCCACAGTGACTGGACTAGTCTACATTCCTACCAACAATGTAAGAGTGTTCTCTTTGCTCCAAACCCTCATCAGCATTTATTGTTCCTGATTTTGTTGATAAGGGCCATTCTTATAGGGGTGAGGTGGTATCATCATCATGGTTTTGATTTGCATTTCTCTGATAAATGATGAACAATTTTTCATGTGCCTGTTGGCTATTTGTATGTCTTTTTTTGGAGAAGTGTTTTTGTTAGGCACTTTTGGAGAAGTGCCTTTTTTTGGGGGGTGGTTTTCTTTGAGTTATATGAGCTTTTTGAAGATCTTTGACATCAGTCCTTTGTGAGATATATGGTATGTAAATACATCCCTCCATTCAGTAGGTATATGCTCATTTTGGTTATGGTTTCTTTTTCTGTGCTTTTAGTTTGATGTAGTCCCAACTCTTTATGTTTTCTTTTGTTTTCCTTGCTGCTGGAAATGAATTAGCAAAAACATCACTGAAGCTGTATCAAGTGTTTTTTCTGTATATTTTACAGTTTTAAGTCTTACATCCATGTCGTTTCTGTATTTTGACTTATTTTTTGTCTATGGTGTGAAATAGTGGAAATCACCCCACATCTCAATGGAATGTATATTACAACAAGCTGTTATTCTAACAGGTCTGTGGGTTGACTGTGCAATTCTGTTGCAGATTCCAAAGAGTTGGCTCTCTTTGCTTTTTGGGTATCTGCTTTGGTTGGGGCAGCAGCTACTTGGGTGAAGCCCCAAGGTGATGGCAGAGTTATCCAGTTGCCAGATGTCATAGCACTTCTCAAGCCTTTGGTCATGTCGCATCCACAAGTATTGGCCAAAGCAAGTCACATGGTTGAGCCCAGGTCAAAGGATAGGAAAATACACTCTTCTTAGAGAGCCAGAGGAACATGGCAAAAGTGGATACAGGGAAAGGAAGGTGGAAAATATTTTGTACAGGAGAGTTGGTGTAGGAGGCTTTGGACGGAACTACTATGTATACTGTTCCATACCCCCCACCCCCCATGCTTTCTCCCCCAATATACAGTCCTCCTTCCCTTTATTGTGATAGAGCTTTAAGTCTGACATGTGACTATTTTTGTTTTGTTCTTCAGCAAGCGACTGTATTGCCCAGCCTCCCTTGGTGTTTGACTCAGAGTTTTAAATGAAAACAAAGAAATACCTGTCCTTAACATGTTTAACGTCTTTCCCACCTCTGCCCCAAGCCTCTTACCTGGAATGTGGATGTGGGCTGGGCCTCTGGGATCACATGAATGAGGGTGACAAGTGACCATTAAAGAATAGGAAACTCTGGCTCCGAAGGTTCAAAGCCTGGCCAAAAGACAACTCTCCCTCCCTAGCCACAGGCCTAGATGAGACCCTTTGATTGGTCCCACTGAATGGCCTGATGGCATGCGTTGTTGGAGAGGGTCTCTGCACCCATGCTGACTCCCAGCTTGCATGAGTGATCCCTGTTTTGCATAGTCAGGGCCAGTGGGTGCTTGGAGGAAAGCTGGAGATGGGCATGCGGTTCTGCTCGGGCTGACGACACACAGTTCATTCATCGTTTTATTCGCTGAAAAATTTGAAAAACCAGGTTCTCTGCTGTGGAGTTAGGTTAGCTTTCTAAAACATACTGTACGAGAGGAGACTTAGTGCGGGAGGTCTTTCTGTCAACCTGCCCACTGCCTGTGACTTGGGCTATATACTATGACGGATATGCTATACATACTCACGTAACCAGGCTCTCTAGCAGGGGAGGAAAAAGGATGACTAAATGGAACAAGATCTTTTCAACATCTGCTTTGTGATTTGTAAAACTTGATGCCATGTCAGGGGTTCTTACCAGGAAACTTGGAACCATTATACAGAGAAACACCTTCTAAGTTTGAACAGTTCACTTGTATTTTTAAAAGCATTGAGTGTATCCGTAAGGAAGTAGCTTCCCACCACACTGCCACTTAGAAAAGCTCCCTAAACCTTTCCCCTGACTTAAGGCCATATTTTGGTACATGAAGTGACTTTGTTTTAGCATATGATTCCTTTATTTCAGGCTTCCATTCATTTTGATGTATCTTTTGTACATTTGCAACATGAATTCCTTTATTTCTCCTGCTTGGCATCTCTCATCTTTCAGTTCTTTTAAAATTTCAAAACTGACCAACCACATGCATCTTTCTCTTTTTATTTAATCATTTTGAGAGTTTTCTCTGTTGTACCCAGAGGATTTATGCATAGCATTTGGTATGGAGGGAGAAATCAATTTTGCTTTGGGGGTGTATTTTAATGGGGAAGAATTCTGGTAAGAAGTGATGCTTTAGCTGAATTTTATAGGATGTGCTTTCCAGGCTAAAAAGATAGAGCAGGAAAATCCAGGTAGTCTATGGGGTAAGAATGACCATGGAGGAAACTGGAGGTACCTTATAAGGCTGCTGCGTGTCTCCAAGCGAGGGTGAGGTTGCAGATGGAAGGCAGGTTAGGGATGTGGTTAGAAACCTGGTCACCAAGGGCCTGTAGCCCCGCATGTATGTTCTGTATCCAAGTAGGAGCCTTTGGAAGGCTGTTAAGCTGGGGTCAGGAGTAGATGGACTTGGAGATGTAAAAATGAGAAGCCTGATCAAATTTGCATTTTTGAAAGTGACTTTGACAGCAGTGTGTGGGTGATGGGCAAGTTTTCAATTAAGTCTTTGCTTCCTCATTTCTAAAGTAGGGATATTAGTTTATGCAAAGATTAGCAGAGATGATGTATGTGAAAGTACTAAATAGAATTAAAAACCATTATTGTTGTATCACTTGAATCATGATTTAACATGTTCACGTTTTCAAGGAGATCAAATATCATTTGAGGCATAACATACATGCTTGATATTATCGCCTGATTTATGTAGCTTTCCACTTGCTAAATGGGAAGAGCTATTAGTATTTTTGTGTGCTATTTTGTCGAGCTGGTTAAACTCCAGCTGCTACAAATTGCAAGGACTGGGAGGGAAGTTGGTGAACATCAATTATAGAAGGAAAGTGTCCCCCTCACTACCCCCACCCCGGTGTGCATTCATTTTTTTCAAGTTATTTAAAAAATTGTTTTCTCCTTCTTCGTAGATTGTAGCAAGTCAGGTACCTGAGAATGTTTATCTACTAAGATTCTCCTCCCAAAAGAATGTCAGTTGTAAGCAGATGTATAAATAGCTAAATAGAGAGTATATGAGATATTTTGTAATGTGTGATACTCATCTGACTTTATTCAGTGTGCTACCAAGAAGAAAATTAGAACACTTTCCAAGCTTGGGTTTGAACCCTGCCTTACTCCTCAGAGATAACGATCTCCTTGGGCCAGAATAGGCTGTTGGGAGGATGACACGAGGTCATCTGATTGAAGCACTTCTAAAGCGTCTGCCTTTGGTAACAGGGCCTCTGCAGTTCAGACAACGTGGGTCCAACCAGCCTGACGAGGCCACCTGGGCAGGAGAGCAGGGCATACAGGTGCTGAGGAGACAGCTATTCCTGGGTTGCAGACACGGCATAGACGGTGAACATGGGCAAGACAACATAGTCCACACGGCTGCAGGTGTGAAAGTCAAACTCTGTCTTTATTCTTTTACCATTTTATTTGTGATAGATAGCAGCACTGCCTGGGGAGCTCCAGGGGAAGGAAGAGAGGAAATCTGTTGGATGGAAATCTTACCTTTGAACATCAGTGATATCTAGTGCCTATTTTGAGCACATTTCACATGAGACTTTTCAATGGCACGTCAGGGAGTAGAAGAAAGATGGGCTCAGCGGCAAGGTTCTTTACAAGAGTTCAGCGCAGGGGCAACAAATTTATTCTTGCATTTCATTATACATGTGCCTTGGAGTTACACTTTTTTGAAATCTGACTTAAGAATGCAACAAACATTCTAGGTAGCATACAGCTGTTCCCATCTTTCTAGTATCTCTGCTTTTGGCTAATGTGACAGCTACTTTCTTGACAGTTAACATCAGCTGCGGTATGATTCCAATACTAAGTATACTTATGAATCAGCCACAGAACAGGGCCTTCTAGGGAGCCAGATTCAAGTGTGCTGCCCTTCCTAACAGATGCCTCTCCACCAGCCCGACTCCTACAAAAATGAAGTAAATGCATATCCTGAGTTAACCACTTTGGACACAGCCAGGCACACAGCAGAAGTGTTGGCTGGTGATGCAAAGCCCACTTGTCTGAGCCATGTATGTGCTCAGGCTTGATGTGCTCTGGCAAAATCTGCAAGGATATTTCTAGACATTTCAAGTGATTGACTCCTGAGGGAATGATACATTAAAAAAATATATATGTACACACACATTTAATTATCTTTTAAACCACAATTGAAAAAAACTCTCTGCCACTGAGTAAATTAAATCTGAGAAGAAACCCTAGGAGTTTTTATTAGTACCATTATTGTTTTCTTTGGCTCCATGTAGTATATCGGTAAAATGACAAAAAAAAAAGGAAAAATATTGTAAAAGGCAGATCTTTTGTACAAAAATACAAAGTTTTAAAAGCTCTTTAAGTATATTTCATATTATTACTAAGAGCTAGCCTATATATCTGTATGTCTGCATAATTTTCCTACATTTGGGGTTTTAGAAATGTAAGGTACTGTTTACACAGTATATGTCTAAGTTTTCCTTACAACTCAACAACCGACAATAGTCTTTTTCTGATTGGTGCATCCCACACTTTGGAAGGTAAGACTTGCATAGCTCTGCCTTTACTGGCTGCGATCATGTTATGCATTCTGCCCACTCGCATCCCGAAAATCAACACATCGCACTGAGGGGCATTTGTAGTTTTCAAGTTCTTGAATGATGGTGGGTGGTAACGAACAACGGCTGTCGATTATCTTCAGTAATTGGTTTTCAGTGCTTTCCTCCCCAATCTGTTGAGAAGGTGATGCAGTCAAAAATAGTATCTTTTGCGTTTGACAACTGTCTGAAAGTTTGTCCATGTTATCACAGTCCATTATAAGGCAGATGATAGGACTAACAGAAAGACAAAAAGGATGGACATTAGTTTCCTTGAAGAATAATGTTAATGTACAATTCAAAAAAAGAACATGTATTGTTACTGGAAAGACCCTAAAATACATCATTCAATAATATTTTGATTTTTTTTTTTTTTTGGAAATCCATATAAATTCTCATTTAGATTAAGTGAAGGTAAGTTCCATTTCAAAGGAACCTAGTTCCAAATTAAGTCCCAAATGGTCACACAAGGCAATGACAGGAATAGGTCACCTGTGCCTTTCTAGCTGTAATCTCCCATTTAGACATTTGTGCCCATTCCCTGCAACTCATGAGGGTGGGAGTTCCTTTTGCCTCTCAAGACCCTGAGCACTTAGATGACCAGTGCCTGGCACACCACAGGCATAATAATAAATATTAGTTGAATGGGTATATGGATAATTTGTACCTCGTTACTACCAAAAGTAACCTGAGCAAAATGAGGGGTTTGCTATACTGCCAACTTTGAAAGTAAAGGCTCTAAGACACAATTCATCCACTTAAACAACCTAGTGTTAGTATATTTTCAAAGTTGGACAGTTACCACCTAATCTAATTTTAGAACATTTTCATCACTCCAATAAGAAATCTCATGCCCTTTAGCATTCATTCTCCATTTCTTCCTTCCCCAATGTAAACTTTTAAATCTACCTTTGATGAGAAAACTTAAGATGCCTCAGTCTGAAATGTTATTTTTAAATCAAGCTTTAGGTAAGTATTCTTGGAGGAAAAAAAAAATTCCAAAAGTCTCTTTGGCTTTATGAACTTAGAAGAAGTACAGGCTGTATGCCCCCATTATCTACTCAGCAAATACATGCGGGATTGCATGTTTGGGTACCTGCATTGTCTATCTAGGGGATGCTATGAAAAAGACATAACTTTGGTGCTTGTGTTAAAGAACAATTAACTAACAATGTTAAAATGACCTAGGCCCGTTGATCTAACAACACTGAGGAGTACCTTAATACACTGAACACATTTATTAGTGTATTTAAGGACATCCTAAAACTCTGAAGAGGACCCGGTTATTTTTCCCCTGAGGTTAATCACCTGACCAATTAATAAGTGGAAGAATCAGGACTGGAACCACAGAGCCCGGAACTCTAGCACTTCTGAGTGAGTATAGGCCAGACATTCTGCAGCTCCCTCTTAAAATCTGCTGCTTACCTGTCTCCCTGTCTTTTTCGCAAATGAAGTTATTGATGTCTTCACATTGAAAATCGTTCCACTGCCCAGCATAAATCAGGCCAGCGCAATCTTCTCCTGGCCCATGGCCATGACCCCAGTTATCTGGCTGTCCAGCTTTCCAATTTCTTTTAACAAAACAGAAATTGAGTGTTATTTGTGAAGTCCAACAGACGTTTTCTTTACCCATGAGTAGCCGAGAAATGTAGAAAAACAAAAGTGTAGCTTGTCACTTGTCCTGGAATGAAAATGCATTGTTTAATAGTCTATGCATGTTCTTATTCAGAATAAGCAGCAGCTGTTTTGCAGAGCAATGTGTAATGCAGCATTTCCCTGCAGGCTTGTTCTTTTTGGCACAATAAAATCAGTTCATTGAACTTTTTTTTTTTTTTTTTTACAGTGAGGGAGTAAATCCTTCAACAGTTAGATGAATGCTGACTTTCCTAGTGTGTACCGGGGTGCTGACTGCCAGATGTATGTATATGTATTTGCATACTCTGGATGCATGGTACATACAGTCTTGTGAGAACCCAGGGATTTCCTTGTACATTTTGATATCTTGCCGCTAATGAGGGAGTGTCAAGTCGAGAAGGTGAGAGGCCTTTGAGATATATTTATAAGAACATATAAGCACAAATAACTTGTGCTAAGTTGTAGGGGATCAACTGCTTTATAAAGTCATAGTAAATTAATATTATTGAAAATGACTCATATTTCACTGGCTTTTTTGGGAAAGAAATTCTTAAAAACAAGTTTTCTGTAGGATGTGTTCACTTGGGGCTTGTTAATTAGAGGCTGCTCAAAGCACCACTTTGCCAGGCTTTGCTGCTCTTGATTCTGTTTCCATGCAATAAATTAGATGTGTTTCCAAGACTCAAAACTTGAAAGCTAACTTTTCTCTAAGAAGCAGGTCTTGCACAAAAACTTGTGGTTACTGCCTAAGCGGATAAGCTTGCCTCCAGTGGAGGGTCTGAAAAATAAACATCTGCAGCAAGAGGCACCTCTCCTAAATGACTCATTACCTCCGCAGCCATAGGGTGTCCAGGGGTCATCCAGGGAGAGACCATATTATTGCCCTTCACTGTGTGACAATAAGATACCAAAACCAGAGGACAGTGGGAGTTGATGTTTACAGTTAAAGATGGACAACAAGGTAGAGTTAATTGACTTCTCATACCAAGTATTTTGGGATTTTTTTAAAAGGGCCTCAGTTAAATAAATCTAGTAGTGAAAAGATAATTTAGATGAAACCATCAACTGAGTGAAAATGGGATGGACTTAGGAGGAGTCAGAAAAATTCATGTACTCAACAGATATCCCAGTGGTGGCTGTACAGCAGTGCAGAGAACAGATAATAGTACCTGCCTGAACAGAATTTAATTAATGGCAAAAAAAAATAAATAAAACCATCAGGCTGCCAAAGTGATGCCAGAGAGAGGTGAAGTTGGAAGGCAAAGTAGTTTATCTTCAGATATGCTTTTTGGGGTATTTCTTTCCACCTTGCAGGAACCTTCTGGAAAGGCTGATACTTGAGTAGTGCAATTGTTTTTTTTTTTTCCTGCTGGTCAGGTAGGAGTTCAATTCCAATTTTATTTATAGAATTTGAGATCTGATTCCTGAATATAGTAATGGGACATTTGATACTCTTCTTCAGTTAATTGAGAAAATGTATAAGTATGAACTCCTCATAGAAAACCTGATTATTTCCTTCTTCTGTTTCCTTGTCATTTTTAAGGACTATGGATATAAGAGATCTGCAGACAAGACAAAAAAAATGACTGGAAAAAAAAAGACAGATAACATTTATCACTGTTCTCTGTTCATTTTTCCCAGATGATTGGAATTCTTCACATCCAGTGCTCAAGGTGTTCCTTTGGGATAGAAAGCAGCTCTGTGGCCATGAGTAGAGTGACTGAGGTGAGGCCAGCATGGAGGGGTGAAGTGCCCGGAGCCAGGCAGCTAGGGTAATTTTTCTTGTAGGTTGAGCACCGAAGTCTTAGAGCATCTCTTTGGAAAAGCTAAAATCACATGGAGTGATTTGTGGCAAATTCCGTTCGTAAGTTTGTAGTAAAACAGAACAGATCAGATAAACAGAATATATATCTTCTGGAGAAGAATTTCAGCACCTTAGCTTCATTCACCAGTAGATCTGGAAAGAATGGCTGAAGCTTGAGCCAAAACATCCCTGAATCGCATATTAAAATATGCAGGCCACAGAAGGGGTTGGGTAGCAATACGCGCGTATACTTGGACAGCACGTGCTACTCAGTACTCCAGGGACCTGGGGAGCACTAGGACTCACTGTTCCAGTGAGCTGGAAGCACACAGCACACCAGCTCGTGGGTGTGAATCTCCATGGGATTTGGGGTTTATCCTAATGGAGACTGAGAACAAAGACTTAATCTTGGGAATAGTCCCCTCCCAACCTCACAATTTAGTATTTTCTCATCAACCACAAGACTGGCTGAGGTTACTTGGCCAAGAAACTTCTACCAGTAAAAGCCTGGCCTCAAAACAGGAAAATCTTAGTAGTGAGAGTTGTTTCTTTGCTGTATAATTTTCTCCCTCTGCAAGGGTGTGTGTAGTGGATGATTGCTCTCTAGTGACCTAAGCCAGTGTTGCTCTCATAGAAACAAGAAGCATGGTGCAGAGGGTTAGAATTGCACTCACTGTTGCTGAAGTTCCCTTCTGGTCCCCACTACCCTATGGGCGTGTATTCTGAAGATGTAATATGGAATATATGAGCAGTCCGCAAGGACAGAAAGGCAACCGTATTTTATCTTTGCACTGTAGAGATGAAAGCTGTCCCATGTAACCTGACAGCATACTGCCATCAGATGGTGTCCTGTGCAGAGAACAAGTGGAACAAGGTTGCTTAAAGTGTGTTTTGGGAAGCCTGCAGGAAGAATATCACCTCTCTGATGATCTAAGGCAGGCAACTATAAGGTGGGTAAGTAAGATCTTAAAATGGTACCTATGATTGTGCTCTAAACGAGAGAGCAGATGACCACACATGTTTGATGCCGCTGTGCCTGCCAGGCAGCCTCCATCAGCAGTGACAGCCTCTGCCAAATGACACACTTGCAATCAGTCCATCCAGAAAGATCAGCGTTGGCATGCTCCTGATTCATATATCCTCTCTCTCTAGTTTGTCTGTTTCAATTTCATTGCTTTCAGGTCATTATTTCTTTATGCATGCAAGAGCTGGGTACAGGGCAGAGGCGCAGGGGGTGAGAGGATTCACCAGAGACAGAGTGGGGAGCAAAATAGGCGGGTTGACTGAAATACACTGCTGAGGGGAGCAGGTGAGACAGGAGAGGTCTGCTGCGCCATGTGGGTCAGCTCCCTGGCTGTGAGCAGTTTCACAGTGCTGTGCCTTACTTGCACCTGGACCAGGGAGGCCCCAGGTCATTATGCCATTTCTTTTACTTACTTTGGGATTAATTTGTTCTTCTAACCTCATAAAGTAGAAGCTTATTGATCATTGCTTTTCAACTTAATCTTTTTTTTTTTGCTAATATATGCATTTTAAAGCTATAAATGCTCCCCTTTAAACACTTTTAGCTAAATTCCACAAATTTTAACATGTGTTTTCATTTTCTTTGAAGCATTTGCAAATTTCTGTTGTGATTTCTTTTTTGACCCATGGGTTATTTAGAAGCACACCCTTTAGTTTCATATACTTGGTAAGACGCATTTGTTATTGATTTCTAATTTAGTTTCAGTCATGGACCCTACATACTCTGTATAAGCAAAGTTTTTAAATTTACTAAGCTATGTTTGACTAGCATAATTTATGTTGATACACATCCTTTACAAATGCATGTGATATGCTTATCTGTAGTTGTTGGGTGGAATGTTCATTTAACATCAATGAAGTCAAGTCTACTCTCTTGGCTTCTCTGCTTGTTATATCAATAACTGACAGGAGAATATTGAAATCTCCTTTGCAGGCCAGCTTTTTACTGTGTCCATACTTAGGGTTGGCATGTATCTCTTCTTGATGTGACACAGTCCTAGAAAGCAGATATTTTTACATATTAGAATGACACCTCTTACTCATATTTCTAATTCCCATGTTAGAAAAGATCCCTCAAAGCCAACAGAGATGGGCTTATAGAGAATGCTCCAGGACTGATGCACTGAAAGTTAGCACGTGATCCCAATTGCTAGTCGGGGGGCTGACGCCGGCCAGGAATGAATGCAGTTTTCACAGGTGTGTTGTCAAGTGGAAAATAAAAAAGCACTTGTGTGTGTACATGTGTGTTACAGAAAAAGAGAAGGTTACCTGTCTTGGAAGGGTTTGCAGATTTTTTTGTTCTCAGGTGGCTTTAAAAAACCGTGTCCTTTTCTTACTTTCTTGGCCAATCTTGACTAGGTCTACCATCCTTCCACGTCTGACTTTTGCACTTACATTGTCACGTGGGACCCTGCCTTGGGCATTGTTCTGAGCCACTGCAGATTGCTTTTCGTGCCATCCTTTTCTTCAGTAGTTATAAAGTTCATGTTTTCAGTAGTTATAAAGTTCATGTTTTATTGGCGGTAAACCTGAATGCCCTACAGTTCACGTTACTGTTGCTTTCTGTTTTTCTCAACTATGTTTCAGCATGAAAACGGGGGGCAAGAGAGGGAGAGAAGAGTCTTAGCCTATCTTCTCTTTAATAGCGACCACAAACGTCTGAGACAACTGCAAAAGGATTTCAAGTAAGTATGTGATCGTCTGAGTGACCGAGGAAGTTAGGAACAGGGTGCCCCAGGCCACCTGTCGATCTGACTAAGGAACAGGCATACCAAGTCCACTTACCAAACTAAATGGGAAACAATTCATGGTGCCCTCCAAACCAATTAGAAATGGAATGTTCATGGGCCTCCCTGGTGGTGCAGGGGGTTAAGGCGCAGCGCTGTAAAGCTATCTTTAGCCACTTCAGCACAAGTTCAATCCCCACCAGGGAGCTGACTCCCGTGGTGCAGCAGACCTCTCCTGTCTCGCCCGCTGCTCCCCTCAGCAGTGTATTTCAGTCGATCTGCCTGTTCTGCTCCCTATTCTTTCTCTGGTGGATCTTCTCACTCCCCACCTCACACCCCAGCTCCTGCATGCATAGATAAATAAATCTTTTTAAAAAAAGGAATGTTCAGAACACCAACCAAAACAATGCCAAAGCAATATACCAAAGCAAGTTTCAGGACGGCAGGCCAGGTAATGGGAAACTCAGTGGCCTTAGTAACCTAGGACACCCCACGGGCACACCCCAATCAAGAGACACCCAATGGCCAAACCCCCACTCCTTGCTCATTCTCTTTGGCTCCTTAGCAGCTACTCACTTGGGGCCCCTCTCTCCCCAGAGAGCTTTCCTATCCTTTCTTTTATCTACCAGTAAATCTCTGCTGTTCTGCCTAAATCTGGCTTCCACGTTGAATTCTTTCCTCACCAAGACAAGGACCCAAGGGTGGCCCCCAGGCCCTATTCATGAGTATGTGAGTGCATGACATGGGTGATTGTGGGTTGGGAAAAAATGTAAGTGGAAAGCAAGACAGTTACTTCTCCATATCCTGGACAAGGCATGGGTAAGTGTTGGGTCCAGAAATGATTACTGGGGTTTTTGGAAAGGGAATCAGATGTGTTAGTACTGAGAGGTCACAGGGGTAAAGAGGAGTGAAGGGAAGTATGAATAGGCAGTATTGGGGGAGGCATCCTGATGGATACCCCAGATAACCTGAGACCCAACCCCCATCCACAGTGGAGAACATCCTTCTTCACAAACTGGCCATGAGGTCTAAGTGACAATGCTGTAAGATACGTAAATACCAGGTAGCATTATTCTGCAACAGCTGACTAGTAAGAAAATAATTAGGATAATGACAATAGTAGTAATAGCAGTGACATTTTTAGAGCTTATTCCATGGACCATACTAAATGCTTGATATAGCCAGGTCCTCTGCAGTCCTCACGTCTAGATGAGGACAGGGTAAGCTGCACAAGCGCACAGCTGTAATGCCGGGCCGAGGCCTGGAACTCAGACCTCAGACTCCAGGGCACGCACTTTCTCCCCTCCCTGCACTGGCTTGCTCTAGTTTATGCAGTGTTTGTTATTACATGTCAAGTTAAATTAGACTGCAGTTATTGAAATCTCATAATGTGTCTACCTAGTTTATTCTTTCTTTTAAAATTTGATCCTGGGGAGTTTTACATGTATATATATTCCTTTGGGTAGAAAATGAGAAGCACAGTTTGTATGGGGGCTGAGGTCAAAGTTCTCAAGAGGTTGCAGGGTGGCTGGAGAAAGAGGGCCCAGGTTTCAAAGCTGGCACTCTCCTTCCACATCACATCATTCTTTCTGGAGCTTGGGGAATAGGAGGAAAGCTCCACTTTCAGAGTCAGTGTAGACACAAATGTTCCAGCTCAACCCACTCCACATGTGCCAGTCCACTTTTTCCTTGGAGGGAGGCTTAAGATTGAATTTCTTTATTGAGTCTAACTAACCCAGATCTCTTTTGTGTTTCTGGCTGGAGAAAAGTCCAGGGGATGGATTTTTATTTTTTTTAAAGTTCCTTAGTCCTGCCATTCTTGACTGTCAAAGACACAGATTTGTCTTTTCCTTGAATTATCTCTGCCTCCAACCCTCTACTGCTCTGATTTTAGCTGTCAACTCTCAAAGGTTTTGAGTCTCCCAGTGTATCTGTGTTGGGTGCTCTTCTCCTTGGGCCATCAGCCAAATAGCCACACGCCAGTGGGTGGTGGGGCAGAAACAGACAGGATGTCTGTCAGGCCAGCAGTCATTTGCCTTAGTGGCAATTTGAGGTTTACCTTCAGCAAAGATCTTCAAATGTTCCACCATGACATTCTGTCAGTCCCTTCAAAAGAAATGACCTTATTCTGCTCTCCACCTAGTCATGTTCTTCATACAGATTCTTTAAAAGCGCAAAGCCGCCTCTTTGCTCCTTACACAGATAGACGCACACACATTCTAAAGCTCTATCTGGCCACTCCACCAGCTCTGCCCTAGTCCTCACCCTTGACATTGTTCTAGGCCTGAAACCCTCGGCTCCCTCCTCTCTGATGTCAAAGCCATGATGCTTTCACATCTGCTTGAGCCTCTGCCTATTTTGTCTCCAGAAAGGTTTTCAGAGGTGGGCTTTATGAATTCTGTTCTACTTGGTAGTTGTATATTTTCATATCAGCTAAAGTAACGTAAGAGCAGGAAGAAGGCAATTTCAAGTTAGCATAATTTAGTCACCTCCTTCTCCCTCCATGGGTAGGATGTGGCTCGAGGAGACACTATATTGTTCATCCATTACTTGCTGTGTCCGTCATGAAACGCAAGTCACATCTGACTTAGAGGGATTTAGTAATTGTTATCCCAGACACCTTTTTTGTATTTGAACTTCCCATATATAGAAGAATAATAGTAGTTCTTAGTCACTGTCAGGCCAGAATCCCAACTGGGGTCAGGGACGCCAACAGTGTCACCGAAAAGGGAGCTCCCTGGGCCCCGTCAAAGACGGCGGGGTGAATCCTGAGCCTTGAGTGGCCTGGGTTTCCTTAACCTTCATAAGTGCAGTTAAAGAACTCCTCAGCTGTAAATATGGTTGCATGCAGAGCTATGAGCCTCTGGTTTTTCTTAATAGAAATGAAAAAAATTTACTTCGTGAGAAGAAAAACGCAACAGACATACCGCAGTACATTGACTCTTACCATAACTTCCCTACATAAGAAATAATGCAGCTAGTACCTGCAGCCTCCGTTTGTGGAGCATCTAGAACAAAAGGTCTTTAACAGAGAAACTATAAGGAAATCAGGCAGGAGAGAAAAACGCTTAGAAACGTCCAGACTAGTGGTCAGACTTGCTGAGTACTCACTTAAACTCTGGAGAGGTCCCATCTAGCCACTTCCATTCGTTTTCATTCTCTGAGTCGGTAAGGCCAATCCAGTAGTTATCTCTCCCAACTGTCTGTTTTTTTATCCATTGCTGAAAAATAAATCAGTAAGTTAGTATTTTTGCAACAGCTGCCCAGGGTACCCGTTCTTGTAAAGAGTCAAGTTAAAAAGGCACTTTCCAAGAGGATGCTGGTCAGAGATGCACCCTGCAGTTGCACTGTTGGGGCACTTTGACATTTTTTCCACTTAAAAACTTGTGCTATTTAAGCAATACTCTGCTTCTAAGTCTCCTAGACTACTAACTGAATTCTACCTTCCCATGTTCTAGTAATGTAACAGCCACAGCTTTATTGAGATCTTCCCTTGGGCCAGGTCCAGTGTGTCCCATTCAATGGGTCTTTTTGCCTTTGTGACAGTCTATATCACCGTGATGATGACTGAGCTGGGATTCGACCCAGGCCTGTATATTCTTAAGGCCAGAAAGCTGACTGTGTGCTTATTCTCAGTCAGCTGCGGTGGGAAGCATTGGTTTCTAGGGCTGTCTCTCCTGGAGATAGGAAGAAAGGAGGCCCTTGGAACAGTGTGGCGTCAGAGAAACAGCATTGTTGCTAGATGGCCCTCTGTTTCAAACCTGTACTTAACTTGTCACCCCATGAATAAAACACTTAAATCTTGCAGAGCCCCGGTTTACGTATCTATAAAATTGGGGATAAAAACCAGTTTCCAGGGTGGCTGTGAGGTATAAATGAGAAAATGCCCCCTATAGTGCCTAGCTAGTAGGGGCCGAGTAAGTTGCCACCATTGTTAGTCACATGTCGGATCTGCCTCATGGTCAACTCTGTTCTTCAGATCCTCCTGAGGTCACATACCTGGGCCCTTGCCCCCACTCTAACCTTACAGGGCTCATGCTCTTGGCCACTCTTCCTGTTAGGACTGTCTAGGACGTACCGATGCTGCTCTAAGCATGAGAAGCAGTACCCTCCAGGTGGAAGCAAGAGCACATAACTCCCATGCCGTGAGTGCTTCTAGTCACTGGCTAGACCCCAGATCTCCATAATGCAGCCTTCTGTGTTTACGTGACGGGTTCTTGATTCTTTGAGTCCTCAGTGAGCCTGCAATTTCCAGATGTAAACTATCCTTAAATTACAGTTTTCCCTCAACCAAGTGTGCCAGACATACCTGTTCTTCTCTCGTGTTTATGAAAACAAGATGTGAAGACTTGTCTTCACAGAAAAGTTTCGCATCCTCAAAAATTTCTTTCTCAACCGAAAAATAGTAGCATTTATTTGTGAAGTTCTTCCAGTGGGGCGGGCAGCCTAGGAATGCGAAGGTTTAAAATACTGATTAAAAAACATACAAACGCAGTTAAGATGTTTTAAAGGCCTCTTTTGGTGAGAAACCAAGAGCAGCCCCATGTCCACCGGCAGAGACTGACATGTGTGGCCACGCTGGGAGTAAAGACTGGTACTGGGACGTGGACTACAGAGAACACAGTAGTTAAAGCTACAGAATCTGGAAGATGTCTATGCCTAGGTCTTTGTTCCTCTGTCTGGGTTAGTCTTTACAATGACAAAACAGAACAGCAAAAGGCAGGGCAGGCACAGATGTTCAACATCAGTCTGGACTCATATGGCACCTATAAACAACTAGATGTGAGAACACAGAACGCAAACTAAACTCACAGAGCAACAGCTATGACCTGAGTCATACTGAAGGAAATCAAATGGAATTGTGTTTGGGTCAAAAGACAAAAATGAGCTAGGTTGCTAACTAAACACCGAAGATTTTGCCAGAGGTTTAGTCATCAAAGGACCAGAAGGCACCATAGCATCTCAAGAAGAAATGAACTCTCGGCATCAGGAACACTGCACATTAACTGAGGGACATCTCTCCCCAGGTGAGGGATATAACATGAGGACAGGCTTGCTCGGGATGGCCAGCCTCAGACTTTTCATGAAGAAATGTTAGGGGAGGGAAGCATTTGTCCCTGAGCGGCCAGCCTAGCTAAATAAACAAGCACTAGGAAACCTGACAGTGTTTAGAGAGAAGTATGTGTGCCTGAGTGACGCCACCTGGCGCGGATGCCTGTGAGAGCAGTGGGGGCCGTGGGCCTGCCCCGCATGGGGCCTTGCTGCTGAACTCAATGGGGCACAGAGCAGCATTGGGGGGCTGGCCCGGCCACACGTGCGCACACTGGGCCTGCTCAGGTGAGGGGGGTGCTCAGACTTACCGTTGGCTACTGGTGCTGTGGTGGGCTCATTTTGCAGGGCCAGGGGTACTGCTGCCCCTGAAGGGCCTGGAGGGCCAGGGGGGCCCTTGGGACCTGGTATGCCTGGCACCCCAGGCAAGCCTGGCAGTCCCCGAGGTCCAGGCACACCTGGCTCCCCCACAGTGCCTTGTAGTCCCTGGAAGCCCGGCGGGCCCTGAGGGCCTGGGAGTCCATCTTTGCCGGCTGGACCTGCAGGGCCTGGGTCCCCACTGGGGCCCTGTGGGCCTGGCTTTCCTGGGGACCCTCGGGAGCCTTTGGGTCCCTGTAGGCCTTTGGATCCTTTGCTGCCGCGCTCTCCAGGGGGGCCAATGGGCCCAATTGGGCCCCTCTCACCAGTGGGGCCAGGTGGACCGGGCTCCCCCTTCTCTCCTTTCTGTCCCTTATTGCCAGTGGGACCTGGGGGTCCTTGCTGTCCTCTGTCACCTTTTGGACCCCTGGGGCCAGGAGGACCTAAAAACAAAAAATAAAAATAAATGGCATAAATATGGATACCATGGTGAATGATTAAGAGTTTCCTTTCTTAAAGAAATCTCCGGCTAGCAAAAAAATCTGGGTGTACAGAAAGATACATGTTAAAGAGTCATTATTTTACCATACTATTGTTGATGGCAGTTGTGTTTTTAACAGGTTTTCCTTAATTAGATCACCTCCTCCTGCTCCCAGAATTTAGAATATATCTTAACAATACACAGCTTTTTAGGATTTATGGATGTTTTAGGGGAGGGGACAGCTCCACACTATGAATGTTGGCATCAAAATCCCCTATTTCTTCCTCTTCTCATTGATTTGACAAATACTTACCACGTGTTATTATGACAAGCACTGATGTGATATGACAAAGAATTGAATTAGACAAAAACAAAACCCCATCAAGTGTTGAGAAACCTGGTCCACTCCCTCACCCAGGAACACTTGCCCGGGCCTGTTCCTGTCACATCCCAGCAGCATGCCTGTCCCTCCACTGGTGCTCCAGGGACATGGCTGTCCATAGTGTTGACACGCACCAGCTCACAGTGACGGGAGGTCGCTGTGGCAGGCAGTGCCAGGCCAGGGCTGAGGAGTGTTGGTTTTTCCATTGGTTAGTCTAATCACAAAAACAGGGAAGGTGTGCTAGGGAAACAAACAGGTGCACCAACTAGTAGTTGGCAGGGGAGGAAAAACGGCACAATTTTTCCACCAAAGGAAGAAAAAATAGTCCTTCCATTAAAAGGCAGGGGGCGAGGGTGGGAAGGCAAATAAATACTTGCTCATCCTTTCCACCCCATAAAGAGGTTCACTTAACATAGGATGGATGGTTCTGTTTCCCTTAAATTCTCAGGGGTGACAGGGGACTTTACACAAATATGTCATGACCGGCACTTGTACAATGAACGACAGTTTTTACACACATTGTGTCACCCGACCTTCGTCTGTGATATATCAGTCCTACAACGCGCCTGAGAAAACAGGAACCCAGAGAAGCCAAGCTCTTTGAGGTTACGGTATTTTCCAGGTGGAAGCAAGAGAACATAATGCCCATGCCATGAATGCTTTTACTAGCTCCTCAGTGAATAAGACACAGAAGATCACAGACCAGTAGTGGTGCTGGGACAGGAACTGAGGTGGATGCATCTTCGAGAATACTGTTCTCAAATATCTGACTCAAATATTTAACTCCCAGACAGAATCTTGGAGTTTCACAGATGTTACTATTCTGTGGCGATAAGTAAAAGCAGCACTTGTTCTTTCTAAGGAAGCAGAAAATCTTTAAGGTTGGAAGGGTGGAAGTGCTGGGGAGATGAGGGTGGGCAGGCCTTCCACCCATTTTTCTCTACCTTCCCTCCCCAACAACTGCTCTGTAGACAGTACTATAAAACTTCCCTTCCCTCCTCTGTTGGGGATCTTCTCTGCCCCCCACTCCACCCAGGCTTTGACAGACATCACTGTACCTTCATACGATCCATAACCCAAGTCCAACTTACCTGCCTCTTCTTCCAAGAACCGAGGCCCAAGACTCAGCTTTCCCTAATTAAGGCTACCTAAAACGTTGCCCAGAGATTTATTCACAGGACCTTATACTGGGCTGTGAAGAGTTTATGCCAATGTCTAGGATTAGCTTTAGTGCCTTCTAGGTTGTGCGTTCCTTAAGTGGGAAATGTTAGGAGATTTGGGGATAAAGCACCTTCTTTCTGAACCTATCTCACTGACTTCTGTCCACCAAGATCCTGTTGCTTTCCCTATTGTCAGCTGCCCTGGAGTCACGTCCTTATTTCCACCTTATTTCTCTGCTAGCACCTCCAACCTGGCATGTCTTAACTGACCTTGCCATCTTTACTGGCTCTGTCTTCCCTTCACCACCCCATACCCCTCTACACCATCACACTCTGTTTCTGTCACAACCCTAGTGTGGGTTTCCTTTTTTCTTCACTGTTACCCCTCTATGGTTTTTACATAACTGCTAAACTGCTCTTCCTACCGAATTCCTCTCTACCCATCGCACTCTGCAGCTCTTCTACGTTTTTCCTCCTTTTGCACATCTCTGATCTTTACTTGTTCCTGAATATTTAGCCCCTGCTTGATCATCTGACATCAAGATGTTTATTCTGTCCTCCGCTGCACTTCTGCACATTTCATCTCAAAATTTCCTCTGCCTATATCCATCTGGAAAATTCCTATTCGCCTACTATGTAATCCTCATAGGTTTCTCCAGATGGAAGATTTTCCTTCCCTAAACTTTCAGTTCTTGTTTGTTCTTAGGGGCCCCTTCTTCATCTAGTAGCTAGCAGAATCTGGCACATAGTCATTATTCAGTAAATGTTATCAAATCAACGTGTATCACAGGTCAAAAGGCCATGTGCATTAATGCTAAGGCTTTGGAGCCGCAGATAGAGACCAAAAGGGAAAGGTTTTTTGGGGAACAACCTTTGCATGGTGTCCCTCACTTTATTTAATAAGTACAGCTTCATCTTGCCTATCGGGCTGACCTGTGGAATGATCAGGGGAAATAACTTTCCTGACTCACACTTAAGGCTCAATCCAGTGGTGACATTTACAAGCTAAATTGTGTTTAATCTGCAGAGGTTTATAGCCTAGGTCATTAGCAAAAGACAAGGAAGGTGACTGTTCAATGTCAGATCTATTTCCTTTAAAAAAGTAACTTAATTCCTTTGTGTGGCTGAGAAATTGTCTTAGAGATTAATAGCAGTGAAGGTGCCGTGCTACATCCCCAATATTGGATGTAGCGTTATGGAAAGTTCTGGAAAATTCTAGTGAAACAACACTGAGAAAAGGCCAAAACAAACAGAAAAAAAGCTTTCTAATTTATTGGGAATCACAGCAAATATAAAAGTAACTTCTCAATTACTTTTGTTTATATTCTATGTTTAGTTTTAAGAAATCCAAATAATGAGGGAGGCCTGTTGGAAAATTCAAGTGCTTTAGAAATTCTTTATCCTCTTTATGGATTTTCCAATAATCAGTGTTTCTCAAGCACACACATCTGGGCTGAAGTGAAATAGTATGGCCATGAAATAGTGACTGTTCAGAGGCTTTTCTCCCTGATCTAACAAACTATGCAGTGGGAAATTGTATTTATTCCAGACCCCTTCCTCTGGTTTGAGAGAATTCCAAAGACACACAACTCTCTTCTCCTCTCCAGACATGAGTCTAAGACCTCCCTTAGCTGGGGTGACAGCTGTTCATTACAGGTTTCCACCACTATCTGAAGGTATAACATTCCAATTTTGGTATAATTTGGTAGGCTGTTTTTTGTGTCTGGGAATACTCAATAATTATCCCATATACATTAGTGACAACAGTGTTCCCAAACCCAAAAGTTACCGATCTAACCAGAATTCTACCTTTGGATAGTGGGGGAAACTTAAAATTTCATTTCCTTCTGGGATTGTGCACACTCTTTCTCTCTGAACTAGAAGTTGTTCTGGAAGACCCTCAGTCACTCTGCACTGATGCTGTGACTTATTTGAAAAGTGGCATCAAATGTGGGTCCCACAGTTAGCACAAAGTACCAGTAGATGCTAACTTCCAGATCTTATGAAGAAAGACAATAGATATTAGGAGAAGATGAAAGTTTTTGCCTTTGATAGAGAATAAATTCCTACTTGTGGTGGCTTTTTTAGCAGGATCAGCAAAAAAATTCAGAAGTTTTCATATACAGCACTACATCCATCACAAATAAGTTACCGTCTCTCTTTTAATAACATAAGGTTGACTGCTCATGGCTGTGGATAAACTTCTGGCCAACACACTGTTATCCATGTTTTCATCCACAACCACCCCAGTCTTGGGAGAATGATCCAAGCTAAAGCAGGAAACCAGCTCTCTGCCTCCATCCTGGGCTAAGTGAATATGTCCTCTGTGTCCCCACACATAAAGGGGTTCTTTCATTCATATACTTTGCTCATTAAGATATAGACATCCATACTCTTGTTTCTCTTCAGATTGTATCAAGCTCCTAAATAAATTCATTATTTCTTTTTTCAAAATCACTGAGAAAAAGAGCTAAACCATTTTAAAAGTGAGTCCTGGATCCCTGTAATAGTAGATTATTAGTTCCTCCATGACCTGGGATACTACTATCACTTATAGTACAGTAGCAGATGGATAATCCAATGCTTTTAGGGCAACCTTGAATATTGGTGGGGGGGAGCTAATAAAGATTAAGCCACCCTTAGTACCTTAAAACTAAAAACACTGAGTCAAATGACATGGAAGTATTTGTAAGCTTATGTAGTAACAGCTTGCCTTTAGTTGAGAAAATGGTGATGCTATACATGGAAGGACATGTGATGTCTCATACACAACAAACTGGAGATTCACTTTAAACACTATATGGTTGGCTCACTGACTGAGAATTCTGAAACACCAGAATACCAGGTTGCTGGTAAAGCCCTCACCAGCTCCAAAAATGCCCGAATACAACCAGAACTCTGATCAGCCTGTTTGTACCGCCAGCAAAATCCTCCTTGTGGTCCCCTGAATCTAGAACTGGGAGTCTTGAATACCTCACTGCTCTAAACAAACAGTTCAAAGACAACAAAGACTTAAAATCACTCTGCTGTTTCTGCTTTGACAACCAAACCACTAGCCTTGACAAGTGTCCAGCCCTGTGTCCTATCCCCGAGATAAATTTCCACTCTGTTTTCCAACAAAACTGCTGGTGCTTAACAGAAACTAGAGGGAACACTTTTCTTCCTTCCTTCCACAAGCTTGGAGACTTGATCTTAGATCCACTGAAGTGGTAAGGTTGGAAGATAGAGAAAAACTAATATAATCTGATAGAGAAAAACAGTAATATAATCTGATGCATTTTTCTCATTTAAAAATCTAGTTTGCAAACAATCAAACACTTATTAAACATCTAAAATATGAAAAATTCATTCTGCTGCACTGAAATGTTTTAATGCATAAATTAAGAGAAAATTTCAAAATTTAGGGAAGATGGCGTCAGAGGACGTTCACTATTTTACTCAAAGAAAAATTAACTAAGAGAAGCCCAGATAGACACTGGCCTCAGAGGATCCTGTGACATGGGGTGAGACAGGAGAGCATTATGATCACCAGGGACCAGTGTACACTGGGTCAGACAGCAGAGACGCTGCAGAAATTTAACTCTAGCAACTAAACCATGAGTGGTCGAGAGGCTTCTGCCAGGGGAGGGCTAAATTGCTTGTTGCGGATCTAACTGTGGGTGATGCAGGGGACAATCCTAGGGCAAGTCAGGCAGACAGGCCCCTCAGTGGGGAAGACAAAGCTCAGAAGGGTGGGGATCCCCCATCCATTTCCCCTGGAAGCAGACATATATGGGAACCATTCAGATACTGTGATGCCAAGTTAGAACACACTGATGAAAGCTCAGCCCAGACTGCAGTGCTTAAATCTGAAACCCAGAAAGAAGTGCTTGCAGTGGTAACATAGGTATGAGCTGTGCCCACACTCACTACATTCAACAACCACAGACCCCTCCAGGACCCTTCCCTACCCACAGAAGACTCAGTTACAGACTGGTTCTCCCTGACATACAGCGCCATCTACTGGAAAAGTGCAAGCTGTGTACCCTTAATATTTAGAAAGTAATAATCCCACAACAAATGGTAACCTGAACTTGCAGGGAATACTACACCACACAAAGAACAAATCTCAAGGCATTTCCGTAGTGTAGTGGTTATCATGTTCACCGCTCACAGAGAACAAATCTCGAGAACCCAATCAAAAAGGCATGGGAGATCTTTTGTTTCTGTCAGATACAGAGTTCAAAATTGCCATGATAATGAAATTCAAAAAGAAAACACAGAAAAGCTGATCAGAGGTGTACACAAAAAACTCAGAAATGAATGTCCTGAAAAATAAAAGTAATGAAGATTGAAAATGAAGCTTCAAATAAGAAAATAGCAGAAATGCAGGGTGAAAAGATTAATAGAGGAGATTAAAGACAACTCTGGGGGCCTCCCTGTGGTACAAAGGGGTAAAGTCTCAGCACTATGAAGCTATTTACAACCACTGCAGAGTTTGACCCCTGGCCAGGGAGGGGACCCACATGGCCCCACAAACCTCTCCTGTCTCGCCTGTTGCTCCCCTCAGCAGTGTATTTCAGTAGATCCACCTGTTCTCCCCACTCTGCCTCTGGTGAATTTTCACCTCTGAACCTCTGCTCGACACCCCACCTCTTCTATGCATAAATAAGTCTTTTTAAAAAGAAATCCTAGAAAAAGCTATAGAAATAAAATATACCAATCAGGGACCTGAAGATGATAAGTCACAGAATTCAGGAGGAAAAAGAGAGAGACAAAGAATTGAAGAAACACTGAGAGTTATCCAACTCCCCTAGAAGGAATATAGGAATAATGGGTATCCCAGAAGGGGAAGAGAGAGATGGGAACAGAAAACTTTTTAAAAGAAAGAATAGGGGAAAACTTCCCAAACCTGGAACAGGAACTAAATATACAAATTCATGAACCTAAAAGAATACCAGGTTGTCTAACATAATGAGACCTATACCAAGATGATAGCTGTGAAAATTCCAAGGGTTCAAGACCAAGTAAGAATATTAAAGGCTAGGAAGAAGAAGCAGATAGCGTAGAAAGGAACCCCAGTCAGGCTTGCATGTGACTTCTCTAAAGAAACACTACGGGGTAAGAAACAATGGAAGGATGTAATCAAAATACTTAAAGAGAAAAACTGCCAGCCAATACTCTATCCCCCAAGATTTTCCTTCACATATGGAGAAGTAATGGCCTTCTCAAACAAACAGAAACTGAAGGAGTTTGTAAACACTAGATACTGCACCCACAAGAGTTCTCATATCTAAATCAAAGCAAAGACTATCCATAAAGAACTGAACAATGAAACAGTCCAACCTGTTGCTTCCAGGAAACATATGAGCTCCAACAATAAAGGTAGGCTAAGAGTAAAGTGTTGGAAAACAATCCTACAACAAGTGGAGTTCAAAGGAAGGCAGGGATAGCTGTACTTCAGATAAAATAGCTTTTTGCTAAAAAAAGGTAATAAGAGATGGGACAGACACAATGCAGTGGTTAATGAATCAGGAAGACATAACATCAATATATACTCGACAAATGGAGGAACATTAAAACATAAAATGCAATTACTATCAAATCCGAGAGCAAAAGAAAACAGTGGGAAAAATACACTAGTGGCAGGGACTTCTTCCCTCTTTCACCAATGAACAGATCAACCAGACATAAAATAGATAAGGACAGAATAGCCTTAAAGAATTAGATCAAATGGACTTAACAGACATTTATAGGGCACTAAAGCTCCCTTCCCCACAAAGCTAAAGACATGTTCTTCTCAAGTGCAAGTGGAACATTCTTCTAGTTTGACTGTATAGTAGATCATAAAACAATTCGTGAAGACAGAAATCATACCAAGCATCTTCTTTCACCACAATCAAGCTAGAAATAAACCACAATAAAGAAAGCAGAAAAATACTCTGAAAGAAATAAAAAACAACAACAAAACACTAAATGACTTGGGTTAATGAGGAAATGAAACGAGAAACTAAAAAATACCTCAAGACAACTGATAATGAAGACACAACCTTCCAGAACTTATAGAACACAGCAAAAACAGTATTAAGAGGGCAGTATATAGCAATACAGGCCCACATCAAGAAGCAAGAATGCTCAAATAATCGTACATCTCACTTTAAAGAATTAGAAAAAGAAACACAAACAATACCAAAAGCTAATAGAAGGAATGAAAGATTAAAATTTAGAGCAGAAATAAAACGAAACAACAAAAAAAGATAGCCTAAAAGATTAATGAAACCAAAAAGCTCATTCTTTGAAAAACAGACTAAGTAGACTCACAAAGGAGAAAACTCAAATATGAATGGAGACAAAGGAGGAAATGTTATAACAGACACCTCAGAAACCGAGAGGATCATAAGGTATTACTATGAATCTCTATATGTTATGAAGTTAAATAGCCTAGACAAGATGGGCAGATTCTTAGAAATATACAACCATCTGAGACTGAACTGGGAAGAAATAGAAAACTTGAACAGGCTTATTACAAGCAAGGAAACTGCAGTTTTAGGGAGAAAAAAAGTTTCCCTAACAACAAAAGTCCAGGACCACATGGACTAGTGAGTTCTACCAAACCTTCAAAAATGAGCTAATAGCTATCCTCCTCAAACTCTTTCAAAGAGCTGAGAAAGAAATACTTCTAAATATATTTGTGAGAAATGTCTATTTAGCTAATACTAAAATTACCCTAATACTAAAATTATACAGAGACCACACAGACACACACACACACAAAACTACAGACTTTTCCATTGAGATTTGGTGTAAGACAAGGATGTCCATTGTACCACTACTATTGAACAAAGTATTGGAAGCCATAGCTAGAGCAATTACACAAGAGAAATTTATAAAAGGAATACAAATTAGGAAAGAATTACTTGCAGGTGACATGGTAATATATACATAACTCTATAAAGACCACACTGAAAAACAATAAAGCAGTTCAGTAGTGGCAGGTTACAAAATCAATGCACAAAAATCAGCTTTCTTTAAGCAAACAAGGAGTTAAAAGAGGAAGAAATGAAGAAAACAATTCCATTTACAACTGTATCAAAAAGAATACCCAGAAGTAAACAAAGGAGGTGAAGTACTTATACAAACAGAAGACACAAAGAAATGGAAAGATATTACTGCTCATGGATTGGAAGAATTAACATTGTCAAAATGGCCATCTTACCTTAAAATAGTCAATATTACCAAGTAATATTCAGATTCAATGCAATCCTTATGAAAGTTTCAACCCAAATAGCCAAATTCATATTGACACAAAAGAATGGCAGCATTGCACTCCCAGACTTCCAACGACACTACAAAACTATAATAATCAAGTGATATGTATTGGAACAAAAACAGACAAAGAGAACAATGGAACACAATTGAGAGTCCAGAAATAAACCCACACCTATGTGGGCAATTAATCTATGACAAAGGGCTCAAGAATATATCCTATGGAAAGGAAAACCTCTTCAATAAATGGTGATGGGAAAACTGTACAGCCAGATGCCAAAAAATAAACTAGACCACTATTCACACCATACACAAGAATCAACTCAAATGGACAAAAGACTTGGATGTAGGACCTGCAACCATAAAATACATAGAAGAAAACAAAGGCACAATGCCCAAGTCATAGATTTTGGAGGTGTCTTTGTGGGTTCATCTCCAATAGCAAGGAAAACAAGAGAATATAAACAATTGGGACTACATTAAACTAAAAAGCTCTGCATAGCAAAAGAAACTGTCACTAAAATAAACTCTAAAATACAAAGACACCCTCCTGTACGGGAGAAAATATATGCACACCATACATTCAACAAGGGGCAGCTAGCCAAGAGCTACAAAGATCTCATGCAACTCAAAAAAGAAAACAAACAACCTGACCAAAAATGGGCAGAAGAGCTAAATAGACATTTCTCCAGAGAAGACATTCAAATGGCCAACAAGCACCGAAAAAATATTCATTATCACTGTGGTCAGGGAAATACTACACCACACCTTACACCTGTGAGAATGGCGCATGTCATAAAGGCCAAAGCAGGTAGTGTCAGTGAGGATGTGGAGAAAAAGGAATCCTCCACACTATCCCCTCACACTGGTGATGAGAATGTAGACAGATCAAGTTCCCATGGAAAACTGTATGGAAGTTTCTCAAAATCTTAAAAATGGATCTACCATATGGCCCAGCAATTCCACAACTAGGTATCTAGCCAAAAAAATACAAAAGACTAATTTGAAGGGAAATACACACTCCTATGTCCATTTAATTACAATACAATAGCCAAGCTATGGAAATAACATAAATGAGTAGATCAGCATGTGAGTAGATCAAGAAGATGTAGACATGCATTACTCAGCAATTTAAAAAGATAACTCTTACTGTTTCCAAGAACATGGCAAAATAATTCAGAAGGAGAAAGACAAATACCAGCTGGTGTCATTACATGTGGAGTATAGAGAAACAAAACAAATGATGAAATGAAATCAAATACAAATCCTAGAAATATGACTAGACCTGAGACTACAGAGGGTTAGTACAAAGCAGTGATGGAGCACAGTGGACTATGGTGGTGAATTTGGGTACTCAGTTGGTGGGTGCGTTTGGAAGGGGGAGGTTCTGTAACACTAAAACATAATCGATGTTGTAAACCAATGTTATCTCTATTTAAAAAAAAAGATTTATATTATTTGGCAATGGAAGAAAAATTTATCCTTGATCCTTGACCATCTTTGACCTTTAAGATATTTAACTTAAACTTCTGGAAAACCATGGAAGCTCTTTGTCCACAGAGGTGGTTTTATGAGAAATATACATTGTACCTTTCTAATAAGTCTTGATATCTGGTAGATTGAGTCTTCCCAACTTATTCCTAGTATCTTTATCTTTTCCCTTTGTCAGATATGCTTGTGAGATTTCATAAAATATTCTGTCAGAATTGCATTGAATTTATATACCATTAACAAACATGTTAATATGTTAATTGCAGTTAATTGACACCTTTTACAAAATCAAGTATTAGTATAGTATTTCACTTATTAGTACATTTTCATTACTGCGTTTAGCTAAGTTTTATAATTCTGTAAATGTACATCTTTCATTAAATTTAAACTTATGCCTATTCTCATTTTTTAATTATATTTTAATGAATTTTACAATTTTTATATGTAAATAAAATTTATGCCATCATAATGATCATATATATATATCTAGTAGCCTTGTTGGTATTTGACTATTTCTTACCAAATGGCCATGGTCTGCATCTATGCCTCAGAACACCTGCTCTCAAGGTTTCCCAGACGGACAGTCTTGTTTGAGAAAGCACACTGAATGGTGTGGGGTGAACAATGAGAGAAACTGAGGCCTTCCCTGATCCACTTTGCCTTGTCTCCGCCCTGTGTTGTCCCCTGGTCTCTCAACTTCTAGCTCATCTTTCAGTTCCAGCTCGAATGTCAAATCCCTTATAGGAGCCTTAATTGATTGCTCTCTTGGAAATACATTAGCCTGAATTTCAGTCTCCAAGTGTGTCATCTGTTCTCATAAATTGCCATAGGATGGCAGGTAGCTTTGGAAGCATGGGTTTGGAAATAGATGGAGGTTAGCACTGTCATTTATTAGCTGCCTGCCCTTGGATAAGTTACTTGGCCTTTTGTTCCACAGGTCCCTCCCCTGAGAATGGGGAATGCCAGTAATTCTTAGCTAAAACAGATTTACCAATGACAGCAATTCATCCAAAATGCTTGGTAATGTGACTGGCATACTCAACAAATGAGGATTAGAGAAATGAATGAAAGCTAGCTGTTGGTGGCACCCAAGTCTGATTCCTCTCTATGGCTAAGTGCCAGAAACCTAGCAGTAAGTTCTTTTGGATATAAATCATCCTTAACTCTATCTGTACAATTTTATTCTTTGTACCCAACAACCTGGTATTTTTCACTATATTAGCCGGGTTGTATCAAGGGAAATCTTAGATAGGAACTGACCTTACATCTGGGTCTAGGCAGTGCACTAAGTGTTTTATTTATATTATCACATCTAATAACTCTAAAAGCTAGACACAGACAAGGAAAGTGAGGCACTTAGCACTTTTTTCAGCTCTGTCCGATTCCAGAACTCCTAGTCTTTTGCCTCTACTAAATCCTATCCCTTTTTCAGAAGAGCAAATGAAAGGAACCTTCTTAATGCACTAAGGGGATGTAGCTTACAGTTTCCTGGTTTGTTGAATAAAAGCTTAGGATGTGAGGTAAACTTCCTAGACAAAAGCATGCACTATGAGGTATGAACTATGTGAAGGCAAAAATCTTTACATTATTTCTAACAAAAATAAGACTTTTTAGCAAGTGGTTTTGATTTATGGGTGTAGAAATAATTGTTGTTGGGATTCTACAGATGACTTTCATATCAATTTCCACCTTACCATCTAGCTTTAGTACAATCAGTCAGCTTCCCCTGTCTTCTTAATGAGGCAAATGTCTTATGTAACTGTACTACTGTAAGCATTAAGATTCCTTAAGTGTGAGCCAAATAGAATTCCCTGGAAAGTATAAGAACATTTTTAATCTTGTAGAGGCAAGCCCAGCATAAGCCATTGTTAGTCTAGTCTTGGTCTCTCCTGCTTTATTCCATCTTCACCTCAGGGATTAGATCTGTACATATTAGAGAAGTTTGAAAGGAAGCATGTGGACATGAATTCCTGCCCCAGTCTCTGTTCTCCTAGCGTACCTGGTAGGCATTCCAGGGAAGAAGTTGAATGGACTGAATAGAAAGGAGTCAGGCTGGGTGGCTTGAGAATTTCTCGGGTCTATTCACTTCTGTCACTTCCACTGATACCATCCCATTCTAAGTCACCCATTCTTGGTCCAAAGACTCACTGAAGCCCTGCTTCCCTGGCTCCCTTTCCCATAATCTGTTTTCCCTCCAGCACTCAGAATGATCTTTTAAAAATATAAATCAGGTTATGTCACCACCTTATTTAAAAGCTGCTTACACTCAGAATGAAATCCTAACTCCCTATCCTCACAAGCTCCTCCAGGTGGGTCTGAGGACAGGGAGGAGGGACACTCATTTTTAGTGATTATTAATGGGGCCTTAGTGATTATTAATAATTACTAAAATAATAATTAACTAAAAGTAATTATTAATACTTTCTGGCACCAGACAATATGTGCTCAGATCCTGTTTAGATATTTATCATTTCTGTAAATTTGGGCATGTTCCTTAAATCTGAACCTGAATAGTTTTCATTATTTATATTTGGGAATGATCTGCCTATATAATAGAGTTGTCAGGACTCACTGGGGTGATTTGTGAAAGGCACTCAGTACATTCACATGCAATATGAGCTGATAAAAAAAAAATCATAATAATGGTAGCATTAATTTAAAGCCTTGATACACTTCCTCAGCTGATGAGCTACACGGTAGACTAAACGTGTCAGTAGTTAGAAGATAAGCTAACAGGCTATGAGATCTACTGTTAGAAAATATCCAGAATATGATGAATGGATCACTAAGGTATAGGCATGCGCCGTACAGCAACAATTTGGTCAACCACAGACCAGTTGTACTACATGGACTCTCGGTCCCAAGAGGCTACACCATCCAGCCTAGGTGTGGAGTCAGCTGTACCCTTAGGTTTGTGTAGTTATACTCTATGGTGTTCACATGATGAAGAAACCACCTAACAGCATTATTTCTCAGGATCCCAGTTGTTAAGCCACCCTTGATTGTGTTACAATTCGAAGAGAAATTTAGAAAGCGCTGACTGTATGAGGCTACACTGGATGAGATCTGCCTCATTATGAATTTAGGTTGCGAAGTAGTTGAGAAAACAAACAAACAAACAAACAGACCAAGCACTGGAGAACTTTCTTAACATTTGAAGGACCACCCATAGTCAGAATATGATTCACACCTACAATATCTCTGTTTAATTGCCCAGTTTCTGTAACTCAGAAAGGCCTTCTACTTTCAGGCAACATCCATTTTTATAAAGGAACATATAAAATAAAAAATATTCCCACTTGTCTTTGTTTCACACCCTGGATCGCCGCAGATTTAAATAATCGCTACCATGTGATAACCTCATTAGCTAGCCGTAGACTGCTACCTTAGTCCCCACTAGGCAGTCTCTCCTAGAGGTTCAAGTTCCTAGGGCCTGCAGCCTTTGCTCACAGCACATGGTTTCTAGACTCCATCATCCTAGTCATATTTTTCTGAGCATGCTGGTCTGTGACTGTCCCTCAGAAGTACCCCCACCTTAGGGCTGGTGTTGATATACTATAGAGAGAAAGATATCACCTCTTATTTCTGATTCATAATTTATTGGTATAGTAAGCAAAGGTCACATTAGTTTCCCTGGCAGACACATTTAGTGACTTGCAGTCAACTAAAACCCCCATGCTTTTGGAGTATGAGTCTATCAAACATTAGCCAATATATGTGGGTTCATGTCAGGTCAGTACTGAATTTCCAGGTCATCCATGTCCTTATGCTGGTCACTGACAAAGCTGTTGAACAGGCAGGACTCTACCATCCAGATCTGCTTCCAGATCCACAGGCGCTCATTACCCACCACTCTTTATACGGGCACACCTTGGTGATATTGTGGGTTCAGTCTCACACCTCAATAAAGCAGACATCACAATGAAAACACAATAAACTTTTTGGTTTTTCAGTGCCCGTAAGAGTTGTTTTTACACTATACTATAGACTATTAAGTGTGCAAAATATAATGTCTAAGCAATGTACATGCCTCAATAAAAAATATTTTATGGCTAAAAATGCTAACCATCATCTGAGCCTAATATTTTTGCTGGTTATATACTAAAGTGAAGTGCACTAAAATAAGGTAGGCCTATACTTGGTCCAGTCAACTACAGTGGCAGACACACACTAAGGTGTATTTCATGCTCTTCTGATACCCTTCCCCTTGAGTAGGGAACCTCGCTAATAGCAAAGATAATGGGCTGGTTCTCCTCTTATTGAATTACATAATGAGAGACTCATTTTAGCCAATGGAGTGTGACTCCCTTGCTGGCTTTGAAGAAGCTGCAATGTTGTGAGGTTATTGGAAGGCAAAGAACTGTGGGTGACCTCTAGGAGCTAAAGCGTTGCCAGTTGCCAGCCAAAAAGAAAAGAGGAACCTCTATCTTACAGCCCCAAAGAGATGAGTTCTGTTAAGAACCGGAGGGAGTGTGGTCATGGATCTTTCCTCAGCCGAGCCTATGATGAAACCACAGCCCCTCCACGAGCCTGCAGCCTCGGGGGGCCCTGGGCAGAGCACGCACCTAAGCTGGGTCAGACTGTGATCCACTGAAACTGAGAAAAGTAATGGGTGTTAGAAACTGCTGAGCTTGTGGTAATTTGCTAGGCAGCACAGAAAACTAACAGAATCAATAAAATCCATCTTAATTGCCCCATAACCTAGCATCTATTTCTCCATCTTGTTCTTAAGGTTTTCACTGCCAAATGCCATGGTAAAATCCAGATTTTTTATTATTATTATCATTATTGTTATTATTATTATTTAGTTTAAGGTTTAAAGATTTTCCTAGTTTAAACAATCCTTTAACTCCGTTAATGAGAGGAAATAAGCTAGATTCTTTTATTACTTCCTTGGTGCATTCTTCTTAATGTGTTCTGATGATGGCTACTTTCCTGAATGCTTATACATTATCTTTTTTGATCATCTCTTCTCAATATTTCTTGGGCTTGAGATAAATTCCTCATTCTACAGTGTGTAGACTCTGTCTTTATCCCCTATTTGAAAATTACTATGGCTTTTGCTTACAGTCTATGATTCCTTGAAATTCTCTTGACTTTAAGCTACCCAAGGTCAAAGACCATCTGGTCTGGATACTCCCAGGTGCTGAACACCAAAATCTCCCACACAGTACCTTCAATTTAAATCCTGTGGAAATATTTTATGGCTGAAAATACTATTAATATATGGTGCTGAATGAGAGTGAAACTCAGACTTTATATGTAAGTCACATAGTTTTCCTCCTCTGTGGTCAGATAGTTACTGTGTTCCTCTGCTTATGATACTTGGAAACAGGAATAATTTTTAATCAATTAACTAATTAAATAATAATTTATATCATTGTTCATTTGTATGCAATGATGCTTTCTCATCTCAGGTATAGTCCTTGTAAAATACCCACCACCAATTCACCTGTGCACCAGGAAACAGGAATGTCTTAATGACCTAAAAGAATTAAACTTCCTTTCCAAGAAGCCAAGTTTATAATGACATTGAAATAACTCAAATACTGAGAAAACCCTAATTAAGCAATATTCTACTCAACATTTAATGGTGCACCCATAAATTCTTAATTATACCTGCTTTCAAGAGGTGGAGCTTAATTCCTCCCCCAAAATATGGGTTGGACTTAGTGACTTATTTTTACAGAACAGAATATGGTGGAAGTGATGGTAAGGTCATAAAAGGCATTGTGACTTCCTTTTTGCTTTCTCTCAGATCACCTGCTCTGGAGGAAGCCAGCTGCCACATAGTGAGGACATTAAAGTAGCTGAGTGTCAGGGTGAGGAACCAAGGCCTCCTGCCATAGCCAAGAAGGAACTGAGAGGTCCAGAGCTGTGTGAACAGTGCAAACAGCTCCTCCAGCCACAAGTAAGGCTGCAGAAGAAGGCAGCCCTGACCACACACAACTTCATGACACATACAGAACCAGAATCACCCAGCTAAGCCACTCCTGAATTTCTGAGAAGCAGACAGAGATAATAAACCTTCATTGTCTTAAATTGCCAAGTCTAAGGGTAACTTGTTACACAAGGACAGATAATGAATGCAAACATAAATTCAGGATTTCCACTTACCCTGTAGTATTGTAAAATTCTTGATGAGCTGACCATGCTTGGAGTCTACCAGTTTCATTTCCTCCATAATCACTGACAAGTTGGCCACTTCGGTGTCTAACCTTGACCTCATCATATCTTGTTGCATCCTGAGAGAAACAGAATCCAAACGGATGTTGGCGAGTGTGTTATTCAAGGAGGTCAGGTCATCCGTGTGTTTGGTCAGGGTATCCGTGCAAGTGGTCCTGACTTCATTCAGATTGCTGGTTAGCGTCCGCAGGTGGTGGGCTGTGTAACTGATGTTGCTGATGATGTTCACAATATCCGTCTCAAAGAGCTGGAAGCGCTCCTCCAGCTGGGTGAACTTGGTGGCTGTTCTGTTCTCTGCATCCTTGTGTACATCCTGAAGGTCTTTCAGGTTCTGCTCGTTGGCTTGTGAAGCTGTGGTGATATTGTCCATCTGACCCGTGAAGGAGTTGAGCTGGCTGTTCATATCCTCCAGCGTGTCATTATTGGCTTTGGCCAATGCAGAGTTATTGGCAGCCAGCGTCTGCAAACTCTGAACTTTCTCCTTTAGCCAATCAGTGTCCTTCTTGGCTTGAAGGAAAACCTGCTGTAGATTTTGGAAGTCATTCTTAATTCGCTGGATTGCCTGGCTCGTGTCATCCACGGAGCGCTGCAGGTTAGTGATGAGGTTCCTCTGCTGGACCTGGGTCAAGTTCAGGTTGTTGAGGTTCATGATGACCACATTATGAGAATACATTTGGCTCTGCAGATTGCCCTGCAGCACGCTGGTGTCTTGCTGCAGATTAGTGACGTAGCCATTATATGCCTGGAGGGTTTTGTTTACTGTAGTGATAAGGAAAGAGTTATTCTCTAAAGTTTCTTTCAGTTGACTCTGCCTGTCCACCAGTGCATCCCCACTCGCCTGTAACTTCTCCAGAGTGTCTTTGTTCTTGCCGGTCTTCTCCGTAATCTCACGAAGTTGTTGACGAAGATCCAGAATATCTGATCTGAAGGTAGAGAGTTCTGAGTTGGTGCTTAAAGCTTTCTTTCCAGTTTGGTCTCCTGGAATAAGACATATTTGTTACTTTGCTGGCACAGAGAACTAGTTAGGTGAGGTTAAAGGCCCTAACGAGACTTAACAGGTACGTACTACATTTCAGATACAAACTTTGTGGTCTATGTAGACTGCTCTGCATGAGTGAAATCCACCTATCTACCAGAAAAATCAAAGGAGGGAAGAGGCTAGAATTTCTCATTTTTAAAATTAATCCTGATAATTCTATGTAGTTTAAAATATTTCAAATTGGAATTTACTGAGAAGACTATAAAAGGGAATTTAAGAAGGCATATTAGTGGTTTTGGTCAGGCTTGGTCTTTGGATTTTATTGGGTACAGAACAGTGTTTAGGACTGGGGTTTAACTCGACTTTAAAGTTTAACAGTCTTTGAATTAAATAATGATTTAGCACACAGTACAAAAATTTAATGTCCCTCTAGGTAAATGTGAGTTTACAGGAATGTCACTCTAAAAAGCTATGTCATTTATATAACGCAGAGTCAGGGGATTCAACTTTATGATTACTCTTGTTGCAGATTACCTAATTTTTTCAGGTCGCTTTCCACTGCTGTGAGCTTGTCATCATAGGTTTGGCGAGATGTCTCCATGCCACCTGTTACATTGTCCATTTTCTCTACAACTAAGATTTGGAAATCAATCATTAATACACAGATTGGTCTTTTTTTTTTCCAGTTTCAACAAATGACTTTATTACAGAATATCAGAAATAGCATAAAACAAAAAGAACATCAATTAAACCAAATATGGGAAAAAGCTGTTCTTCTAGAAAAATAATTGGTCACAAAACCCAGTGGTAGATAGCTTACTTGGCTGAGAATTGTATTTTAAGAAAAAAAAAAAAGAATTTTTAAAATTGTTATTGAGGTACCATTCTTTTATGCCCTTGCTAGAGTTTTTTTTTTTAAAGATTTATTTATGCATACAAGCACTGGGGTACAGGCCAGAGGTGTGGGGGGTGAGAGGATTCACCACAGAGAGCAGGGAGCAGAACAGGCAGACTAATGGAAGTACACTGCTGAGGGCAGTAGCAGGCAAGGCAGGAGAGGTCTGCTAGCCATGTGGGTCCCCTCCCTGGCCAGCAGCAGGGATTGAACTCGTGCTGCAGTGGCTGCGGTTTGCTTCATAGTGCGTTGCTTAACCCACTGAGCCACCAGGGAGGCCCCCTTGCTAGAGTTTTAACAGTCTAGGATTTTTCCCCCTTGGGTGTAGTCACTGTAGCACTCTTACCATCTAAGCCCCCACAATCTCCAAACAAAGTGGTCTCCGCTGCCACTGTTCTCACCCTTTCTCACCCCCACCAAAAGTTGAAGATCCAATTTATGAGGGTTGGTTTTAAAGTTTGTCTTTGATCCTTTGTTTGGTTTTTCTATATTCCACATATAAGTTACATACACAATAGAATACTACTCAGCAATCAAAAAAGATAAACTCATGTTGTTTGCAGCAACACGGATGGAGTGGAAGGGATTAGGCTAAGTGAAAGAAGCCAAGAGGAGAAAGATAAATACAGGATGATGTCTCTTAAATGAGATGTGTATGTTCTTAACCATTCTCAGTATTCTCATTGCCTTGGATGTATTGTCATCCAATAGTTGGAACGAATTTGTAAATTTTCATGTATTATAGAAGTCCTTGATTCTGTATGATTTCCTGTATTAATTACCATAATCTGGGGCATTAAGACTGATGATTTCAAAAATTTTATCAATCATCAGATTCCCCACCATTTCTGGCAGTTGGGACTCACATCTAAAAGGAGATTCCATAGCAAAGAGCATCTAGCTCAAGTCTAGATGCAAAATCACTGTAAAAGGAATACAAAAGTAAGAGTGTTTGCCACTCTGTCAGGAATTCTATCACTGAGACCCAAAGATCTACTTCTCATGGTACATATACACAGTGGAGTACTATTCAGCAATCAAAAAAGATAACTAGTTCCATTCACAGCAACATGGATGGAGCTAGAAGGGATTATGCTCAGTGAAATAAGTCAGAAGCCTGTGCTGGAAGTTCTCCTGGCAGATATTTCCCTTTCACAGAACTGGCTTTTATGTCATCATGGCTTATTTACTATAAGATCCTTTCAGGGCAGGAAAATTCGTATTCGGTTTTTTTTTTTTTAAAGATTTATTTATTTATGCATACAAGCACTGGGGTACAGGCCAGAGGTGGGGGGCTGGTGAGAGGATTCACCACAGAGAGCCGGGAGCAGAAGAGGCAGATCAACGGAAGTACACTGCTGAGGGGAGCAGTGGGCACAGCAGGAGAGGTCTGCCATGCCACGTGGGTCCCTCCATGGCTGGCGGCAGGGATCGAACTCATGCTGCAGTGGCTGCGGTTTGCTTCATAGTGTGTTGCTTAACCCACTGCGCCACCAGGGAGGCCCGTATTCGGTTTTTATGTCCAGCTCTCAGCTCAGTGTATGGCACTTAGTAGGTGTGTTCAGCACATACTTATCATCCATTTATTAGAATAAACGAGAATCTGTCTCCTGGCTGCCAAGACCTGTGAAAAATCCACTGAGCTAGAGATCATGCAAACAACATCACTAACTAACCCACCCAGGCAAGCCTTAGCTCGGGCGATGAGCAGGACATTTTCCTCAGTAATCACTGTTATTCTGAAAATAAGTATATAGGCACAGAGGTAACGTTATAATAATTTTCACTTTAAAGTTGTTTGATAGGCACGATCCTCCTACATTCCTGGAAACGCTAAAGAACAACATGTTTCACTGGCATTTTAGCAAAACAAAACTTTCAAAAAGTAAAATATGGAATGTTTACAAGTTTAGGTTCTGTTTTGATCCTCAGATCAAAACACATGCCTCAGTCTGTCCCCAAACCACACGCAGGAACTGACATCCTCCCCTTTTTTCTTGGAAGCCAAAAAAAAAAACCTCTAAATATGTTGACAATCATTTTCTACCCTCTCTAATTTTACTTCCATTTTAGTTTTTAAAAATACACATCTATTGTGGACAGATCATTCAGATTTTTGTAGGGTAAAAGAAACAAATACGTTCATTTTAAAATTTAAAAAAAAAAAGCAAAAAGCACACAAAACCTGTTAGGATTTTCTTCAGCCACAGCAGAGAAACTATTTGCCCTGCTCACTGGGGCGTGTGTGTGTCTGTGTTTAAAAATAGGATCTGGGTTGCAAACCTTAGGGTGGCTACTGCATAAAAATACCAGTCTGAGGGAGATCCAGAACCAACACTTGCTGTCATAGCACATAACACATTCGTTTGGTCTTTACTCCTGCTAGCACAAATTCTCGGGCTGGAAAACTGGCAACATCACACTGTCTTTCCCCAGAAACTCCCGGTCTCTGGATACAGACCTCGGCTTGTAGCTCATTCTCACATGAAGAAGGGAACCATGGAACACAGAAGGGTTATTATAAGCATCTGTTTTTTCATGGATGCCCCCTTATTGGAAACTTTTTTTTTTAACCAGAGATTTTTTTTCTTCAGAATATCAACACTTTAGGAGTTATCCTTGAAGAGCAGTCCCTCTTTAAGTACACAAAGCCTATACTTCTAGAATATTTTGACAATAATACTTTGTCCATAAAAGTACTTTGGGGCCTCCCTGGTGGCGCAGCAGGTTGAGCACCACACTGTGAAGCATCCGCAGCACAAGCAGCATGAGTTCGATCCCCGGCCCTCTCCTGCCTTGCCTGCTGCTCCCCTCAGCAGTGTATTTCAGTCTATCTGCCTGTTCTGCTCCTCATTCTATCTCTGGTGAATCCTCCCACCTCCCATGACTCTGGCCTGTACCCCTGCTCTTGTATGAATAAATAAACCTTAAAAAAAAAAGTACTTTGGGATCATCTCTTAGCCTGGGGCATTAGCGTCCTCTTCTTTTGTCTTGATTCCAATCATTTTTAAGGCCCACTTCAAGCCTGCCCAGCCCATGGTGCTAAGCCTTTCCTGGTGACCTGATTCCATACCACAGCAACTGAACCCTTTTCTGAGTGGCAGTCATCAGAGCCTGTATTACTGAGAGCCCATTTTTTGTAAGTACCTGGGACTTCCCAGCAATGTCAGCTGTATTCCCTTAGAATGCACCACCACTTCAGTTAATCTCAGTAATGCCTCTTTTACAAATGAAGAAAATGAGGTTCAGGGATATTCAGTGACACTGGCCGGTCACAGTTGTTAGTGACTGTAGGACAGCAGGCCACGAGATCCAACTCCAAAATCTGTGCTTTCCCTCCCACTTCATGTCATTTATCACTTCCTAAATCCGCTTCCCTCCACTAAAAGGTCCCTGGTGGGTAAGATTATGTCCTCCTTCTCATCTTTTTAAAGTCATCCTTCTCAGCTTTTGCTAAGCATTTCCTATTGTGTGACAATTTAAACACTGAGGAACAAGAGACATGACTTAGGGGCTTAGAGCTTGAGGACAGAGAGCGAAAGCAGCACAGAGCTCCTGACTCGTGCTCACAGGAGTCCACCAGGCTGTCTGGACACTCACTACTTGCTGGGACTCAAGTAGTACTAGGTACATCCCCACAGAATGCAGTAAAGACATTTCTACTTTGAACGCCATCAGGTTTCAGTAAATAACAAAATCATGTTATCCTAGATTCTACCAAGAGCTACATGGTACAGTCTGATGCACGTTTTGAAGGCCTTTTTATCCAACTATCATTGTTTCTTTGTCCACAAGGTAGACACGACTAGGACTGTGTAGTCATTCATCAACATCTTCTTTCACTGAATGTTCTCTCTCTATATATATATGTATATGGTATATATATCTAAATATTATAATCATATATATAATTGTCTTTATAAAGATTCATATATCTGTCCTCTTTATCCTAATTTTGACTTAAGATGGGTCCCTGTTGGGCAGAACAAATGAGAAGGATTTTCCTGCTTAGGGAATGTTCTGGAGGAAACAAACCCTTGGACATGACACGTGGCTTATACCAAGAAAGCCCCCATGACTGATGGTAGAAAGTCCAAGGCAGAGGATGCACCAAGGAGTAACTGTCCAAGAACATGTAAAGTAGCTGACAAGTCTCATGGTTACAGCCACACCCTGTCTGAGTAACTTGGCAGCACTCTGACTTATTTAGCAAATCCTCTAGAAGGAACTTAGTTACATTCTAACTTGTAGTTGTGTGACATTCAAGGAGAAGTAAAGAACAGTTTTGTGGAAAGCAGTATGAAATTGCCTTTGCTAACTGATAAAGGAGTTTCTGTTTTATTTCCTTTCAACTGCTTCAGAGAAATATCTTCTACTAAATATTCTTTTTTTTTCTTTCTTCTTTTTTACTACAGAGAGTTTCTAGACTTCAAAGGGAGTTATGTGAAGGGAGAATAGGTCTTATCTTTCTGACTCTTAGGATGCTGGGTCACCAGAATCTTATCAGCAAGAAAGAAGAATCACATAAGTAAAGAGAAAACACATCTGGAAAATATCAACATTTTAGTTCATTAAGACTGTATTTGGAAACCCAAATTGCATGTTATATTATCTCATTTTTGTCAGTAAAGGCCTGAGGGATGGGGGACTTGAAGGAGAGAAAAGAGGGGCAGTTGTCTTGCCCCTCAATCTCTCTCCACTTCATCCTGATCAGATGACACTGCAGAGTGGGTCAGGCAGGCATTCAGGATTTTAGGATTGTGAAAGGGCTTGGAGTTACACCAAAAAGCAGACTGCTTAGCGGTCCCTGGGCTTCAACCAATGCTTTTAGGGAGGTCAGCCCTCATCCTTCCATGCATGCTCTCATTGATGCCTTCAGTAAACTTTACTGGGTACTTACCGAGCACCACGAGACTAGGTACTAGTCAGAGACGCAATAAATAAAGTCTCTTGTTTTCATGCAGCTCATGGCGAGGGTGGCCAGTCCCACTGGCCATGATGATACAGCATGATGGGCCAAGAGTAAAAAGATGCTATGGGAGTGACCAGGAGGGCACCTTACTCAGTCTTTCCCTGCTTCTCTCACAGCATGTGTTTAGGTGAGACACAAAGGGAAAGGTGGAGCCATTTAGGAGGAGCGCATAGGAAAGGTATTCAGGCAGAGGTTTTACAGTGTCACAGAAATGGAGAAACTAGCTGTGTTTTTATAATAAGCAAACAACAACAAAAAAAAAGGGGGGGGGTAGGGACTTTCTTCCTTGGATCTTTCTGTATCCTTTTGAAAGCATAATCATCCTGGATCTTATTTCCCTGCAGAAGTAAAACTTACAAAATAGCAAACCTTTCTCATCTCCATTTGTCAAACCCTTCTTATCTCTGTTTCAGTAGTAAATGATCACATGGTACTGAAGCCCAAAGATACTTTTTATTAAGTGGCTGTTTTCTTTTAAGCTTCTCTTTTATCTGGGTTTGCTGAGAAAATTTGTGGAGTGGTCAGTTAATGACCTAGGTAAGCTAGTAAAGGAGAACAGCCAGTCTGACTTACCTGGGACATAAGCACCCACTTTTCTCACCTAGGTTCCTTCCCAACCCTCAGCCTCAGTCCAGCTCTAATTGGGATTCAGTTGCTTTCTTAGCACTTATACCATTAATGCCACATTAGATTAACTCATCACAAATGGTTAAAATGATCTGGTAATTTTCTGGACTTCCATTGCCCAAATTCATCCATCAGCACACTACAGGATGCACAGAAAATTGTGTATAGTCTTGTGGGTAGGGTAACAAGCCTTCACCAGACTATTTTTAACATGAGTTGCTGTTCTATCGGCTACATCTGTATAAATATAGTTATGAGGAAGCAAGGAACCGAGAGATAGCCTCTCTGCTGAGGCCAAAAATAGGACAGGTGATTCAGTTACATCATCTCTGCTCATCATAATAACCTTGAAAAATGTTTTACTATTACCCTTTTACACATAGTAAGAATCCATTGGCTATGGATTCTTACAGAGCCACTGGGAGGACTTAGTATGATGCCTGGCGTGCCAGCAAGCATTTAGAAATATTCACAATTGTAATACAAATGGAAGAATTAAGAATTGAACTTGGGTCACCTGGCTCCAGGCCCATTTTCACTCCAATATACTGTGTTCCCTCAGGAAACCACTAAACACTGGGAGAGGGGTGAGAGGACTTCCAAGTTGGAGGGAATTCGCTTGAATTTTTCTCTCTCTAGGTCAAATCTATGGGACAGGGAACAGCGAGGACTGTGTGGGAATTCTCCACTGTTACTCTGTCACTTCTGAGGGAAGGCAGCTGAGATGGCAGCCAAGTGAAAGTTCTGAAGATCAGCAGACCCAAAATCTGCCTCTTGGTGAAACCAGATGTCTGTCTGTCTCATATGTCTTTGACAGGAAGGTTTCCATGCTGTTTGCTATAAAAGTTTATATGGTTCATGATTTTTGAATGACAACTTCTACCTGTGGTGTCTAGAATGGGAATGGGAATGGGGGTACACTTTATCTGTACTTCATCCTGCAAGGGAGGATTCAGGCAAAAATCATCCACTGACCTTAAACCAGACACGCTGAAAGAATCCCTAGTGGCCTAAAGCATGGCTGAGGTGGTAGTGCTGCCTCTGTGTCTAATTTCTACAGGGCAGTATTTTTATGGAGCAAATGTGAACAATAGTGACCACAGTAAATGTGCTGAAGAGGAGAAAAGGAATTAGCTGGCCAATCCCTGGATGAAGTCAGTCATATCTTCACAGAGCTTGTAATTGGTGTGTGCTAACTCTAAGGTGTCCAGGAGGGCCTCTTGGAGAGAAGACCAGGAAAAAAAAAAAAAAAAAGGAAACAGGAGAAGCAACAAAGGAGAAAAATCTTCCTAACTTACAGAAGACCATCGCTGCTGCTGAATTGAATCAAAAGGAATTGCTGCTTCCCTCCTTTCAGATCCCACAGCTTTAGGAAGTTCAAGACACACAGATGGAGCTCATGGTGCTGCTAAATTTTGCATTTAGGTATTAATGAAACACTGTATTTGCAAACATGGAGCCTCCCACCCCGCCTTCAATTAATAAAGGATAACTTTCTATTTGAAAAGAGAAAGTACTTACCTTTATATCCCAAGATGGCTACTGTGATTGTTAGCAAGGCACACAAAATGTATAATAATATGATAGAAAACTTCAGTGCCCAGTTATTTTTACATTTTGTACACTGCGTTCCTTCCTGAATCCCTGTAAGAGAAATGAAATTTTAGTAAGCAAAAAACATCGTTTCAAAAAGTATTTTTGCATTTTGGTTTAAATACTGTGACTAGTTTTTACATATGCCTTACTATAGAATGAGAAGTATTTTAAAGGTAAACATACCATTTTAGCAAACAACCACTTCAAATATTACCATGATATTGTTATATAGGATTTGAAAATAGGATATAATCTTGTCTCACAGGATAGTTTCAAATCAAATTCCAACCTGAGCATTACCATTATATGATCTTATCTCTATGGGACAAAAGATTTAATATACCTTAATCTACTTTTTTCAATCACAGCAATTCACTATAGGTGAATTCACTGTATAGCCACACAAGTTGAAAAAAAGTTATGACTTGTCCTTTGTTTCATTGGTGTGTTCAAGTTACTTCCTACTGACTTGGAATAGCCAACTGTTCTATCTGTAGGAATTTGGAGTGCTGGCTGTTAAACTGTTGGTAGCTTGAAATCAGCCCTGGAGGGAATATTTACACCATGGAAATTGGTAAACATTTCACATTATCATACCCTCCAGAGATGGTTTACCAGCATTCCACTGATAAAATGTACTATAATCTTCAGCAGAAAATATAGGTAATTTTATGATTAAAGTGCTTAGTACATAACCATTTTTGTACATGTACGAAGACATCTTTAAATTATCAAAGTGATTTGAGTAGCAACCACAGAACAACTAGGAAAACCAGACATTTTTGATGAGAGGAGGTAAATTTTTACTGCTCACAGTTCAACTTTTTGAAAAACACTCTAATCTAAGAGTAAACCACCATCACTTCTGCAAGTGAGTCCAGAAACTAACCCATAAAAAGGGACTTTTCCGTCGACTGATTAGAAACACAGAAGACAAAGACTGTGGACATTTTAATGTGAAAATCACCTTGTAAAGAGTATCAGAAGTCGTCTTTCCTTGCCCTGTTTCCCTAAGTGTGTCTTACTAATAGCATCCCCTGGGAGCAACAACATATAAAGGACTGATCTCCTATAATTGTGCTAACTTTTGATGGAAAAGTCATGGGGATTAGAGCACAGCTGAAGTTCCTTTCCTCTGGTTTGTAATTTTACGCATCTTGCCCTCTTTAGTGAAAAGAGTTCTTCAGCTGTGTTTAATGCAAAATGATGACAGGAACAGCACAGAACAATGACTTTCAGGGTTTACCGATCCCTCTGGGGTTCTGGGCTATAGACCTGAGGTGCAGGGTGGTTCGATCTGTCTGTTCCCTGACATAGGGCAGTCCTACTCAAACTCTGGAGTGAGCTGCACTCACTTGAAGGGTCATTAAAACAGAGTTGCTAACTGAGGAGATCTAAGAGGCCTGAGAATTGGGATTTCTCAGGGGGTGTTGATGCCGCTAGTCTGGAGACCATGCTTTACAATGGTTCTATCAAACTGCACTGTGCTCACTAAGCCACAGGTTCTCATTCAGCAGGCCTGAGGTAGAAGCTAAGAGTCTGCATTTTAACAAGGTCCAGGTGGTGCTTAGTTGGAGAAACACATTTTGATGAGCTATGGTTTAGAAGAAGGTCATGCTGGATGAGTGGTTGGTTAGCTAATTCCTTAAGGGTAAATCAGATTCAGTGATCAAACAGCCCTAGAAGAAATCAGCTTCTCTGCATCAAGTTTCCTATTAATTTGACTCCTTTTTCTTTCTACCCTTTACCCTTTAATTGCTACCTGGATGTCTCAGTGCCACCTCTCATGCCCTAAAGTGACCTGGCACCAGGCTTCCCAAACAATTCCTACCCAACATTCTAGTTCCATCCAATCTAGAAACTACTATCTCAGTCCTCCAAGGAGTTAAACGAAAAGTCAACTGACATCTTCTGCAATCATTCTCTAATTATTCTGTCCTTAAATCAGCTATTCTCTAATTCACTGGACCCTGCTGACCTTCCTGTGCCCATCTCACCTAGTTACTGATGTTCATTTACTCTCTACACTGTGCCAGCAGTTTCTGAGCTAGTTTCTTTACCCAGCATTGTGAATCCATACAATAACCTTTCATGGAAACACAATAGTGAGCGGTAAGTGGCTGTCCCAAAGACATCCCAGCCAGGATCCAAACCTGGGTCTGTCAGGGGCAGGATCTCTCCACGACACCATGACACCTTTCTTGGGTCACTCTTCCTTTTCCATTTCCACTAACATCATCCTAGTGTGAGATCCTTCAATCTCAGTGGAAATTCATTCTTCCATTCCCATTGGAATTCAGCCTCACCCTGTACTAAAATACTGCTGTCCGCATGACAGCGCCAAAAAAGAAAAACAAAAAGACCTTCAATGGCTCACTAAAGGATGGACACACAGACACACAGGCAGACTCACTCACTCATCAGTTCTTGGGCTCTCTACATGCTGCTAGTTTAAAATGAGGACCCCTTCATCCAGTTATAGTGAAATAATTTTGGAATCGGGAGTGGGGGAAGGTAGAAACACAAACACACCACATGTTCAGAGACAATAAACTTGCTTTGGTGACAACTGTAAAATACAGAGGGATGACAGACACAGGGGGCTCCCTGAATGACACTTCTATGGCTGATGGTAGGGGGTGGTTCATCCTTTGGACTTTAGTGCTGTGGTGGGTAAGCTCTTCACACCTCTCTAGGGCTGTTTCCTAAATTCCATTAGAAAAGCCTTAGCCGAGGGCCCTCCCCTGGTGGCTCAGCATTGTGAAGCAGAACACAGCCATTGCAGCACAAGTTCGATCCCTGCATTCGGCCAGGGAGGGGACCCACATGGCGTAGCAGACCTCTCCTGCCTCGCTCACTGCTCCCCTCAGCAGTGTATTTCGGTCCATCTACCTGTTCTGCTCCCCACTCTGTCTCTTGTGGCTCCTCTCACCCCCAGCACTTCTGGCCTGTACCCCAGCTCTTGTATGAATAAATAAATCTTTAAAAAAAAAAAGAAAAGCCTTAGACGATTTGGTCAGAGTGCAGGTTATGGTAGATAACAGAATCTGGGGCTCCAAGCGTGGTATTACTGACGGGAAAGTAAGGCCAGGCCCCCGTCTCAGTCCTTCCTATCCTTGCCATGTGTGCAAACACTGTTTGCCACTGGACAGCGTGTCCACAAATATTCGTGCCCGTCTGCTCCATACAGTCGCCCCTGGTTCGCCTTCTGCAGAGCAGGGTCATAGCCTCGCGATGTGCATTTCTCCTTGCTGACTATATCAGCATTTAATCAGTATCAGATGGCACCGCCTGGCCTCCCTTTCCACTTGACACACTTTCTTTGTCTTGTTTTTTTCTCCCCCGAGACTTAATTTTAATAAGAATTTTGTTTTATCTTTCCCTTTTTGCCCTCCGCTGCGAGGACATCTGGCCAAACATACGGATGCCTACTACAAAGAGACCCTGCTGGCTCACGGAGTTGGGGGACCCCTCCTCCTTGAACCTAGATGGTCACAAAACACATTCAAGAGCGCTATCCCCCTGTTACGCGTCTTGGTAGTGTTTGTTTTCTTAGCATTACTTTCCAAAGACTGGGGACTTTGTTCCCACGAGAGGTGGGAGGTAGGAGGGGCAGGGGAATGGATCTGCGGAGTGCAGCGGATGAGAGATTCTAGTTCAGGAAACAAGACCGTTTTGCCCCCCTTGCACCAGGAGATTGAGCTTATCAAAAAACCTGACCCCAAAGAGCACGGCTGTGATTCAGCGGGGCACAGACAGCGTGTGTCTGAAGGCTGGCTGCCTTTCTACTGGTTATTCCTCTTGAACGATCGCCCACTGAACTTGAGTTTTGGCTCAGGTTCTGAATGTATTTTCCATTGTCCGAGGCTTTATTATACAAACTTTGAGAGGGCCAAGGGAAGCCAGAATCACTGTGGTTAACTGCTTGAGTATTCTACGGAAGTATAGAATAGGCTGACAATTTGGTCCCCAGTGCCCAAACTCAAGTTCCCCGGGTTGCCCTGTTTCTAATAACACATGTTTAAAGTCAGAAGAGTGGGGGTTGGGTGGGGCCACCAACTGGGGGCGGTTAGCTGATTGGGGAGAATAATTCAAACACTGCAGGAATGACCGTGCAGAGGCACAGAAGAATTCACCAGCAAAGGGAATTCCTTTCTGCTGTGGTTCTCCATAAAGAGCCCTCCCAAGTGCTGTGGTCCAGGCTCCAATCTAGTGTGTTTGTCCAATTTCTTTTGAGAACAAAAGAGCCTCCTTCACTATCATGTTTTTCTGTGATATGCATCACCAACGGGGGGGCTCAGCTCCTCTGCTAGAATGAATTCATGCCACTCATCCCCTTCCTCATCAGGTGAAGGCTGGGCTGTGGGCGAGGGGGAGGCTCTTCTGGGCTGTCTTCATTATTGTGTCTGTAGCTCAGTGGTGTTGCCATAAAGATCATGTTACTAGAGAGAAGCTTCAAAAAGTTGGTAGGTTGCAAAATCCAGAAAACCACAGGTTTTGATCTGAGATTTGCAGTGACCTTTTCATGTGGTTTTTTTGTAGTTATTAATCTACTGCCTGGTGGCATATATTCCCATAAGTCCATGAGAATGATTGGGCTCTAACAGTAAAACTGATGATTCAAATAAATTCCTGTAATTAAAATGCCCTCAAAAGCAACAAAACAGTAAGAGTTAACATTCTGGTTAGTTGTTTGGATGTTATGCAATATCACTAGCATAAAAGTTAAATACATAAAACACTTTATCCCACAAATAATTTTTTTTCCTTATTATAAAGGCTGTTTACGAAATGGATTTATTTAGTAAAAGAATTTTTTTAATTAGGGAGTAATTTAGTTTCTCCAAAACAGATCCCAAACCTGGACACCTTATTATGCCACATTTCCTAAGCAATGTGAAGAATCATGAAAACAGAAGAACTGAAGTGGAAAGCATTTCCTTGTACAAAATACAGTCTCATAGCATCTATCTGTCAACGTACAAACCAAAAATTATTTAGAAAAGTGGTATGAATTTAATCTTTTTAGCATTTATTTTGATCTTATATTACTATTCTGTAAACTTATCAAGCATATAGTCATTTTCATTAAAAAAAAAAAAATCATGTAGGGTCTCCCTGGTGACCCAAGGGGTTGTCTCAGAACTATGAAGCTATCCATAGCCACTACAGCAAGAGTCAGGAAGAGTTTGCTCCCTGGCCAGGGAGTTAACTCACATGGCGCAGCAGACCTCTCCTATCTCGCCTGCTGCTCCCCTCAGCAGTGTATTTGTAGATCTGCCTGTTTTGCTCCCCACTCTGTTTCTGGTGAATTCTCACATACCCGCCTCGCCCACACCTCTGGCCTACACCCTGGCTTTGGTGTGAATAAATAAATCTTTTAAATATTTCATGTCTATAAAAAAGCAGTCAGTTCTAGTTTGGTTTTACCGATTAACAAATAAATGTAATTTATCAAAAATGTGTAACAAATACTGTGTACAGAGAAAGGGTTTTTTGGCAAAAGTCCAATGTGATGATGCTCCTCAGAATATAGACTATCTCAAAAGAGAGCTGTTATTTTCTCTGTGGTTTCTGTAATTTAAAAAATCCTTTATTATATGAACTGTATGCGAATGCTTTCAGTTCTGAGAGAGGCATTCTTGTTCACTGGGGAGCTGGAGTATAGCCTCTCTTACATTTGTCCCTCCTAGCTGGCCCCTTTGCTCTTGGCTCTCATCTTACTCGGTTTATTCTATGGGCATGGAATGACTGTCAACAACCCTGATGATACATTTCAGCAGCCCTGACTACTTCATTATCTGCACTACCGAACAATGTCCTTCTGTGATTAGGCACTGAATCTTTTAATTAAAAGGACTCACGGAAATTCAGTTCCAGCTCAGCCATCAGAGTCTGTTGTATAATTGAGTCCAACACTTTGATTTTTTTTTTTCTTAATGCATACAAGAGCTGGGGTACAGGCCAGAGGTGCAGGAGGTGAGAGGATTCACCAGAGACAGAGTGGGAAACAGAACAGGCAGATGGACCAAAATGCACTGCTGAGGGGAGCAGTGAGCGAGGCAGGAGAGGTCTGCTACGCCATGTGGGTCCCCTCCCTGGCCGGGGATCAAATTGGCGCTTCTGTGCCACGGATGGTTCACAGTGTGGTGCTCAACCTGCTGTGCCACCAGGGAGGTCCTCCGACACTTTAATTGGAGGGCCACTAGACATTCGTTTAATGAGGGAGAGTTTGCTATTGCTGCATACGCACTGAGGAATTACTGAAGACAATGCTGCATTACTGAGTTTTATATGTGCCAAGAACCCCCTCTGCACTGCTTATAACCCCTGCAGAGCAGGAAGTCGGAATTCTGACCCTATTTTATAGGTTTTATCAAAGTGGGAATCAAGCAGCGTGAGTATCCAAGTCAGTGAGAGGCAGTGCTGGAGCTGAGCCCATATTATCACACATTGCTCTTCCAAGCGGACTGACTTCTAGAAGTGGAGAACACAACAAAGCCAGATAAACAGCAGCAAGTTGACAGGTTAGACTTGTGCAAGTGTTCTGTCAGGATAAAGAGGTGCAGAGACATCCTTTCAAATGCTGATAGGTGAGCCTTTCTCAGAAATGAGCCGTAAAATTTAGTCTCAGGTAAGTTAATTATTATAGGCCTGAGGCTTCTATAGGCTGTAATTTCTCTCTTACTAGTCTGTGGTGACAACCTGGAGCAGCAAGTTAATTCCATCCTAAATAAACACTCATTATCTCTGTGAGAGGTCAGGGCTGGCTAGTGAGGTCTGTTAGCCCTTCAGGGGAATTATCCCCCAGTGGTGATGGAATTTTTGGAATGGGGTGAGCTGGGGAGGGAATTTCAAGGCAAACTAAGGAATATGCAAGGGTCTTACTCAGCTTAAGTTCTAGTCCAAGACAATTTCAAGGCAAACTAAGGACTATGCAAGGGTCTTACTCAGCTTAAGTTCTAGTCCAAGACAATTTCAAGGCAAACTAAGGAATATGCAAGGGCCTTACGCAGCTTAAGCTCTAGTCCAAGACAAGTTGGTTGAAATCAGTCTCAGAAGCCAATCTACAATGGCTCATTCATGCACAGACTCAAACAGCCTATGGATCAAGTCTTCAGGAGTTGGGTGAGGTAAACTAGCAGACAAGGAGGTGAAATAGGGTTGATTAAATTGTGATAAAGAATTAACTTCTCAGGGGTTAAGCACTGTACTATGAAGCATCCACAGTCACTGCAGTACGAGTTCAATCCCTGGCCAGGGAGGGGACCCACATGGCACAGCAGACCTCTCCTATCTTGCCCCCTGCTCTCCTCAGCAGTGTATTTCAGCCAATCTGCCTATTCTGCTCCCCACTCTGTCTCTGGTGAATCCTCTCACCCCCACACCTCTGGCTTGTACCCCAGTTCCTGTATGTATAAGTAAATAAATCCTTTCAAAAAATTGATTTCTCTTAACTTCCCTTATGAAAACTGCTATAGCACATCCACAAAACCAGTTATTTTGGTTCAGTATGGCTCCATGGTTCAGAAATCCATAGTAATTCTCCAAAGCTATCATGAGCACCAGCTGACTCAAAGCAGGTTGCTCACCAGCCAGCACCCCCTCACCAGGCAATTTCTCAGCACCTCACAGCCACATTCGCTCTGTGTCAGCCAAGATCTATCCATCTCACCAGTGTGGAAACAGCCCAATGGGCACTGCTGCCCAGCCCAGTGCCACACTGGCTAGTCCTGGCTTTAAGACTCAGGTTCTTAGGAGTGGGATTGCTGGATCATATGGAAGTTCCATTCTTAGTAGATTGAGGAACCGCCATACTGCTTTCCATAATGGTTGGACCAGCTTGCATTCC
>JAGFMF010011618.1:804323-828466 GCA_019455555.1 Galemys pyrenaicus | reverse complement strand
GGGGAGGGGGAGGGTTGAGGGAAGATGGGAGCACGAGGGACTGAGGTGATGGTGCACTGGTGAGATGGTGATGGGGAGTACATGGGGATTACAATTAATAGCAAGTATATGTAAATTTTAAAATATTTTAATAAAAAAATAGCAGTAAAAAAAAAAAAACTCAGGTTCTTAAACTCAGGTTCTTAAAGATTCAGGTGAGATTCTTCACCAGAAACCTTTAGACCCCCAAACACTGCCCATTTCACCACAGTTCTTTCTCACTACCTCCCATTTATTCAAGAAATAATTATGGCGCATCTACTGTCTACCAGACACTGGGTATAGTGGAAAGCAAAACATAGTTATGGAACTCATCCTCCATGGGGAAGATGGTTTCATGTTAGAAGGAGAAGAATGGAAAAAAATAAATCCAGGCATGGTAAGAAGAATTGTGGGAGAGGAGGTGAGAGCAATTCTATGAGGGGGTTCAGAGAAGCTTTACTGAGTGACACTTCAGCAAGAGCTTGAAGGAGTGTGGGGAGAAGCAGCAGGGTATCCGGACCACACTCCCCCAAAGGCTGCGCCTTTCCCCTCCAGCTCTTGAGATTTGCCCTCCTCCTCCCCACAATACAGTCTCCTACCAAATGACTTCTTTTAAAGCCTTACCCACAGATTTCCTCCTCAATGAATCCTTTCCTAGATGGCCTTACTAGGCCTGAACCCCATCAGCACCTGTCTGGTTCACATGACATACATACACACTCCTATATATCCTTTTCAAATACTTTCATTGCCACTTTCCAGGCTACCATCTCCTGTATGGGGTTTTAATTTTTCTGCAGTATTACTTTGGCATTTCTCTAAACACAGGAGTATTTTCTTGGGTTCTGCATATCATGCAGTTTGGCGGATACATGACTGAGTGTGGACCCCGGCCAAGGAAAAGTGGGTTCATCACCCCCTCAAGTGACTCCCTCATACACATGGGAAGCAGCAACCTCCCAGCTCTCAGGGGTTTTCACAGTTTTCCCTCCCACCTTTGCAACCAGCCTTTGAGGTGGCAAGTGACATTCTGATTGCACTGTCCTGTGGGCAGGCTGTGGCTGTCCTGGGAGAGGCGTCCGCCTCAGGGGCCTGCCAATCAAAACCCAGACACTCAATCCCTTCCTCCAGGTAGTCGGGAACCTGAGGCCTGAAGAAGGTTTTTTGATCACAATGGAGCAGTGGGATTTAATAATCAAAGGAACACAAACCAATCCTGAGACCCCTTCCATGACTGAAATGGGCTCCAATGTTCTTAAACAGCACAACCGCATTTCTACATCTGGTGCCCCTTCCTCTAGTCCCTGGTATCACAAGGCTAATCAAACAGGGCAAAGATGAAAAAAGTAAGCCCATAATCCAACACTTATTTGGGCTGAGGTTGCTTTCAAATGTCTTCTGGGGGCAGCTGAGGAGGTAACATAATGATGGCGGGACGCTGAGCTGAGCAGGCGAGTCTTAGTTAATGACAATGTATTTGCTGTTTATTGCTGAATGGATGTTGGGGCATGTGGAAATTATGCTGTGGAGCAGGTGGTGGCAAACAAAGATTCAACCCACCATTTCTTACATACCTACTCAAAAATTTTAAACCAACAGAACCAGTGTTTAGGTGAAAAGGGGGTGGGGGACTTAATGTAAGTGAAACTATCAATCAGTAACCAGCCTGACAGACATTCCTTATTTCTCTATGAACATAGGCTTTTACTTTCTCCAAATAAAGACTAGTATTGAGAGCACTTAAATTAAAACAGAAAGACATATTCACTGATCTATTCTGTCCTGAATGTAGCTTCAGTTCTGAACCATGATGAGAAATGAAATCAACAGACTTGAAGTGACCCAAAGGAGGCAAGCTTGCAAATGCATCACGAGGGAAGTAGGAGAGCTCTACGTTAGTCTATGAGCCCATGAAGCCGTGAGAAGTGTGTGGCACCAATTTAGTGAGGGCCACCCCATTCACTAGCTTGTCATTCACACTTGACTTAAAATTGGACAAAGAGAGAGGAAGAAACCTGCACACAGCTATGGTTGCATACGTCAAAGCAATGACACCAGAAAATAAAAATGGGAAACAATTACACAAGAAAGCCAGAGTGCATGTAATGAATAATAACTGAATGTACATTAAGTGGGAAGATGTATGCTTATTTAGATATCTATGCAAGTCATAAATTAATTTTTAAAAATTGTTTAAAATCAAAACTGAAAAGATGGATACATACATATATTTGCCCAAGCACACACTGACATTCTTCAGATAGTAGAGATAATTTTTAACAAGGATCTCTAATGTCATCAAATTCCAATTCTCAATTTCCCATAGATTTCTTCAGGGGCATGCAGCAGCCAGTTTATACTAATTGGTGAGACCCAATTATTTATGTCTTTTCACAGCTCCAGGCTCAGTGACATCACACAGGTACCCTGAAACTGGTCACATTGAGAGTGTTTCCACCACAGACATCAGCAAATGCTACCAGTCAGGCTCTGGGCTCTCTGGAGAGCTGGTTGTAACCCTTTGTCAGCACACCGCTCAACCTGGTCTACTGACCCGTCTCATTTAACTAAATCCACAACTGCACTGTCCATATGGAGCAATCACTGGCCTAGTCGATCCTGAACATAGCGGAAATGATACTGGCTCACTGCTGCTTTTCTCTGCTCAGGGCTGTCGAGACCTCTTGTGCATGCTTGTAAGTGATATTTTTGTGCAAACTAGATGTTTGGAACTTAGAACTTGCATGGAAACGTAACAAATTTCAAATTCATAATCTCTATGGGGGCAAATAATCTTACGTTCTCAGGGACGCTGGCCATCTCGTTTATTTCCTACCACACGTACAGTTTGGTCCTAACCTGGATTCAGGGGGTACCCTGAGGGCAGTCTTCTCCTCTCACACAGGGGACATACAGAAGGACTGCTCTGATCTGTCCCCCACCTGGAGTTAGCAAAGCCACATCACGAGGTGGAGCCCAGGTGAATGGGCTTCAGGACACACCGTTAGGAAGGCACATTCGGATTCACACAGGAGTAAACAGAGATTTAAAATTGGACTAAGAGGGGGCCTCCCTGGTGGCACAGCAGGTTAAGCAATGCACTATGAAGCAAACCGCAGCCACTGCAGCACGAGTTCGATCCCTGCTGCCAGCCAGGGAGGAGACCCACATGGCACAGCAGACGCCTCCTGCCTCGCCCGCTGCTCCCCTCAGCAGTGTGTTTCAGTCAATCTGCCTGTTCTGCTCCCCACTGTCTCTGGTGATTCCTCTCACCTCCCGCGACTTTGGCCTGTACCCCAGCTCTTGTATGCATAAATAAATAAATCTTTTTAAAAAAAATAGATAAAATAAAATAAAATTGGACTAAGATAGGAAGAAACCTTTTCATGCGGCAGACAGCTATGGTTGCATACGTCAAAGCAATGACACCAGAAAATAAAAGACAATTTTCAGTTGCAAAGACATTCTCTTTGCCTTCTAAAATCACACATCAATTTTTTAAAATCCTATCTGCTAGGCAGAAAGCAACCCAAGAGCTCAAAGGAGCATGAAACTTCTGTATACTCATAAGATACATAAAAGTCGGTGACAGCAACAAGACTAGGAAAACACTAGACGTCCACTAGCTACCCTGCTCAGCATGAAGGCAGAAGGCCTTTTGACCTTGATCTCATACAGCAGAAGACTGCAGATACGATCGGGACCACATCAACTCTGGTGCATTCCTCAACAGAGATGCAGAAAATATACAGTTGCAAGTGACATGAAATTCATAGGGTATAATTACTTATTTGTATTTCCTCCTCCAAGAAATGAATTTTACTTCCCAGATGACCGAACTCCTAGTCAGGCTTTCAACTGGTTAAACAGGCTAAGGTAAGAGGCTTAGAACACATTCTTAACGTCCAATTCAGCGTTTTCTCCACTACCCCAGTGAATGTGGAATCTGGGGTTAAGATCAGAGCCACTCACTAGGGAGTCACTGATACGTTCCACTTCTAATCTGCAGCATGTATTTGTTCACATTAATCCCTAGTAAAAACCGGATAACTTAGAATACAGTACGAGTTTACTGCCTGTTCTTTAAGAGATCCTTCCTGGTTAGGAAGAGGCACTTGTCTGGTTCTGACGACACAGCGGGGTGCCAGGGTCAGCTTGGCAAAGGACACACACCCTTTTAGCACAGGGCCAAACAGACCTCTTCCTTCCTGGGGCTGTGAAGGGAAGTTACTCGAAGGCAAGGTTTGAATGAAGACAAGCCAGCAGTGCCATCTTGCAAACACAAAGACAGCACTATTTCATTATCTCTATATTATTCAAGATCCTGAAGAGGAACTGAAACAGAAGAATTCAGTCTGTTCGTAAATGAGGACTAAAATGAGGTCTGGACTTAATAGTTCCAGCTACTATGCAACGTTCCTTCTGGAAAGCAGTTGTGTTCTAGCAGCAGAGCTAGTAAAGACAACCAACCACCTGTAAATACAACCTACTGGTTTCTCTGAAACAATCCGTCACTTTATACAGCACTTAGGGGAAACAACACCTAATAAACAACACCTAGTAAAAAGCAAAAGCACATATACTACAGTAAAAGGAAAAATCCCACTTACAACTGTGGTTATGACAGTGCTTATAAAATTAGAAGAACTAATTTATTAGGGCATGCAAAGCCCCAGATGATGGTGTGGGTATATATTTAATAACTTATCTATAGGACGATTGCTTGGAGTCTTCTTTGCCTTGAGCCTGATGGGAAGATCCGTCTGGTTTTTTTTTTTTTTTTAAGATTTATTTATTTATGCATACAAGAGCTGGGGTACAAGCCAGAGTCGCAGGAGGTAAGAGGATTCACCAGAGACAGAGTGGGGAGCAGAACAGGCAGACTGACTGAAACACACTGCTGAGGGCAGCAGCGGGTGAGGCAGGAGAGGTCTGCCTTACCATGCGGGTTCCTTCCCTGGCCGGCAGCAGGGATCGAACTCGTGCTGCAGTGGCTGTGGTTTGCTTCATAGTGTGTTGCTTAACCCACTGCGTCGCCCGATCCGTCTGTTTCTAAACCTTCTGATTTCCTAAACTCAGTCACAACTGGGCATAAAACATGAGAGAAATGTTTACCCAAGTGGAGTCGGAAAAGCCAGGGGCTCTGGGAGGACTCCTTTCAAAGGTTTCTGCTATACAGCCTAAGCATAGGATGGAAAGAGGCACAGAGTGAAGAAAACAAGAAATTTTAGGAGAAAGAGAGCAGAAACTTATGGTCACCTAGACCGAAAAGGAGAAAGGGAGCACTGTGGCATGAGGGAAATGGAAATAAGCAACAGTCCTTACGGAGCAGACCATTAAAGGGGGGTCCTGCCGTTGAGTCTTGTGTCTCACGGCTAGGTGACGGCGAGGTGGCGTATCTATATTCTGCTCACTGAGACTTGGAGGTGAAATCAATTATTTCTCTTAGTAATAAAGAGCAGCTTCTAGGGAGTGAAGGGAAATCAAACTGGAGCACCACATGGATGTCTGCACAGCCATCATGGGAGATTACACGGATACCCAGGGCAAAATGGAGCAAGTATGTCAGGTAGGAAAGGAATACGCAGCCAGCCTCCACCTCAAAAGGGTGGTGATTCTTATTACCAAATGGGCCCATCCACTTCTAATGTGAAGGTTTTATAGCTGCACACCTGGTCCTCAGAACTCCTCGTTCCCCCTCAGCCAGGAGCCTTCGCGTGGCCCTGAAGCTAGGAATCAAATACTGCGCCTGTGCGTGTCTGATCGCCCCTCCCCACTTGGGTGCCCCGCCTGGACAACGACAGCATTCTTCTTCAAATGCATTTCAAATTCTCCCCAGTTGCAACTCTCCTCCTTCCATCAGCCCTCATGAAACACAAAATAGGTAATAAATTAGTAAGAACTGATTCTGTGTATTTTTCTTGCACTACCTCATTGCTGCTGGGTCAAGCACCATGGTCCTCAAGTGCCAGAACCACCTCTAGGAGCAGAGTATTCAAACCCTTGAAGTTGATGTAGAAGCAGGTGTAAAATAACATTTGCTACTGGTACCATTTTGTGGGGGTACACTTGAACAGCTGTTATTTACTGACACCAGGTAACATAAAATCACAGTGCCAAGGATTTAGTGACTCAAGGGTATAAAATGGTGACACAGGAAGTGTTTTGATACCTCATGAAGAGGCTGATCTTCCAGGAGATGATGAAGCCCACTGAGAGACGGATATTGCTAAATAATTTGCTAAATCAATCCAGCAAGAAGCTCATCAGACCGTGGTGTCTCGGAAGCCCCGACAGCCTACCAAAGTGAACCCCAATGTAAAGGGTTGAAATCAAATCAGTCAACTAGGTTGTAAATATAGCAAATCCAAACTTCTCTTTGCTTCTACACTTTCTCTGCATCAGTCTTGTCCAGAGGCCCTGTGGATGCAGGATCCTAAGCTTCTCCGGTGCTGCCTGAATCAAACAGATTGTAACCCAAACGCTAAACTCCTTAGCGCGCCCCAGTTTCTCTCTTAACAGCATATGCAAGTGAGTGACGACCAAGACTCGGGAATCCCCGTGGCCAGAACAAAACGCTAACGGCGGTGGTAGCGGACAGTGAGCTCCATGGTCTAGGGGGACGGTGCTTTTTAGGGTTTTTCCTCTTTTTGCATTTCCATCTTGAAAAACAGTGAGATTTCCAGGTAAGTGTGGAACAAATACAGACTCGTGCTGACATTATTATTTATCAACCTTGAGCTGCTCGCGTTTGATCTTGTTTTTCTCCTCGGCAGTGCTAAGGAAGAGGGCCCGTGGACGCTTCTGTGCTGTGAAGTGCAGCCATCTCCAGAGAGACTAAACACGGTGGGAAGAGACAGGGTGGACACATGCAAACGGATTCAGACAGGACCGAAACTATTTCCTCAGCTTCACTGATGAAGGGTTTTTACCAGGTCCTTAGTCAGAGGAACTGGAACCTGATATCAAAACCCACTGGATGTCCTTTATAGTTTCTTGTATGTAATTATGTACCATAAACTGTGCAGGGCTTGCATTCCAGGGCGTGGGATCAGTCACTCTCAACAAATCCTTTTGTTGACTCCTCTAAGTCCCAGCAAAGAGCCCCTCGAAGGTTTCCCTGAATTGGGCAGAACTGGCTCTTGTGGTAGAATCTAGTGCCCAGAGGAAGCAGCACCCCCTCCCCCAGACTCCACCTGGTATGCACCACTATCCCTGCAGCCGAGCGGCATTCAACAGATACACCCTGCCTGGTACCGGAAAGTACCCACAGTGCAACCCACAGTGACTTTAGCAATGTAGGTTTCTGTCCCCAGACTGTTCCAAAGTCACTACACTTCCTGTTAGGTTCTTCTCTTTGTTCCTCTTCCAAGCTTGGACATTGTCTTGCATTCGAGCCTTGATCCACAAAGGACCCAAGGAAAGGGTGGGCTTCCAAAATACCGAAGGCCTAGGTTGTTGTTTTAAACCACTTGGCTCATGTGCGTGTCTGTAATGCATTGCTAAAATTGGAGGAGTTTCAAAGACAATGAGCATCTGAGAATAATGATCTAATACAGTAGGTGAGGCTCTGGCAATTTAGTCACTGAGCAAGGAGGCAAAACAGACCCTTGGTGATAGTAGACCTTGATGTGGTCAAAAATATGTTCCATAAATTTAAGAAACAGAACTGCTCTTTCTACCTTAAGAATGTTTTCAGTTACATCTGTCAGATATAGATGTTACAGGTCCCTTTAAACTCCCTTTGGCATGTGTATATTTTCATATGCTTGCAGTAGCTTAATATCTAATGTTGCAAATGTGGCCTGCAACTTGTGATGAAGCCACTCAGGGAACCAGGAACATGAAAGCTATGACCTCTGTCTAGGAAACAAACACACAGGAACATTTGGATATGATTTTAGGAGATGAATGGGCTTTAGAAGCCACCCAGGGACTTGAGTCTCTAAACTTGGGATGCCTGGCCCTTCACAGGATACATGAGAACATCAGCCTTTCCCACAGGAATTTATATGTGCTAGAAAGTTGTATGGTTGTCTGTCACTGACATGGCATATCCCCCAATGAGGGGACAATTCCATTGGTAACCATCTCCTCCCTGATCCTTCCCCATTGATTTTCTTGGTTACTTGCTCCAAACAATATTTGCCTGTGAGCCTCTGGTCACAGACTCACAGCAGCACGTCATGAAGTGTGGGTATAGACCACAGTCATCCAGCAGCCAGTCATCTAAGTAGCATTATTAAAATAACCCAGTGCACAGAGAGATAGCAGAGGGGCAAAATCCTTCAGCAGAAAGAGGTTGAATGTAGACACAGGAGAAGTTGGGGGAAGTTCATCTGTTGTTAAAATCAACAAGTATGATGTTGACAGTTGAGACCCAGATGTCCCATTAAGAAATGTCCTACTTAAACAGTCTCAAAAAGTTGGCAGCTATCCTTGTGGGAACCAACAGCAGAAGCAGCTGCAGTGAACAAATCAGAAGTGTCCTTTCTACACATCTGGCTTCATCTTGATCCACGTCCCTCTTCTCAAGGTCTTCTGGTAGCTTCTCGTCTCACTGAGACAAAGAACGGAGGCCTACAAGTTCCTCTTTGCCATCTACCGCCTAACCCTGACCTCTCTGACCTTATCGACTCCTATTCCAGGCAGGCCAACCTGCTGTGCCTTTAACACAACAAATATGTGACCACAGGGCCTTTGTATTTGCTGTTTCCTCTGGTTAGGAAACAGTATGTTTCTCCTTTACTTTTTTAGGTCTTTTCTCAAATGCCACTTTGTCAGAGGTTTCCCCTGATCATCCTTTGAAAGTTACAAACTCCTCCCTACTACTCCTTAGCCCCCTTTGTTTTATTTTTCCTCCATAGTACCTATGTCCAATTAACATGCTATTTTCCTTATTTTTTTTTTCACCCTTCCCTGACAAGAATGTAAGTTTCATGCAGGCAGAGATTTTTGTCAGTTGTCCTCCCAACTGTATTCTCAGGGGTTAAAATCAGAACCAGAATTCAAATCTAGATATGAATTATGTTCCGTGCATTCCTGCCCCACATTCTGCCTTTAGAAGTTCTGAGAGACAAGAGGCAGAAATCCAATCATTCTGGAACAAGCTCAAAACCTGAGAAGGCCCCAGCTCCAGGGGGTGCGGAGAAAGGAATACAGCTTGCAGGAGCCAGAGGCCTTCATACAGCCTGGATCTGAAGTGGTGTGTGGCATTCTGTTTATTTCCCAAGTTCGCCAAAAAATGTAAGAGCCTGCCAATTAAAAAATGTTTTCATGACCCCAGAAAATCCATGTATTGGAGACATTTACTTTAAACAGTCATTCCACCATAACAGGAAAAAGAGGTAGAGCAGAGGAGTTTATTATAACAGCTGCTTTCATACCCAAAACAAGGTTTGGCTGTTTTTGGCAGGTTGTACTATAGTAGAGTTGGCAAGAAGCTGACAGACTGCGTGAGTTTCCTTTCAAAAGATCATTTTGCTTCCTTAGAAAAACCCATGACTGAACTATCTAGTGTGAACTGCAGATGTTTGTTCCTCTTTTGCTCCTCTGTCCTCCCGGGGCTCGCAAACCTACCGAGGCCAGAATAGGGGCATGAGCTTGTAGGAAAAGAGTGTGGGCTTTGGAATTGTGAAGACCGGGGTTAGAATCCAGGGTTTCTTTCATTAGCTGCTAACTCTCCTAGACTCAGCATCCTCGTGTAGGGCTATTCTAAGGATTAGAGTAAGACAAATACAGCTCCCAGCTCATTACCGGGTACCATTCCATTACAACGATATCGCTACCCTTACTTTAGGTGGCTAGAGGATTAAGTTCTACGTTTCTCTGCGGGCCAGTTCTCCTCAGGTTTCCCATTTTACAAAATGCACCCAGCATAGCAATTAAAATGCAGTTCCATGCCTGGGGGTTATTTAAAAGTATCTACACCCCCCAAATGCAGAGTCAATGCTCTATGTCCAAAGGTGGAGAGAAGGGGACCTGCAGGTGGCCGGGAACATAAGACTTTACTGGGTTTTAAGCTGGAAATCTTATAGGAACCAAAAGGCTCCTGGCTACTTGGACCCGGGCTATGCTGGGCTGTGCCTCCTGTGACCCTGAGCACATAGCCAGGGGCTGAAACCATTTTAATGCTAATGGTTTCCAGATGGCATAGAGAAACCAGCACTCTGAGCGCTTAGCACCCAGGTGCAGGGTCTGATGCCCAACAGGCTGGTGACCCAAAGTCGTAAGGAATACTAAGAATTGAACTGAACCTCTGCAAGCTTGTTCTCCCGCACTGAACCAACAGCGGATGCTGGAGAATCCCACTAGCGGGTGCACCCCTGTATTTGGTAGTGTCGCTGTGGCTGCTGAGCATCCATGTTTGAGACCCACGTCAGCACAGCCCTTACTGCACAAAAGAAATGCACTTCCCCAAGCATCTGGAAGATACATGCTAGGCTGGGTTCTGGACCATGCTGTAGTGCAGGGAATGCTTGGCATCACTGGCAGCTTTGAAGATAGAACTACCTTTTACTTCAGAAACCCTCTGTCTGTTCAGGGACTGAATTTGGAGAACCTGCCTTCCAAGGAAAGACAGGGAAGCACAGAGGCCTAGCACAGGGACATGGGATTCACAGGGACACCGCCAACTAGGCACAGTTAAAGTTCATTTGTGGGCTCAAGGCTGGCAAGGAGTGGGGCTGGGGAAAAGTAGGGGCTAGAGCCTGCATTTCTTCCCCACTGAGAGAGCCGTGGTTTGATTGGGTGTTAAAACAGCCCATATTCCGGGCCTCCCTGGTGGTGCAGTGGGTTGAGCACCGCACTGTGAAGCATCCATGGCACAGCAGTGTGAGTTTGATCCCTGGCCAGGGAGGGGACCCACATGGCACAGCAGACCTCTCTGGCCTCGGCCTCTGTTCCCCTCAGCAGTGTATTTCCGTCGATCTGCCCGTTCTGTCTCTGGTGAATCCTCTCACCTCCTGTGCTTCTGGCCTGTTCCCCAGCTCTTGTACGTGTAAATAAAATCTTTTAAAAAAAAAATCCCATATTGCGAATACCAGCTCAACCAAAAGGAGAGTACATGATGGTGATTATCTTCAGCCCAAACCCCACAGCTAGGGGTGATGTGCCAAGGAACACTCTGGCGTGGCACTGGTCAGTCGGGAGGTTGCACCAAAGTGCTCCCCAGCTGAGTATCAGCCCTGCCTATATCCCAACAGAGACATTTTAAAAATACCACAGCAATTACTTGTGGGTGGAATACCCAAGAGCAGCCAACACACTTTCCGCTGTTGACTTTCACTGTTGACTTTCACCACCTGGCACTTTTCCTGGAGTGCACCCTGCTCTGTGGTAGCCCGGCCACACAGAGCTGACAGCACATCAGAATGGACTATGCGCTCCGGTTATGAATTAAAAACAAAAACTGTTAGAGAAGCAGACAGCCAAATGGCTATTTTAAGTTGCTCCACTGTTTAGGGAAAGTAGCTGCAAGGACAGAGCCAGGGGTCTGAGAATATTCTTCCCTTCCTATGAAATACAAAATCCAAAGTGTACTGCTTTGTGAATCAAATGCTCAGAAATGCGGGAGGATCACGTGGGGCCCTGCAGGGTGTGGTTAGTGAGGATGCGGCAGAGGCAGCGGGTCTTTCCCTCCAGGAACTCAGAATGGAGATCTGCACAGCTGACTTCCTGCCAATTACTGCCGAAGTCAGAGAATTAGCTCCTCACGCATGGCAGCCTCTGCTGCTCTCCACCGGGAAGTTCTGAGTGCCAGAAGATCTACTCAGAACCATTATTTTGCCTTGTCCTTTCAAGGCCCTTCTATATACCTCTTCCCATTCCCCCACTTTCTTTGCAAATTCTAGACTGCTACCCTCTCAGGTCTCAGCCAAGATGCCAAATGCCAGCGCTTCTCTGCCATCTCTTTATTTTCAGCAAATCTTCAACTTCTTCCTAGTTCTTTCTTTCCACAGATGACCTCAAGAACCTTACATCCAAACCACCAGGAAGAATCCTGAATCCCCGTGGGTGAGGGATGAGTGGGACATGGGAAAAATGTGGAAACTAGTTTCCAACAACCCCAGGGTTTGTTCTGTTAGACCAGGGCTGAGCAGATTGTTAAGCCATTTTATTCCAACACTTGATCTTGTTCCCTTATTCCAAGCTAGGTCCATGTAACCTAAACTTTTAGAAAGGCAAAACTAGAGGAAACTGGAGGAGAAAAGAAAGAAACGGAACCAAGAGCAGAAAGAAAACTCAGCTTCAGAGTGATCACGACAAACTCAGGTCAAAGTTCAAAATACTAAAACTGCTTCTAATGTCCCACTAAGAGGCAGCCTCTCGGTGCCTCTGACAAGTGATTTAAGAGAAGTGGGCTGCTCCCCAGGGGGCTCGTGAATCTCCATGCATGACGGTCTCATCGGGAGTCCAGAGCTGCACAGCGAGGAGGGTGGTGGTGCAGAGGTCAGAAGCAGGGGGACGAGTTCATCCATCAAGCCCGCTGGCGAGCACACCCAGGACCCGCATGGCTCCGAGGACAAGAGCCATCTGGCAGCTTTGCTTGCAAGACCAGATTAAGAAAGCACCAGCACAGAAACCACAAAGGAGAAGATGAAGCTGTATTTCCGGAGGAAAAAGCAAAGATTTCTACCCCAAGCTGAGGTAAGAGCTTTATTTTCCCCCCACCCCCATGATGAAGAAAGAATCCTACTTACTTCCCTCTGATTTGTATTATTTTTAGCAGACACGCCTCAGTTTTGATGCCCAGTATGTCCTGCCACTTCTTTCCTTCAGTCTGAAATTTGCCAGTCACTTCCCACTGCCCAGAGTGGAAAACCGAAGCTGACAGCATGCCACCGAGGCCTTCGCGACGGCACCTCCACCCAGCTCTTCCCGCTACTCCCTGCTTCCTTCAGTGCAGACTTCCCAGGCTTGTAGCTCCGAGCATGGTGTACTGTCTCACGCTTCCCTTTTGCGTGCACTTTTTTTAAAAAATTTATTTATTTATGCATACAAGTACTGGGGTACAGGCCAGAGGTGTGGGGGGGGGCAGTGAGAGGATTCACCACAGAGAACGGGGAGCAGAACAGGCAGGCTGACTGAAACACACTGCTGAGGGGAGCAGCGGGCACAGCAGGAGAGGTCTGCTGCACCATGTGGGTCCCCTCCCTGGCCGGCAGCAGGGATCAAACTCGTGGCTGCAGTGGCTGCGGTTTGCTTCATAGTGTGTTGCTTTAACCCACTGCGCCACCAGGGAGGCCCTTGCGTGCACTTTTCCCTCTGCCTGGAATACCTTCCCTTGCCTTGTCCTGCTCAAATGTTACTTACCGTCTAGCACCCAAAATTCTAGCTCCTCTGTGAGGCCTGACTTCTAAGTTGTTCTCCTCTAGACTCCCACTGCCCGCGAATGCCACCCCATCGCACAGCTTTCACTGTAATGGAGACTACGGCTGTATCTTTCTGTGCCTGGCACACAGGCAGCATCTGCACATGTGCCAACTATTCCCGTAGCGTTCACTTGAATACTACATGTATACCCATGTAACCTCAACCCTCCCCGCACACCCCCAACCCACACACAGTCACTACTTCTGGGGCTGCAAGTTCTAGCTCGAACCCTGACCAGGACCCCAGGGCTGAGATGAATGAAATATAGTGAATGCTATGTCAGGAATCAAGTTTGAAACTTACAGCTGAATGGCTTAAAGTGCTTAGAGACCTCATATGCACAGCTTTCAACTCGGGCAGGGCACATGTGTTTGTGTGAGAGAGGAGAGCAGATCAAAGAGGGTGAGAAGCAGGAGACAGAGGCACAGAGACTTGTACAGTCTCAGACCTGAGCCTTTTCCAGGCTTCTCGGCAACTGGCCCCACCATGTGCTTCTGTCTAAAGAGACACATTATCATTTGTCAATTTTACTTTTATGATTTATTAACGTTTGCCCAAAAAGCCACAGATGTTGAGATTGTTATGTTAAAAGTCAATGGAACCAGTCAGGTAAGCGCAGGCAGGGAACGCTTGTATCCTAAAACATGGGCAGAAAAGTGCAGAAGTGGGTATATAGGAATTTTTTTAAGCTGACACATAATTCTACTCTAAAACCTCAGTTTTCATTAATCTGGCACATAACTGACAGGCGGAGAGAGGGATCTCTACATCTCAAGTGCTCTGTAGTTCTGAAACTTTGGTGTAGCCTGTGTTCCATTAAAACAGTTCTCCTGTCATCAGGAAAATAATTGCTGGGTTTACAAATGTCAAGAACTCATTATTTTGGCATGTTAAACAAGTATATTAAGTCTATGATCTTCTAGAAACCAAAAAAAAAAAAAAAAAAGAAAGAAAGAAAGCTATTACCACCCTGGAGGAAACAGGAACCTTTCTAGAATTAGGAAAGCCTTCTCGAAGCCTCCGTGACAGCCTCCCCACGGAGCTAGAATAGCACCTTCATACCACATGCCAGGTGCACAGAGGGTTAAACAGGCATCACAGATAACCAGAAGTCAAAATATTATTCCTAGGGAGAATGTATCTATAAGTTATCAAACATCTGCCTTACAAATCACCTCTCCTAAGTTGTGGTCTGCCCGTACAAACCATTCGGATATACTGATGACAAAAATTCCCCTTTTCTAATTTTTATGCACAGTCAAGAATACAGGATCAATTTCATGGCAACAGTTGAAAAAGCTTTTGAATTGGTATGTCCATGCAATGGACTATGAAGCTACCTTTTAAAAAATAACAGATTATATGTAATGAAATAAAAAAGATTCTAAGAATTATTATGGAAAAAAAGTTATGAAATCATCTGTAGCAGTGAACACCTGCTACCCCTGTGGCAATGGTACTTCAATTTGAAAAATATGTACAATCAATTATTTTCACAAGTGTAAGGTCTGCCTTAGTATTTTTTATAGCAAAGCGCTCAAAGGCAAGAATATCTTCTAAGTGTTCTGCATCTCATCACACTGGATCAAGTGTTCCTAACCTAGCAATTGCTTGGTATGCAGAAGTAAATTCAGATAGACTTTGAAAAAGCTGGAAGCTGAACTGAAACTCAAAGGAAGAAAGGGCTTTCTTACCATAGCAGTAAGGAGAGGGCATGGCCCAGAATCCTACATTTCTCTCCCGACACCCCACTTACTGGCCCTTAGCCCTTGGGAGCCCCATTTTTCTCATCTGTAATATAGGCACAATTGATGCACATCACAGGATCACGGTACAGGTTAGGTGATCTCTCCAATGAGTAGTAAGCGTGGCAGTGAGCGGGCCAATGTATTCTAGATTTCCTCTTCTTCCTTCCTGGTAAAATACATTCCTTTTTGGGGTGACTGTTGCACTTTCTGGTGTGTACCTCCATGCTTTCTGTTGTACAGGGCCATCCACATGTGAATTCAGTGGTTTCCCAGCACACCTGAGACCATGTGGGGAAGCTGGGCACATTCCGGGGTTCAGGGTTGGGGAGCTAACTGCTGCATCACTCCTTCTTACCTGACCGCTATCAGTACGAAAGGTGGATTTTTGGTTTAAATTGGCAAGGAGTGCCAAAATAGCAGATGAGGATAACAGCTTAGTAGTAGTATGAGGAAAAAAAGACCTGAGCATTTGTGCGAGTAGCTGTAGTGTGATAGAGGTGGTCAGTGACAACTCAGGAGGGAGGTGAATATCCCCTCACATCCCAACTCCTGAATGCCTCATAGCATCCCAGGGAGTGAAATAAAATATTATCTGCCATGACAAAACGTGAGCTCAGCTATCTCAGCTGTGAAACTTAAGTTATGATTATATTGGATTTGTGTCAACTTAAAAAAGACTCAAGAACAAAAATTAAGAAACAAGTGTGAGTTCCAGCCTATGGACAGACCTAGCAAATCAACAATAGGTTACAGCTTCTCCTCTCCCCTGCCCCTCTCTTTTCACCACCCCTCTACCCCCCACCACATGTGCGCAAGTGTATATGCACATGCACACACTCTCGCTCAACCTGTGCAGCTGCCAGCAATGCCTCAGATTTATGAAGACTCTAGAACAGTGATACTCAGCCTTGGCTATATTAGTTATGTTCTAAGTTTCTACAAATCACGAGGTTCAGGCCATACCCCAGGTTAATGTGAAGCCCTGGCATTGTCAACCAATTCCGACGTTCAGTCAAGACTGACCACAACAGTTCCAGAAGGCTGGTCTCACTTGAACTTGGAGGATGATACCAGTTCTGGGTCACAGACTTGAATAGGGTTAAACCAAGGTAGGATCCTGTTCAGAGAAGTGACCAGGACAGTGAAGAGTTTGACCTCTGATATAAGGACAAATGGCAAAGGACATGGAGAGGAGGAGACTTGGGAGTATAATCAGTACCTGAGCCCCATCATGTGTAAAAAGATATTGTTTTGTTTTCCCTACAATCCTATCAAAGGATGGGAACTGGAAAGAAATAATGGATTTCAGCTCAATTGCAAGAAGAATTTTCTTATATAAAGAAAACTCTTCAAGGCTAGGAGGCCTTTATGTGCAAGTGCTGACCAGCTTGAGGCTCCATCACAGAGATTCTATGGCGGGAAATCACGCATGGGACAGGGAATTAGGCTGAATGACCTTTCGGGTCCCATATAAGTTTGTGATTCCGGGTGTCTGATTTCAGGAACTCAATGGCCAGTAATTACCAACTGCACAGTGAAGAAAAAAATTTTGTTTGACTAGTCGAACAAATCCTTACCAAATGGGTAAACATGAGTGGGCTGGGACATAGGAATAAACCCAACAAGACTGAAATGCCCCAAATTTCTTCTCACTACAGCATCCAGTTCATTAGCACAATTCAGAACACAGCAATAAAGGCAGCTACACTAAATGGCCTCCCTGTGGCAGCTCCCAGGGAGGCAATATGCTGATTTAAGGAGGCAAACACTCTGGAGGGGACCCCTGCTGTTTATATGGTTGTCCAAGTTAATTATGCCTGTATTTTCAGATGGAGTGAATGGTGGGTAGTCTGTTTATCTAGGTCAAATATTTGGAGCCACCTTTGTCCCTTGACAGGCCTACAATGTTACACAGTGGTGTCCTTTTGGGTTCTAAGAAAAGATTAGGTTAAAAGATAGCATCTACTTCTTTATGAGTTCAACAGCAAACCCCTATTTTGAAAGAATTTTAATTAGACCTAACTCTAAACAAGTGGTTTAAAGGAAGATTTTAAGGACTGAAAGACAGAAATTTTCAATTCATGCCATTTTTTTTTCCCTTTGAGTTTTTGAATATGTTTTGCCATAGAGATTGTGAGAACCTGGTCTGTGGTCTCTGCAACCGTTCTGAAGAACAGTAATCACCACTGCACAAGGGAAGAAAATAGCATATGAAATGCTGATGCTGACTACCAGGACAAAGAGGGTGTCAGACTGAAGGAAGGAATTAGATGTGTCCATGTTGTAGAGGCAGGGGAGAGGAGGAGAGGGAGGAGGAGGGGGAGGGGGGAGAGAGGGGGATAGAGAGAGGAGGAGAGAGAGAGAAAGAGAGAGAGAGAGAGAATGATTTACAAAATAAATCTCTGGAAGAACGGGGTGCTCCCTAATGGCACTGTCCAGAGACCCTTTAAGGTTGACCACATCTTGGATAAAGTCAGAGTAACCAGGAACAGTGTTAGGGTGGACAAGCCCACCTTAGCGGAAGCTAGATTATCCGGGAAGCTGCTATGAGTATGGTGGGAGAAGTCAGGCTCTGGGTTGGCCCTCGAGGAATGGTGCCTTCAGGGAACTGCGGGATCACGGAGCAGCAGATTACAAACGTCTCTAAGCCCATATCCCTTTGCGCCACTTGATATGTACTGACTAGGTTCAGTGCATCTAACGTTATCAATTCCATCTCTGCAAGGCTCCTAAACAAACACAGGCAGACTGGAAGACTGGGATGTCATCGCGGCCATCTGGAACCCCAGAATGATGATGCTAAAGTGCTGCTGATACAAGAGCAGCAGCAGCATCACCTGAAAATGTGTTAGAGGCAGCTCTTTCTCCAGACCTACTGAATCAAAATCTGCATTTTAACAAGAGCCCCAGATGGCTGCATGCTATTAAAGTCCGAGAAGCATTTTGATGAGATCTTAGAGTTTCTAATCTCTCATTTAAAAATAAAATTAAGGCTTTTAAACAGTTTTAGGTTTATAAGCGTAATTAAGGGAAGTTACAGAGATTTTACATATACTTTCTTCCCACACACACACACACAACTTCCAGATTAACAACATTCTACTCTCCCCTCACCCCCACCCGCCAACGCCATTGGTAAATTTGTTACAGCTGATGAAACAACATTGCCACTGTATTGATTTGAAGTCCCTAGTTTACATTAGGGCTCATACTTGGTGTTCTAATTCTGTGGTTTGGTTCAATGTATAATGACATGTATCTGTCATTACAGCGTTACACAGTAGTTTCACAGCCTAGAAATCTTCTATGCCCCACTTAATCCATCCCTTCCTTCCCACAACCTCTGACAACTCTCTCTATAGTTTTTGCTTTTTACTAGTTTTGCTCTTTCAATTGCAATCATACAGTCGGTAACCTTTCTGGATTAAACCTCTTTCACTTAGTGATATGCACTTAAGGTCCCTCCAAGTCTGTTTATGGTTTCATAGTTCATTTCTCTTTAGCACCAATTAACACCCCATTGTCTGGATATATCAGTTAATATATCGATTTACCTAGTGAAGGGTATCTTAGTTGCTGTAGTGCCAGGAGCAAGTTCTTGATGATTCCGAGCAGACGGGTCAAGGAGGAGTCCTGGAGCCTTCGGTGGCTTTTTCAGGCCTTTACTGTACCATTATATCAGCGGTGACCAGGTGCAAAGCAGGCAGGGGTGCCGGGAGACTGGTAGGCCTCCTAGCCCCGGCACATCCTCACTCTCGCCTGCTGCTTACGTTCTCTCTAGCCTCTCATACCTCTGCTACTGCTGCTCTCTCCTTCTCCTCTGCTGGCATCCTCGTGACGCTGCCCTTATACGTCCTTGTCTAAGCCCAGGTGCACCCACTTGCTCATGCCCACACCCTACTGAAGGTGCCTGCCATCAGGCATGCATGCAGGAACGCAGGTGTCCATCACCACACCAATGGCGGGAGGGTGGAAAAGCCTGATCACTTTTCCATTTACCCTACAGTTGCTTTCAAGTTTTGGCAATTATGCAGAAAGCTGCTGTAGGGTTAGAGAAATCAGGTCTTTCCACCCTCCCACCACTGTGATGATGGACACCTGTGGTGCTGCAAGCATTCCAGGGTGGGCATGCGCAAGTGAGCGCACCTGAGTTTGACACGGGCTAAATTAGGGGGTATCATAAGAACGCCAGGACCGACAGTACTGACAGGCAGCAGCAGTAGAAAGCAGCGAGAGGGTGAGATGCGCCGGGGGCTGGGAGGCCTGCCAGCCTCCCGGCCCCCCAGCACCCGTGCCTGCCATGTACCTGGCCACCTCTACTAATAAAAGCATGAAAAGCCACCGAGGGCTCCAAGATGCCTTCCTTTACCCCCGTCTGCTAGAACCATCCCGAACCTTGCTCCGCACGCCTTTCCTGCTGCTACAGCTGCCATAAACATCCATGTGCAGGTTTCTGTGCGGACATATTTTTAACTCCTTTGGGTAAATCGCAGGACTGTGGGGTAAGAGTGTTTGTTTAGTAAGAACAAACTCTCCTTTTTTTAGATACAAAACTGAAGTCTAGAAAGGGAAAGTGACTTATCCAAAGTCACACAATAAATTTGTGGCAGTCAGATCTAGAACAGACATGTCTTGACACTTTATTTGGTAGAAATACAGGCTACGGGAGGAGAATGGATAAATATAAGCAGGAGACCTGATTTTGGAAGCTCTGTGCCTTGCTTTCCTCACCCGTGGAAACTAAGAAGCTTATCCTCCCCTAGAAGGGTATTTATGAATATTTAGTAAAATAACATACCTGAAAATACCGAGGGTACTTAGAAATTTAACTGCCAAAGTTTTTTTCTGTTTCCACTAGAACTCAGTCAGGTAGACCCCTGACTCAGCTTAGAGGGGCTCTCCACATGGTGAGGGGTCTGCTGGGCAAAGAATGCAGAGCTCTGCTTCATCGGCTGAAAGGTGGGACGCACACTGCTCCCCGTGTTCTTTAACATGGTTGTCTATACTTTATATAGATCCCTGGATGTTTCCAGTCCTGTTTTCTAACACAGCGACAAGCTCACTTTTGGCAGATTAATTGCTAGAGTTGTCAGCACAGCTGCCTTTTATTGCTAATAAACTTGGGTTCCTGCGAGCTGCAGTCTTAATTATTTGTTATTTCTTTTTCTAAGGGGGATAAAGTATGTCCTGCTTTAGGTTGGTGTGCTCTCATATTAGGACAAGAGACTGGAGAATGCACTGAGGTATTTCTCATACAACAGTGAATAGAAGGACTGGCATAGGAAAAGCAAAAATTCAGTGGCAGCTACAGCATCCTTATGCTAGCCTTTCCCCCCCTACTTTACTTCATCCTCTCATCTCAGTTTTTCCCATTCCCCGGCCCCCACATCTATGCCTTAATGGTAAGAGGCAGAGACACAACTACTTCCAGCAAACCTCATGAAGAAATTTTCGTCAGTAAAATCCCATTAAAAATGTTTGAAAGCTTATTGTAGTGCAACCCCTCAGGGATGTTTTCCTACATATTTGAGACTTGATCAATCACTCACCATACCATCAATTCAGATACAACCATTACAATGGTGTATTTTCGTAGTTTTTTAAAAAAAGATTTTATTTATGCATGCAAGGACTGGGGTGCAGGTCAAAGGTATTGGGGGTGAGAAGATCCACCAGAGACAGAGTGGGGAGCAGAACAGGCAGATGGACTGAAATACACTGCTGAGGGGAGCAGTGGGCGAGACAGGAGAGGTCTGCTGCGCCATGTGGGTCCCCTCTCTGCTGGGGATTGAACTCGTGCTGCAGTGGCTGCGGAAGCTCCACAGTGCGGCACTTAACCCCTTAGACCACCAGGGAGGCCCCTATTTTCATAGTTCTTAAAAATAATCTGTGCTACAAGAGGCTATGGTGACGGTTCATGGGTGACCGGGTGGTGGGAATTTTATGGGGACTATACCTGAAAGGAGAAATCAAATACGGTACAAAAATGAACAATGATATAAAACATATAGATATTTTAAAAATCTGTGCTAGGAAAATTTAAAATCTTTGATAGGATTTACAGGGATAAGAAAAAATCATTTTGATGCATAAACCATGTGTAACTTCTTAAATCTTTACTACCTTGAGTTTATCAGTGGTTTTCCATGTGACAATATTAAAAAGAATCCTGCTGATTTTTTTACCCTACTAAGAAATACTGAGTTCAGTCTGCTATTAGCTCTCTCCAACATTGAGGATACAGGCAATCAAAGGAAAATTAATCTGTGGAGAACACAAAGCTTTGTTTTAACCAATAGTTTGATTATCTTCTTCAGAAAGTAGTTTCCCACATCTGCTAAGTAGACAGATGTGGTTTACCACCTTCTTTCGTTTCTACCTTCCAATCAAGAGACTGGTGAACTGCAAAACAGTCTTAACAGGACAGCAGAAAGGATAAGGAACAAAAAGAATCTGCTAAGAAGTCATTTACATAATAGGTCTATGAGAAATCCAAGCTTAAAAAGTAATTTTTAAGACTAGTAGCACTCAGCTTCCAAGTGGAAAGACACAATAAACTACTTACTATACTATTTTATTATAGTCAAATAACACCTCATTTTAAATAAAGATCTTGTAAAATTGAATGAGATTAATGTTTTAATCAGAGTTATCTGCATGAACTCGAAATAAGTCCACCTAATTGGATCATTGGCAATGACTGTTTGGTCATTAGTCTCAATTAGTGTGGCGCCATCATTACTAGAGATGCTTCCATGGCTTCCAACGATGAGGAAACATCGTTCCCCAGCCCCTTTACAAAGAGATTCACTCAGAGTTTTTGTGTGTATGTGGGTCTCTCCAAATGCCACCCACATCCAGTGAGGTTTGTAAGCTCCAGTTTTAATATGCTGAAACCATTTCATTAATTACCTGTGGCCACCCATGGCTGAGCTGTTATGTCACGGACATGGACGGTTGGCGAAACAACTGAAGGCACCTGGCAATGATGGACTATGAACTAATTGTCATAAAAAGCCAATTTTTGTCACAAAATTCCAGTCCCACAGAAACCTGAAGAGTAAGTATATCAATTATTTCCAAGGCACCTACCATTAATCCCTTCTTTCAGGTCAGGAAGCCCTTGGGAGAATACACACACCTCCTCAGAGTAGGATCAACTTAGTTACATTTTTAACACTGCAAGTAGTTTATCTCTGGAGTTCTCCTGCCTCTCTCCAGGTGTTGCTGTCCTTTCTCCTGAATGTTCCTTTAGTCACCATGTACTGACATGCCGGCCAGTTAATCGAAACACCTAATTCAGTACCCTTCTTCCCAGTTTTCCTAGGTTCCAAGTCTCCTCTTCCTTATATAACAAACACTCTGGGAGAGTGTATAAATCAGGTGTAAGAATGAAGGAACCCTGACTGCATTATCCACAATTTAGTGTGAAGACAGAGCAACTCACCACATCTCTCCCAAGAGTATTAACAAGTACTTAAAAGATGTGCTCATTAATACAACAGAATTTAAAATCTATAGACTTAGTCAACATAATTTTGGGAAGGAAATTACTTCATGCAAAATTTGAAAAGATATATGTCCATTTCACACATATACCAAGAGCCTATAGAATACTATGCAGCAACAAAAAGACAGTGCTATTAATGCCTCACTTAATAGCCTCAATAGTTTCTTCTAAGTACAACAAAGCAGGTCTAGAATCAGTCACTTTGCTGACTGTTGGCCAAGACTGTTTTCTTCTCATAAACATTATAATGAAAAAAATATTGAATTAAAAGACAATGTTATTGAAAGACCTGATGTACAAAATGGAAATTCTCCAAGATACTGTAACAGCAACCCCTTTAGGGCTTCTTAAATATAACCGTGATAACAAATACAAATAACAAATCCCTGAAAATAACAAATCTACCTCTACCAATTCAGGATAATCACCCCTTCTTCTACCCCTCGCCCCTGAGAGAATCCACCACTCAGTTCCACCCCCACACTCAAGCCTGAAGAATGGAGCTAGCCACTTGGCACAGTACTTACAAGAAACTGCTAATCCCCGCGTCCAACCAATGGGTATAGAAACCTCATTTGTGGTCAATATCACACTTAGAGATCAGCCCGCAAATGCAAATTCATTTTCCGCAATGGTATCCACAAACCTCACCCATAGCTTTCTGATGACTGACATGTATTCTAGTGGGAAGACTAAAGATAATATCGTCATGGAATTTTCTCTAACATTAAAAGCACAAATCAAAACAAATATGGCCAGACACACAGAGATTGAATTCACAGGATGACATCTCCAGCTGAGGCAGTTCCCAGGAACCATGAAGGCCTTGCCAAATCACATCTGCATTTCTCAAGTGCTGGCCTCAGGTGCTCCCAAAATCTAGGAAGGGGAGCCAACCCCGCAGTCCAAACATTGGTCTGTTAGGGAAGCAGAAATGGCTGATGCCTCTCCTTTTAGGAACTATTTTTTGCAAAATGCAGGAGAACCTGAAGTAGAAACTTTCAAAGCAGAAAGTACTCCCTGACTCAGAATTTTTGGGAGATGCTGCATTATTTAGAGGCACCCGGGTCATTCAGCAAATGATTCTTTTCAGTGCTAATGAATTAGAAGCAACAGCAGGAGCAACAACTCTTTTAGTGCATGGATTCTAATCCCCAGAAGTTAAGAATTCCTTGTTCTCTGAATGTTGCTGTTCTGCAGCACTTCATAGAAGGACCCGGCACACTCCCCATCTGCTACCTTGTGGGGACAGACATCACAGTCCCAATGAACCGATGTTTGTCAGTCAGAAGGAACTGTGTAGGTAGCTGTCGGCAGCCGTGTGTTGACAGAGTGCTGGTTCCTCTCTTTCTTTTACTCTTTTCTTCTGCTTTTTTAAAACCTGAATTTCGGGGCCTCCCTGGTGGTGCAGTGGGTTAAGCAACGCACTGTGAAGCAAACCGCAGCCACTGCAGCACGAGTTCGATCCCTGCTGCCAGCCAGGGAGGGGA
>JAGFMF010011618.1:744744-804164 GCA_019455555.1 Galemys pyrenaicus | reverse complement strand
CTGTGCCCGCTGCTCCCCTCAGCAGTGTGCTTCCGTTGATCTGCCTGTTCTGCTCCCTGCTCTCTGTGGTGAATCCTCTCACCCCCTCACACCTCTGGCTGGTACCCCAGTGCTTGTATGCATAAATAAATAAATCTTAAAAAAAATAAATAAAACCTGAATTTCCAGCTTTACTGCAAAGTCATTTCTAAACATCAGGTTTTTCCAAACTAGTCTCAGGTTTGTCAGAGGGTCTTGTTCCCCCTGACTTAAAACATGAACTCTGTCTCTAACAAAGGGGAGAGGTGATTTACTTTCATCTTATAAACTCAGCCTCTGTGAACTCATAGAACTGTGTTTTGACTGAAAGAGACTTCAGAGATGCTAATACCCTTTCATTTTAAGGGTGTGTACAGTGCCAGCTGGAAAGGGGTGATTGGTAAGGTGGTTGCCCAAACAGAAGCAAGCAGAAATGAACATTCTGGAACATTTTAACCTATTCAGTTTGGGGATGGGTTATTTTGGAAACCTTTGGCTAGTAGCTGTGATGAATTAGTTTTCAGCTTTTCAGTGCGTGCACATGTACCAAGTCATCAGGTCTGCTAACTGAACTGAGACCTGGAATACCCTCCTTGGCAGAAATGAATCGTTTCTTTCCTTTTTCACTGGTGCTATTATTTAGATCATCTCTTTTGAGCACCTGTGGCATCTAGTTATAAGTACTCTTGCTTATCCTGAAGAGAATCTGTCTTTAGCATTTGGGATGTTACTTTACAATTTAACTAATTATGCCAGTGGTGACATTGATCTCTGAGCTTTACCTCCCATTTTTGTGTTTTCAGGGATTCAAGAGAAAAAAAGCTATTACCTGCAAATTATCCACTCCACTCAAAGTTAACTACACAATTTAGTTTTTCAGAAGTTCAATGAAAAAGTAGGTAGGAGAAGGCAATAGTTTATTTTTACTTAAGTAGAGTACTCAGAGAAGCAATTACTACAACATACAGAGTTCAATTTCATCCTTGTATTTACAGTGAGTAAGTATCTTTGGGAAGTTCTGCTCATTGACTATTAATAGTAAGACTGTTTGAAGTTTCTACACTGTAAAATGATTTTTTCACTATACTGAGAACATACACGTTAACCTGATCATACGTGGCAATATACTTTGTGGGATTTTTTAAATTTTTTTTTTGTGTGTGTGTGTAGAAGAACTGGGGTGTAGACTAGAGGTGTGGAGAGTGAGAGGATACACCAGAGACAGAGTGGGGAGCACAACAGGCAGATTGACTGAAATATACTGGTAAGGGGAGCAGCTGGCGAGACAGGAGAGCTCTGCTGTGCCTTGTGTGTGTTAGTTCCCTGGCCAGGGATCGAACTCAAGCTGTAGAGGTGATTGTGCTGAGACTTAACCCCTAGGCCACCATGGAAGTCCAGCGACACACTTTGTATGTTTATTAAATAGAGGGATAGGAGAGAAAACCCTTTAATTTTATCTGGCTAGTTCCCTGGGGCCATGCATGGGGTCCAGGAACCAGCAGTGCTTGCACTGCATTACTTCAGCTCTCCTCCCTTTTCTCCTGCGTTAACTGCAGGAAGCAATGGAAAACTTAGAGTATTTAGAATTTTTGGTGGCTGCTAAGCATGGTTATTAGGACCTATGATCCAGCATTCCTTTAGGAAACTACTGACCCATGGGAAGGAAGAAAAGTAAATGAACTAAAATCAAAAGGCCTGTGTTACAATTCTGGTTTTCCCACCCTTATAGACACACCAGGTTGATGAGGACTTAGTGTTCACATCTGTATAATGGGATAATCACAACAGTTTTGCTCATGGCTTCTATGCAATTCAAATTAGATATCTGATGGGAATGATGAGAATATATTTTACAAATTTTAAAATGTAAAAATATGTGGGATTTGTTATTTATGTTTGGTGAAAACTTACTCTTAGTTTCAATAAATTTGGTAAATGTTGCAAGACATCTGAGAAAAAAAATCTATTCACAATCACACAGCCTTTATTTTTTTTTTTTAAAGATTTATTTATTTATGCATACAAGCACTGGGGCACAGACCAGAGGTGTCGGGGTGGGGGGGGGGGCGAGAGGATTCACCACAGAGAGCGGGGAGCAGAACAGGCAGATAACAGAAGTACACTGCTGAGGGGAGCAGCGGGCACAGCAGGAGAGGTCTGCCGCACCATGTGGGTCCCCCGCCTGGCCGGCTGCAGGGATTGAACTCGTGCTGCAGTGGCTGCGGTTTGCTTCATAGTGCGCTGCTTAACCCACTGCACCACCAGGGGAGGCCCAATCACACAGCCTTTAGATCTGGGTTTGTGCTTCACAGAACTGCTTCAGCTGCTAAGGAAAAGGGCCACATCTCAAAAGATTCTCAGTCCACAAATATTTCCTTCTTTCTATAATACATGGGCATACTATGCACCACCTTCAACTTAGAGTTCAGAGCAGACACGTGCCATCATATCAGGGAAAACTACCTAGCAATCCAATCCTAATCCCAGGTAGTTTGTACTGAGCCACGGGGTTGTACTATTTGTCCAAGATACCAATTATTTTCCATTCATGATTAACATTTTGAACAAGATTTTTCTGTTACATAACCCAGAGTTCAAACTCCTTTGTTCTTCAGGTCTTTGCCAATAGTTAGCTCAAGTTCACTGTCTGCTGTCCATACGTTCTAAAGTATTCTTACAAATACTTTCTTATTTGTAAGAAATAATATTCATGGATGATTACCTAAAAGATATGAGGGACTTCTATTCCTCTAGATACCCTAAATTCTAGCTGCACATCAAAACAAACCATCAAAAACTAGCAGGCTTAGGCCGAATCTTTCTGGCCTTATGTAGAGCTCCTTTCACTAAGTTATGCTTTGGCAGTATGCCACTGGCTTACACTGAGGTATAATTCAAGAAAACAATCTACGATTGCTCAGGTAGGAATAACGTTGAAAATATTTCCATTCTATCCCCATACTGTGCCTTTGATGAGACCCAATAGAGAAACGTCCCTTGGCTCTTCATTCCATCAAAAGCCTTTTTCTCCTAAGAAACTGCTTTTTTCCACATGGTCAACAGCAAAGTTCAAATTTCCCTTTTTGTTTTGGCAGCTAGGGAAGCTCAGTCAAATCTTTGTTCCACCTCTAACAACTAATAGTATGTAAACTGTATGTAAATAGTATGTAACTGTTCAAGGTCTTGTATTATGGTCTTGTATTATCCTTTATGTTTCCTACATTTTAATTTCTTCTTTATATATTATCTGCTTCTGTAAATCCCACCAAATTCTTTTGAGAATATTCACTCTGCCCAGTCATCCAGATGCTAAAGGCTTTCCCACTCTTTACCATGAATCTAAACCTGTGATCCAACCACACTGGCCCCCTCATGCCATTTCAGTACTTGCCTGCAGACTGCTGTGGTGGTTGCTGGAGGCGAAGATTCTGGTGTCTTTAGAAATTCGGATAACAAGTCACAGGTGACTTTTAGAAATCGGGGTAACAAGGTCACATCGGTTCTTTCTCAGAGCAGACCTTAATGGTCCTGCTCCTCAGACATTCTTCAGGAGACAGGAATACTGGGATGCTTCCCCACAGCCAACATTTGCTTAAAGTATTTGAGACTTGGTCAAATTCCAGCTGTTTGTCACTGATGAGGTTAACACCAGAACGGCAATCAGATGAAGCCAGAAACATAAAAAAGTACACCTGATTTGGTCTGATTCCATTGGAAAGAGGGGGCCCAGAAGTGGGGATGCATGAGTGTAAACATGCATATACGTGCTGAGCAAAGTTAACACAAGAAACCAATTATTCAATCAATTTTCCAAACAATGGAGTGGAAATGATGCTACTACAGCCTCCCTTGTTCTCCCAGTGCCAGAACAGAGTATGTTTCTCATTTGTTTAAGAATCTGAAATATCCAGTGGATGATGAAATAGAACATAAAAATAGCATTACAGTGTTTACAGCACAATGTTGCATAAAAACATAGTAGACAGGCATTGCATTGTAGCTACGATATTCCACATGGCGGGCAGTCTGCTTTCTACCATTTTCACCTCTGGCTTGGAGTTTGCTTTCCTTGAAACCTTACATTAAAATGAATGAGACTGTTACTTTCCAACCAGAAGAGCCTGAGTCTAATATCCCATTTTACAGATGGGTAAACTAAGGTACTGTCAGAAATGCTGACCAAAGCTACACAATGAGTTGGCAGCAGAACCAACCCCTGAATCCCAACCCCTGCAGTTCTTCCCAGGATACCATGCCAGTTGCCTCTTGGGAGTCATCAAACAAAAACTTAACAGAGTAACTAGACACTCCTGGGAGATTAAGTCAGCCGGCTGTTTTCACATCAATGGCAAGATAGAGAAAAAAAACCTTTGTATTGAAGGAGTAACATTCATTTAAAGGTGTGAGCAAGAGCGAAGTAAGTCAGAAGGCAAAAGAAAAATACCAGATGGTTCCTCCCCTAGGAGGAATATAAGGGAACCAAATAAAGATCAATGAAAGGAATAAGAACAACAACAACAATAATAACAATGAAGACACAAAAACCAAAAATGAAAAGACAAGGACAAATTGGGGACACTTGGTGGGAAGAGGGGGAGGGTTGAGGGCAGACGGGAGCACGGGGGACTGAGGTGATGGTGCACTGGTGAGATGGTGATGGGGAATACATGGGGATTACAATTGATGTCAAATACATATAAATAAAAAAATAAAGGTGTGAGCGAGTGAGTAAGGGGGCAGGGATAGGGACAACAAAGAGATGTTATCCCTTCCAGCTTGGCTTCTGGGGATGGTTGTGCCAAGGACTCTAGGGGAGCCCAGCATCTGTTGACCCAATTGTTGCAAGACGAGGTGACTGAAAGCCAAGTATGGAAGAATGCAGGGAAAATGCAGCAGAAATTAGGACTTGGCCTCCTGCTCTGCTGATGAGTGTGTTATGTTTGTCACTTGGCAACTGGGTCATGGTATGCATCAGCAAAAAGACACCCCAGATTTCTGCAGTTGAGCTGGGAGGGTGCAGGGCCCTACAGACATTTCACAATTCGGCAGGGGGTGTCATCGGGAAGACAAGAGTGTCAGGCATTGAAATTTCAGTTCTGGCACAACAGCCTCTCTTACCCCAGTCATAGGCAAGCCAAGGGTGTCCACCATCCCTGGAATGCTCAGCGCAAGGAAAAAGGCTCACGAGAGGTGTCCCAACCCAACCACGGGAAGAACACTAGACATTTTTGAGTTCCTGATTGCCTTTTTTAAACAATAAAAACATGGACAATAATCCTTACCAGAAAAATGTGAGGTTAAAAGTTTAATCTGAGTTCACAGCACCACATTCCAAGGGGGCACTGTACTTGGGGAAATTACTCACCTAGAGTTTATATAAGTTCGAGACGATTAGCGTCAGCCGACAAATTGGAGCCAGAACACGTTTACATTGAAGTCTTAAAATGGAGATTCCTCTTATGGCAAGAAAGGAGGGAGGGGGGAAAAATCGCCCAGCACCCAATGTCTCATGTTAAGGGTCCCCATTAAGTGTCAGTCCATCATCTCAAAGAGTGTGGAAGATCCCAATACACGGTCTCCTTCTGTCAGGCCCTCTTGAAAAGCACATGTCACATCTGCTTGCGATCAGCATTTATCTTGCAGCGTGCGTCTGACTCATTTGGAAAACTGAAAGCACATGTTTATTCCTGCTGAGGCACCAGCCATTACCATGCAATTTACAGGCGCTCTGCGACCAGAGCACATAGCAATGAAGGGATCTGCCCAGGAGCCGTTCTGGGCTCTCAGGCTCCGTGGGTGATTACCCTGCTACCAGCTTGGTAGATAGGGGTGCCCCCTCTTCAGCCTCCACTGAGCTCCCTTTTCACTTCTCAGCCTACCTCACAGCAACTCCTTAGCCAGTTTGGCTGTGTGAGGACTCCAAAGCCAGTGTATTTCAGCAAAGAGTAGCAGCCGGCAATAAATGAGAAACACATAGCTCATTAGTTTCTGGAAATAAATGGTACTCACGCAACAACGCAAAAGTTCTTGGTCACAAAACAAAATCGATGTGCTCTTTCTTTTCCTCAGTCCTACAGACTCAGAGATGGATCTTGGTGACTGCAATGTGCTTTTCACGTTGCTTCTTTCTACCATCCAATCGGATGTCAAATAACTTCTCTTAACAACACTGAAGATGAGAGCATTGTGAACTTTACTGGGCCTGCTCAAAATCATACTTTGGGTTGAAAAGTAAAATTAAGCGCTCTTGAGTTGCCCCTGTGCGATTCAGAGCAGCAACTTAGAGCACATGAGGTGGGCACAGTCCCTACCCACCCTGCTCTCTAATTTTTGCAGCACCCTTCACTGAAGATGCCTGAGGAACTGCACCCTGGAGAGAAGGAGGAGGAGACTTTTGCCTTCCAGGCAGAATGTGCCCAGTTTATGTCTCTCATCATCAGTACCTTCTTTTCCAACAAGGACATTTTCTTTAGGAGCTGATCAGCAATGCTTCTGATACCCTGGACAAGATTCACTATGAGAGACTGTTAGGCCCTCCCAAGTTGGACAGTGGCAAAGACATGAAAATTGCCATCATCTCCAATCCTCAGGAATGTACCCTGACTCTGGTGGACATGAGCATTGGCACAACCAAGGCTGATCTCAGGAATAACCTGGGATCCATTGCCAAGTCTACTACGAAAGCATTTGTGGAGGCTCTTCAGGCTGAGGCTTTTAGTCTGCCTGCCTGGCTGCAGAGGAAGTGGTTGTGATAATGAAGGTTCTGGTGATAAGCAGTATGCTTGGGGGTCTTCTGCTGTGGGCACTAATCATGGTAAGCCCACTGGCCAGGGTCCCAAAGTGATTCTCCACATTATACAAGACCAGAGAGAGTACTGAGGGGAGAGCTGAGTCAAAGAAATGGTGAAGAAGGGCCGTCCCTGGTGGCGCAGTGGGTTAAGCAACACACTATAAAGCAAACCGCAGCCACTGCAGCATGAGTTTGATCACTGCTGCTGGCGGGGGAGGGGACCCACATGGCAGGACAGACCTCTCCTGCCTCGCCGGCTACTCCCCTCAGCAGTGTGTTTCAGTCCATCTGCCTGTTCTGCCCCCTGCTCTGTCTGGTGGATTCTCTCACCTCCCCACTCCTCTGGCCTGTACCCCAGTGCTTGTATGCATAAATAGATAAATACTAAAAAAAAAAAGAAATGGTGAAGAAGCACTCACAGTTCAGAGATTAGCCCATCACTATTTGGAGAAGAGAGAAAGAAATCAGCGATGATGAGGTGGGGGAAGAGAAAGGTGGAAAAACGAGGAAGATAAAGATGAAGAAAAGCACAAAATTAAAGGCATGGCTCAGGTGAGGAGGAGGAGGATGGTAAGGATTAAAAACCAACAAATAACCCAAGAAGATTAAGGAGAAATATACTGATCGGGAACTGAAAATGACTAGGCCCAGAAACCCTGATAACGTCACCAGGCAAGAATATGGAAACTTCTACAAGAGCCTAAACCAATGACTGGGAAGACCACTTGCCGTCAAGTGCTTCTCTGTAGAAGATGAGTTGGCACTTAAGCTGTTGTAATTCGCTGCACATCTGGCTCCCTTTGGACTTTTAGAAAACAGAAAGATAAAGAACAACATCAAATTCTATGTGTGTTGCGTGTTCATAATGGATGGCTGTGATGAGCTGATACCTAAATTTCATCCGTATCTAAATTTCATCCGTGGTGTGGTTGACTCTGAAGATCTGCCCCTGAACATCTCTCAAGAAGTGCTCCAGGAGAGCAAAGTCTTCAAGGTCATTGACAAAAACATTGTTAAGAAGTACATCGAGCTCTTCTCTGAGCTGCAGAAGACAAGAACTACAAGTAATTCCAAAACCCTGAAGCTTGGAATCCATGAAAATCTACTAAGTGGCGATGCTTTCCTGAGGTTCTGCTCATACTTCCCAGGGTGGAGAGGACATGACTTCTCTTTCAGAGTATGTCTCTTGCATGCAGGAAAAGCAGAAGTTCATGTATCATATCACTGGCGAGAACAAAGGTCAGGGCAATGTGCCTTTGTGGAGAGAGGGTGGAAGTGGGATCTCAAGATGCTGTATGTGATGTGGCCTATTGCTGAGTATTGCACACAGCAGATAAGAGCCTGGTCTCAGTTACCAAGGAGGACGTCCTGGAGCTGCCTGAGGACGAAGAGAAGAAGAAGGTGAAAGGCGTCCAGTGCTGCTGTTCCTGACGAGATTCCATCTCCCCTGGAGGGGATGAGGATGCATCTTGAATGGAAGAAGTAAACTGGGAATTTCTACTTCAAGACTTTGTACCCTCTGTATTTGGTCCTCATGTCTTTCCGCAGTAGCCCTGGATAGCCCTGCCCACCTGGTTCTCTCTGCTGACATCTAGTGCTCTTTCCCTTGGTGTCTTCCTAAGATAGGAGGGTCTCAAATCCTATCCCCTCAGACAATGACAGCTGTGTATTGGATGTTGTGTATTGCCATTTTGTTTTGAAATTAAAGTATGCAAAAAAAAAAAAGAGAGAATGCAGTTTTATACAAAAGAAGCAAAAAATTCATGAAATTTAGCATTTTTGTTTATTGACTCTTTTCCCCTAATTTTGGCTGTTGTTTCAACATTCGTGGGAAGACTGTGTCCATCGTGGGGCATCTTAGACGCTTTTGTGCAAATGAAAAAAAGTGCCCCTCCAGGTGGATCAGTTCCTTTGGGAGCCTTTCTATAGAGTACAACCTGTACAAGAGCCCTGGAAAGAGTTCATGGTCTTTTCTTTCCAGCAACCTTTGAAAATGGTGGAAGGTCTAAGATTTGTTTGCCTTAACTGGAAAAGGCCTCATGATGAAATGCAAGAAGCCAGAGGTTTGAATAAAGACCTATCATACACTTTTGTCTGTGTTCTCTGAGTGCTGAACCACACAGGGGGCTGGTTGGAGAGGACTGAAGAGTTACCTATTACCATATGCGCCTCCATCTAGCCAGATGAGCTTGTAATACTTGTAATACTTTAGAGCTGTTTGCTCTAAAACTAACTCATGAATGCAACTAGTTGCTTGGCTGAGTATGTGTCTACTTTCCCTGCGTGCTTTCTGAGTTCTGTGTATCTCTGGGAAAATGGATATTTCCCATTCTCCTGGTTTGTACAGTAAACCCTGCAAGTTCTTTACTTTGCACCAGGGTCTCCTATCATCCCTGCTGTTTCCTTACAGGCAGGCCTGCCCTTTAAAGCCATTACCCCGCCTCAGAAAATGCCACCAGGCTCTAAGCACTCACCTTATTAGATGACATCTCCTAGAGCAGTGGGTTCTATGCATTTTAAACACATACCCCTGACTTCCTTAATTCATGCTTTATAAATAATTTATATCCTTTATAAATTATCTACACAGCTGATATAAATACTTAATAGTCAAGACACAAAATATACTTAGAGACTTATGGTAACAAAGATGCAAATTTCCAACCATATTCCCTAGTAACATTTTTAAAAATTTTGGATATTTTGGCCAACTACCTCCAAATCCAATTAGATAATCATTCTTTTGTGTTGTAACACTGTAACTTTGCCATATGGTTGGGAAACAGTAGGAGTAACAGACAAAAAAAAAAAAATCATTTTTGTCGCTTCGCTCTTCTGTGGTCCATAATGACTTAATCCACAGTTAGTCTATAAGTCTTTTTAAGACACCTGTCCATTTTGTCTATTAAGACTAGATATTACAACAGGTAAATCCATTTAGCCAGGTGCAAGTAACCAGGGATGGAATACACTGTCTTTGAACTTGAGAATCTGAAGACTGAAGACTTGACTATTCATTCAGCTAGTTTTAATACCCAGTCAAGAAGAAGTGAGAGTTGGATAACTTCCCTGTGGGTTCCATATTGATATCCTTTCTTGTTTAGAGCACTTTCGAACAAGGCAAAGTTACACACTAAATATGTCCAGGTGTGTTAAATACCTCCAAAGGAAAGCAAGTAAGCTATATGACCTAACTTTTACAGGTTAGAAAAAAGGAAAAAACAAAACAGGCAGGCAGGGCCTCTTTTCAACGTCTCTCCTCTATGGTTACTTCCTGAAAGTATGGAAATAAACCGCTGGAGAAAGGCTCTTTTTCTCTAGTTGTAACACTTTCAACAAATTGGCTTTGTCACCCCATTCCAGGTTTGAAAAAATTAGAACTTATGATACACATTTTCAATCTCAAGTGTCATAATTTCTAGTTTGAGGGATGTTCCTACTTGATCCAAGAAAAGCAACTACCGTCAAGGTGAAAAGAACTAGCAACAAATTCTGCTTTACACAAAACACAAGGTCAGCAGATTTCTCCAATTTTGCCAGTGAAGACTTCTCTGATGCTTGAAAATAAATGGCCTTCCTGACCCAGGCCTTCTCTCACGCATGCGCTTGTCTGACCCCAGTCGTAGCTCTCCACATTCAGCAGGTTCCAACTTAAGGGGCGGCGATCTGGGGAAAGTGGAGGAAGCTGACTCAGCGAGGTCAGTAGCAGGAAAATCTCATGGATGGGAAGAGAAGACTCAAGCTTTAGAAGCGTTAGGGGAGTTAACTACAAGCTAGCTTATGTACTCAACTATCAAACTCTAATAGTGTCCACCATAAAGTTCAAAGTCAACACTTATATCAAGTATGAGAAGAAAATTGACAGTGAAGCCAACTGAAGATATGGATGAAGACATGAAAGGGTTCCTGAACGGGGGAACCATAGAAGCTGACAGCTCTGACCTCACTTTCCATGTGCTCATTCTTTCTGTGCTTCTTGGAGGTGTTTACAAACTGACTCTAAGTGTCTGTGGACTTAAATAATACAACAAGGAGAGAGAAATTAAAAGCCAGCCTATACGTAGTATCCAGTCTAAATCCTAACCTAAACATCCAAATTCCTCTGATCTTGTTACCAATTTAAGAAAACAGAGCAAGTCCAAATAACGCCAAGCACTGCAGGGCCACCCATGCATACCAGGCTACTTTATCAGCAGCTCAAGGCTGTTTATAAAAAGCAAAACCAACCAACAAAAAACAAGAAAAAACAGTACTTGAAATACCATCCTGGAAAATGCACAATGAGTCTGAGGTTGAGGTTATTTCCTGCTGGTCTCAGACCAAGTATAAGATGCTTTTGACAGACTGAACAAGAGAGGGCTGGGGTGGAGACCACCAGTGTGGAATACACGGTATGTGCAGCGGAAGGAAATGGGCTCCAGAGTGACTTCTCCAAAGGGTGCCCTCTCGGCCTGCAGCCCTCCCCTGCGTGCGCTGCTCCTGCTAGCTGAGTCCTTTCTTGTCTAACAGGCCATGAGCTGCCACCCCATGTCTTGTCACTCACTGATTTATTCATCTATTTATCAAATATTTCTTGATTTCCTGAGGGTCAGGCCCTAAGGATACACATGAATGGAACATGTGAGGACTCCACCTGCATTTGAGATCATCTCTAAGTCTCTCTGAAGACTGTTTGCTTCAGTTTGGTTAAATGCAGATGCTCTGGAGTAGAACTGTACTTTGCTCAGTCCTTAGCTCTACTTAACCAGTTGCAAGTCGAGCTTTTAAATTCGGGGTAATGTAGGGTCTCCCTGGTGGTGCAGAGGGTTGAGCACGGCACTGTGAAGCATCCGCGGCACAGTAGTGCGAGTTTGATCCCTGGCCAGGGAGGTGACCCACATGGCGCAGCAGACCTCTCCTGCCTCGCCCGCTGCTCCCCTCAGCAGTGTGTTTCAGTCAGTCTGCCTGTTCTGCTCCCCATTTTGTCTCTGGTGAATCCTCTCACCTCTCATGACTCTGGCCTATACCCCAGCTCTTGTATGTATAAATAAAAAAATCCTTAAAAAAAAAATTGGGGATGATGCTGAGTACTTGGAAAGAATACCCCCTCCCACCCCAGCTCTGGCCTGGGTAGATGCATGGGGAGGATTGTGGTAGAGCACTTGGGAAATTAATTTTCATCTGTTTCACAGTTTGCTTGGAACTAGACCAACCTTTAACAGACCCCTGTTCTTGGCTCAATCCTCAAGCAACGCTTGTTAAAGGGTGGGGGTGGGGGGACTGGAGAGGCTCTATTTATTCAAAGTCTATAGAAACTCCCAGGACAAAGTATTAGCATGGACCTTCAGCTTTCTATTAGCACACATGATTAACCCTTTTCGTCTCCACTTCTGTCCCCAGTGTAGGTCTATTGGTCGTGCAAGGGAGAAATGAAACTACAAAAAGACAGTGGCAAGTGGGTATCTGGAAAACCTAAAGTACCCAGATAAATTCCAACGTGGATGAGCTCTGGGTGCTAGGAAATGAAGCACAGGTTGCGCTAAATAAAAAAAAAAAAAAGTGAAGCACTTTTAGTCCAATCCAACATTTCTCAGGTAAATAGATCCTTTTAGTCTGCCTTAAGTTCATGCACTTGGAATGACCAGTAATGTACACTTAAACATGTAATAAAACTTAAGGGAAAAGAGGGTGCAGGGCTTGCAGAGGAAATGAGCTATTACTCCTCTGGCATGGAAAGGCCATTGTATTTCATGTATGATTTGACCATGCTTCAGGAAAGCAGTTTGGACTTTAAATGGCACATTTCCTTTCTTCTTTATTAGGCTTCCTGAGGGGTTATTTCACCCCAGGTACTTACACTAAGTAATATTGCAGTTGTACCATGCAAGCCCGGAGACTGTACAGTACTCAGTAATACTTGGTATGTCATAATGGTCAGCAACTGGCAGACTGTGGCCCTGGAGTGCTGAGACGCACACTGGAATCTGTGATGGATGTTTATAACTGGTGGAATGTGTCTTCAATCATGGAAGCAGCGCTAAGCACACCATGTCGGGCGTGCAATGGACGACGTGACCAACTGTGTTTCTTAAGATGGGCATTATTTATTATTGTTCTGGTAACATTTATTATTTTGGAGTGTTTGTTGTTGTTTTAAGAAATTACAATGAGTGTGTATGTGCGCGTGTGTGTGTGTGTGCACGCATGTAAGAAATAGCCTAAATCTCCTTTCTCCGAGTTTTGGAGCAATGCAGCATCTGGGAACATATGGTTCCAGCTTCCTGAAAAACAAACTTCCCTTTCTTATTTTGTTAAAATGCATTCTTTATCCCTAGTGAAATCAAGACTAGATTAGTTAGTGGAATTTTATTTCCTTCAGATTTATCTACATAGGAACATCAATCTCATTAGAGCCTCCAAAGGCAAGGACTAGTGGAATGTAGGAATGTTTGCACAGGAATGTTTTTTAGACATGACCCAAAAGTTCTCACCTAGAAAATGGTGAGATTTTCTCCATGAAACTGCACTATATGCCTTGCTTTGGCCTCCATACTATTTAGGCATCTAAAGTTAGTAACTCAAGAGTGAAATCAAATCTTTTTATTTGCATTATAGTTATGCAGATCTGTAACTGCTCCTACTGGCTGGTCTTTTAAAATAACTCCTCCGTAAAACCTCCAGCAACTCTGTCAAAATTATGCAGTTCCCTTTGGCTTCCTTACAGGGATTCGAACCTAATTCCAAGGGAAACAGAACAGGCTTTCAAAAAGCCAAACAGTTCTTTGCTCTTCAGCTGCTCATGAAAGTACAATTATTATATACAGAAAAGATACTTTTTAATTGCCACCAAGGACTTGTCCTCAGTGTTCTGGAATTGTCTTGGATCAAAAGTCTGGGTGTAGCAGGCAGGGCTAGCTCCAGCACTGGCCTCAGAATCACACTCAGCCTTAATGTTCTTGTTTATGAAACTGGACTATCTTATCCCTTAGAGATAACCTATAAAGTACTGCTCGGGAATATACTCCAAAACTTATTTCAGCATAACTTGTGAGGTGTGGTACTGGCCACATCATGTCATATAAGGTTTCATAACAGTTTTCATTCCTCTTCAGGGTCCAGGGACAGGAAGGCTTAAGGTCATGTTACACGGAGACTGGACCTGAGAGGACCCAAGAGGGACTGAAAGAAATCTTGCTTCCAGAGGAGTTAACCCTTGGTTCTGACAGAGGCCTCCATTCCATTCCAAGACAGCAGAAGGAACATTACACTGGGGCACAAATAATGTGGAGCCCAAAGACACTGCCGAAGTTGATAGTTTTCTCATCTGTATAACTCGAGTTTGGGTATATTCAACCTTCAGAACCCCTCCGGCTTTCATTTGTGTTATTCTGAAATTATACTCAGAATTACACCCTGGCAGACCATGTAGAGCAAAACTGTGACATTACAGTGAGAAAGGGCACTTAGGACAGTTAACTGTGACCAGCAGATGCAAAGGTGAGGAGGTGACGCCCCCTGCAATTTCTACTGCAGTTAGACAATCCCACAGGATCTCTATGATGCAGGCGTGTCCTGCCCTGTGAGATGGTTCACCTAGTAGAGCGTCTTAGCAGTAAGTTGAATTAGGGTCAACCCCATAGCTGGTTTAAGGATCCCACCCCCCAAAGGCGGGCGCTAGTGAAACTTGGTTCCTCATTTTCAGGTGTATGAGTAGGAATCCCCTGGTGGATGGGTTGTGTGCACAAAAGCAGCATATATATAAATGGGGCCAGGAATGAGGAAGCAGCCACAGCCTGAGCTACTGCTTTGTGGAAATGCTATGTTCCCTCCAAGCCACCCATATTTACTTCTTCATCTGGTTAAGTTACTCTACCCTTCAAAGGACTTTTCAACTTTTCACTTGGAGTCTTAGCACTCAGAAGAATGCTAATCCTGAGAGGAATTTTAAATATTTGGTTCTTAAGAACTAAACTTAAAGGAACAAAGACTTAGAGATATGTGTGACCAGCTTATAAAAGACCCTGAAGTAAGAAGTGGAAAGCAGACCAAACGTGACAAGATCACAAAGGTCTCCAGCTGGAGCAGAACACCACTCACTGAGGGTGACCAAGTCCTTGGAGAGATGTGACTGGCAGCGAGGAGCACCAGTCACTCTCTCCTTTAGGGTTTGTTGGGTGTATGTGTTTACAGCAAATTATACTGGGTCTTTATTACCACAAGGTATATTTTTAATCACTTCCAGAATAACCCTTTGTCTTCATAAAGCTCCTGGATTTAAAACAAACAACAACAGGGCCCACCCTGGTGGCGCAGTGGGTTAAGCAATGCACTATGAAGCAGACCGTAGCCATTGCAGCATGAGTTCGATCCCAGCCGCTGGCCAGGGAGGGGACCCACATGGTGTAGCAGACCTCTCCTGCCTCGCCCGCTGCTCCCCTCAGCAGTGTGTTTCTGTCAATCTGCCTGTTCTGCATCCTGCTCTGTCTGGTGGATTCTCTCACCACCCCCACACCTCTGGCCTGTACCCCAGTGCTTGTATGCATAAATGAATAAATCTTTAAAAAAAATAAACAAACAACAACAACAATAACAAAAACCCAACCTTTACACTGTTGGTGGGAATGCAAGTTAATCCAACCACTAGGGAAAGCCATATGGAGGTTCCTCAGTCTACTAAAAATAGAGCTACCATATGACCCAGCAATTCCACTCCTAGGGCTCTACCCAAAGGACACAAAAGTACCGATTCAAAAGAATACCTGTACCCCTGTATTTATTGCAGCACTATTTATAATTGGTAAGACCTGGAAACAACCCAAATATCCAAAAATAGATGACTGGATCAAGAAGATGCGGTACATGTATAGAAGGGAATAACATTCAGTAATCAAAAAAGATAAACTAGAGTCATTTGTAGAAACATGGATGGAGCTAGAAGGAATTATGCTCAGTGAAATAAGTCAGAAGGCTAGAGAAAAATATCAGATGGTTTCACTTCTAGGAGGAATAGAAAGGAACAAAAAAAGAGCTCAAGGAAAAGAACAGTAACAATAAAAAAAAATCACAACACAAGAAGAACAAAAAGATAAAGATATACCAGCACTTTGTGGGTGGTGGGAGAGGGACCAGGATGAGGGCAGAAAGAGCACAAGAGACTGAGGTGATGGTGCACTGGCGAAATGGTGGTGGGAATTCCATGGGGACTACAATTGATGCCAAATATTATTATTAATTAATTAATTAATAAATAAAAACCAACCCTTTCTGGGGTTATGGAGGATACAGGAAGTGGGTGAACACCAGGTGACTATAAAAGACAAGATTCTGATGCCCAGAGTGGAAGATCCAGGCTAGTAACACCCACTTGCCCCCCCTCACTACACTAACATAGATGACACAAGGCATTGCCAACACCACCGCTATGTGCACTAACATATATGCACCAAAGGACAATATATTAAGCAAAGAGCATTTTGTGGGTGGCACCAGTTTTACTTCCTGTGACCCATTACTATAATCTTCTAAAAAACAGCTTTCACTGCAAACACATCAAATTTCTCTTGAAAGTTTCTGTGCAAAAGATAAATGGAGTTGGTTGTTACGTTGTATTTCCATGATCTAAACAAAAGGGGAGAGCTGAGTAATTCATCCAGTTTGGGCAAAAGGAAGATAAAAATTACCTTTTCAAATCTAACATAGCCACACTGTCCTTACAGCCAACTTCCCTGGGTCAGTGGGAAGCACTGAATCATCTGAAACTAGCCCGGCAGAGAGAAGCTTCCCTTCAGTTCTCATGCACCCATGGTACTAAAAAAGGGGGGTAGTGAGTAGAAGAGGTTTCTTTTTGCTGTTCTTGAAATGGAAAAACTCCAATATCCAAACCAGGATATCTTCCTTTTTTCCCCAAATGTATTCCTATTTGGTTGATTGATTTTAGGTTAATGAGATAGTAAAGCCATCTGATAATTAAGCATGAAATGGAAACGGATGAATTTATCTCCACAGAGGGCAGCACCGTTGTGCCAGTGTATGATAGTTATGAAAGCAATCTGCTTCATAAACTTTGTGACCTTTTTTGATCGCTTCAAATCTGTTTATGCTCTTGAAGTGGGTAATTCCTGTGGTGTTGTTTGTTTATTAGCAATTGTTTTTGAAAGTTTAAATGTAGCCAAAAAAAAAAAAAAGACAAATGATAAAACAAGAATATTTCTCTACCTTTACAAGACACTATAATGAACCAAAATTTATTCTAACAATGCAGAATCCCAAAGTGCCATTTCATATGTTTAAAGATACTAGTGTGATAGAAACTTATGGGTTACTGGTTTGTGGTATTGTAAACCACGGCCTTTTTGAGCAAGTCACAAACTTGTTTGTGTATTGAATAAAACAAGATATTCAGAAGTCAGGACAGAACCATGTATTAATTTTAAGTGGGTCTAAGGATGGAGCTAAAGGAGTTGAATGAAAAAATTAGCCACCTCAACACAGCCCTTTTACTAAGCTGATCCATTCATGGCTGTCTGACTGGTGATTAATGCAAACAAGTCAGAGCTACGTGACATGGACTTCTGGCTTACCTTTCTATCGCCCTCTCCTCGACCCCACCCTATTCTCTTCTGGCTACCTTCGCTGGGCTTCTGACCTTTGCACTAATGCCTTCCCTGATTGACTCTTGCATTGACAATAAACACAGCCTAGTCGTCCCTCAGTGCTTTCTCAGGCTACCTTGCCGGCCTCTTTCATTCATCTTGCTTTGGGGAAATCATCTGCCCACTCAGTGCTGGGCTTATCCTAGTTCAGTTCTGGCCATTTGGCCAGCACCCTGAGCAACCTTATCTCAGACCATCAAGAGGGACAATGGGATGATGTGAATTACCAGCAGGCACCGAACATTAAGGTGCTTTACTCCCCAGGCTGCTCTTGCTGTGACAGGGCCATATGAGTGAGACTGAGGCTTGGCAGCAAAGTCATGGGTGGCTGATCTCACAGCTGCTTCCACTGGATGGGCACAGGTACAGAAGGCAAGAACCCTGCCCAGGTGGCCTGAGAAAAGCACAGGGCAGGGAGGTAGGAAGCCTCTGTTGGCTGAAGCCCTTCTAGTCTGAATCAGTGCTGAGGTAAAACCTGAAAAAGATGTCCATTCAACCCCATGTTAAAAGCGCTTTCTTTGTAATGTCTCCAGGGACATAAAAATACAAAAAACTTAAGATGGAAAAGTGTGCCTAGAGTCTTAATTAAAAAGGAGTGTGGTAATTAGGTTTCTCCAGATAGATGGCGGGGGGGGGGGGGGGGGGGGGGCGGGGAGAGACCNGGGGGGGGGGGGGGGGAGAGACCTGCTCACATGTACATGAGAGATCCGATAGATTGATTAATTCTAAGTAACTGAACCATGCAATTATGGAGATCAAGATGGCTCCAAAATCTGCTGTTTGTAATCCAGAGACCCAAAAGTGCAGACAGCTCAGTGCCAGTCTGAGTCTGAAGGTCTGAGGCTCAGGAATGCCAGTGGGATGACTTCCAGTTCAAAAGCTGACAGCTTTGAGATCCAAGAAGAGCCTATGTTTCAGTTGATTCTGAAAAAGTAAGAGATCTATGTCTGGGCTCAAAGCAGCCAGAGAGAAGAACTGCCCACTTGCAGGAGGGGCAGCCTTCTTTCTCTTCATTCAGGCCTTCAACTGATTAGGTGACGCCCATCCGCAGTAAGGAGAGTAATCGCTTTACCCTGTTTACTAATTTCAATGTTAATCCCATTGGAAACACCATCACAGACACACCCAGAATGATGTCTGACACCCATGACCCAGTCAGGTTGACACAAAAATTAACATCAATGTCTCATGTTAAAGACAGAGGAAGTGATTAGGTTGCTGTGTATCGATCATGACTGCCAGAATGAATCAGCTGGGGCCTTTACAAATTGATTGATGCCTGTGCCCCATCCCAGGCCAATGATCACAATTTCTGTGGGGGTGAAACCTGACGTGTATATTTTTAAAAAGTACCTCAGATGATTCTGATGTGTTTTCAGAATTGAGAAGTACTAGACTAGAAGGAAGGAATATGTGACTAGATGAATGAAGGAACCTAGTGAATTTTTAATGTCCTCTTCAGAAAGTAAGGTTAAGTCAATTTCTTTGGTTTTCAGCTTAAGAGGATTTTTCAGTATGGCATGGACAAAGTGTCCTGGAAAGAACAAGGGTTTGAGGGCCTGAAAGTCTTAGGTTCAAATCCAGCTGCTTAACTTTCTGGAAGCCCAGTTTCCTAATTGACTAACTGTGGATAATTATAGCTGAGCCAACATGATTCAAAGGTCAGCTCAGTATTTGGCCCCTTAGAAGATATCAGCAAATGTCAGTCTCTTCCTCTGCACTCAGTAGGGGTCGAGTAGTACAAAAATTTGAGAATCAGCAATAGTGCATTATACGTGTAATCCCGTCTATGTTTTTAGTAAGTGATACCTAACATACACATTTCATTTTGCAGTCTTTCTTTTCAATCACTATCTTATATCCAAAATCCCTGTAGTTCATAAACAGAAAAATAAAAGATGTCAGATTTTGAAACTTGGAGAGGAAAGAATGCACGATTAAACTTGAATTATTCATAGTTGTCTCAAAGTTGAAACTCTCTAAGAAATTCAACTATTGCCAAATAGTGAGAAAAAGAATGGGGAAAGCAAAGGGCAGAAGGAGAGAGATTCAAGATTTTCTTTAAGTCAAATTTCAAAGAGAGGAGTAAGTCTAAACTCATTAATGTATGTCGAGAACCATAGGAAATAGTTTTGCCAAACTCATTTCACACTAAAATAGGGGTTGAAATCTCTCTTGTGTTTCACAACTATGAATTTAGTACTTTTAAACTGGGTCAGTGATTTTTTCACAATAAGGGAATATTCTATATGGAGACCAGTGTTTTAGGCTCTAGAAGAAATTTCTCCATCCCTCAAAATACATGCATTCATATAAATCGTTCCAATAATTTTCTCTAGTTATAATTTTGTAGGTGTTTATTCACCTATGGAATCAGTCTATAATAAGCTATAAAGCAATATTGAAGCATATTAACACTGGAATCTTTCACGAATTTTATCCTAGAGGTATTTATTAACTGCCTATTAGAAGTATATGATTCCTGTCTGTGTTATGTCTAAATTTTTACACATAATCACACTTATATGAATATGTTTCACCTAAGAGAAAACTGTTTTGGAGTTGCATGGGATTTACTAGGAATGAAAATGCAGAAGGAGGAAAGATCATCTCTGTCCTAGTTGAGCTCATAAGCAGGTAGTAGGAGAAAAATGTGGGCAAAGATGGCTTCAAATCCCGGCTCTGCCAATTACTAGCTGTGTGATCTGGGACAAGTTACTCAATTTCTCTGCACTTCATTCTCACCTCTGTAAATAAAGGTTAAAATACCCTCCCTGTAGGATTATTCTGAACATTAAGTGAAATTATGCATAAAATACTGAGCACATAGCAGATACTTTTTCCCTGAAATCCTAGAAACAAACATTTCCTGCAGCTGGCTTGGTGTTCTTCAGGTTTGCTAAATGGTGCTGCATGTTCATAAAGTATTAAACTTGAAAAACCCAGGTGACTAAAAAATTAAAGCTCAGGACTTCCACTTCTAGGAAGATAAACTGGACACATTACTTCTCATGCTAAGTACAACTAAGCCTCTAAACACTGGCTATGAAACAAACATAAAACTGAAAGATGGAAAGAAGAAGGTAGATTGGCTAGAGATCTTAGGATCCATGAAACAACACTGTGGTGAGTTGTTTCTATTTCCTTTTTTTTTGTCTCACGTATCTCAACTTAAGAGTTGAAGAAGTCAGCATCCTAGGAAAAGATGAAAGCAAACACAAAAATGTTCCAACAAAAGCAAGTGGTCTAAGGAAAGGAGCAGCTTAGCGAGATAGCAAACTTTTTAAATATTAAACACTGTGCTCCAGCCAAAGGCAAAAATAAAACAAAACACGTGGCCTAGATTCTACCCACGCCAGCAAGTCCAGGTCAACAGCCTAGACTTACACCTTCATGAGGCTATAATAACTAACCCTAACGCCCCCACTGGGGTGGGATCAGATAACATCTAGAGAAAAATCTGGATTTTCAAAACTGACTAGCAATAAAGGAGACTGCTTCTACTATGCGGTTAAAGGAAACCACGTGCTAAGCTGGAACTTCTATCTCTCCCAGTATTGATGCTTCATCGTGAGCATTAATTGTAATGAACAATAATGACACCTCCAAGTCTCACTGGAGATTGATTTGGGGACCTGAACTTCTGCCTTCACTTAAGCAGTAAAGAGGCAGTGTCCACCTCTCCCTTGCCAAATTCCTGTCAGAGAAAGCCAGCTTAAAACTAAAGGTTCCAATAAGATCCAGAGTCTCAAAATATTTTAAGAATCCCAGTTTCAATCAACATTACTTGTCATACCAAGAAACAGAAAAATCTCAAATTCAATTAAAAATGACAATGTATCTATATTGTGATGACAGAGAATTTAGGATTATCTGACAAGGATTTTAAAGAAGTCATGATTAACTGCTTCAATGACAATGTTTCAAACAAATGAAAGGGAAAAAAAGGAAATCTCAGAAAATAGTTTCAGCAAAGAAATAGATGATTCAAGACTCAAATGGGAATTTAGCACTAAAATGTACAATAGGGCCTCCCTGGTGGCACAGCATGTTGAGCATGGCACTGTGAAGCATCTGCGGCACAGCAGCAAGAGTTCGATCCCCGGCCAGGGAGGGGACCCACATGGCGCAGCAGACCTCTCCTGCCTCAGCAGTGTACTTCAGTTGATCTGCCTGTTTTGCTCCCCACTCTGTCGCTGATGAATCCTCTCACTTCCCACGACTCTGGCCTGTAACCCAGATCTTGTATGCATAAATAAACAAATATTTAAAAAATATATACAATAACTGAAATTAAAAGTTCATTAGAATGGAGGGAACAGAAAAAAAGAATCAGCAAACTAGGAGAATGGTAGAAAATGTCCAATTTATACAATGGAGAGAACATAGATTAAGAAGGAAATGAACAGAGTCTTGTTAGACCAAAAAAAAAAAGCTAATGTTCATGTCATCAGAATCCTGGAAGGAGTAAGAAAGAGTGATGAAATGGAAAGGTATTTGAAGAAATAATATCTTGAAAACTTCCCAAATTTGGGAAGAGATATAAACCTACAGAATCAGAAATTGAGTAAACTCCTAGCAGGATAAAGTCCAAGAAATCCATGCCAAGACACAAAATATTTAAACTTCAGAAAACTAAATACAAAGAATATATTATGAAACAGCAAGAAAAAAAATTACCTATATGGGAAAAACAATTCGAACAGTGGCCTTCTCATCTGGAAAATATGGAAGTGGAAGAAATATTTTGCAAGTGCTGAAAGAAAATAACTGTTAACTCAGAATTCTATACTGAGTAAAAATATTCTTCAGGAACAGAGAGAAATAAAGACATTCTAAGGAGAAGGAAAACCAACAGAAATTGTACCTGGCAGAATTACTCTTAAAAGAATAAATAGAAAAGAGAAAAGAAGAAATTACGGTATGTCAGGAAAAACAGTTAACAAAAGTACAGGTATATGTAATAGACCTCTCTCTTCCTTTTGAGTTTTCCAAATTATGTTTGATGGTCAAACAAAAATAATACAACTATTTCATTTAATTCTAAATATAAGTAGATGAGATATTTAAGATAAATATATGACAAGTGGAAAAAGGTAAATGAAGTTTTCTACCCTTGAGATGATAAACTGACAACAGCAGTAGGCTTTAAGTTATGTATAAATAAGTTAGCTGATGAGTAACATAGATCTGATATAGCACTTAGACAGACTACTTTTTAAAAAGCTATACAAATGGGATATGCCAAAAATCACTGCACAAATCAAAATCAAATTCTAAAAAAAATTGAGGTAATTCATTGGAATCCAAAAAAAGGGGAAGCTATATATATAAAAAAACAGAACAATGACCAAAAAAGACCAAAACACCCTAAAATAACAAGTCTCATGCCTTACACAAACTTAACTCAAAGTGGGTCACATATTTATGTAAAACATATAGCTTTTAGGAAAAAAAGGAACATGTTTAGGCTCTCCAAATAGGCAGAGTTCTTAGACTTGACACCAAAAGCAAAATACATAAAAAGAAAAACTGATAAACTGAACCTCATCAAAATTAAAAAATCCTTGTCTCTGGAAAAAAGACTTATTAAGAGGACAAAAAGACAGCTCTAGTGTATGAGAAAATATCTGCATACCATGTCTCAACAAAAACCTAGTATAGAATATACAAAGAACTTTCAAAGAGTCAACAGCAAAAACAAAAACAAATGATCTAATTAGAAGATGTGCAAATGAAGAGACATTTCACCAAAGAAGACAAAAGGCAAATAGGCTCATTAAGAGATACCCAACCTCACTAGCCATTAGAGTAATATAAATTAAAATCACAATGCCCCATCACCACACACTACCAGAATAATTAAAATATATCTGTAACTAGTGACATCCCCAAATGCTGGTGAACAGATGGAGAAACTACAATCCTGGACATGACTGCTGGGAATATAAAATGGTGCACTCACTGTGGAAAACTGTCTGCCAGTTTCTTGAACAACTAAACATGCAACTATTATATGACCCAATAATTTCACTCCATGGCATTTAGCCCAGGGAAACAAAAACTCGCACTCATACAAAAATCTGTATGAGTGTACAGTGTTACTCATAATAGCCCCAATCTGAAAACCACCAGTTGTCCTTCAATGGAGGAAAGGTTCAGCAGTCAGGTATCTATCTAAAGGAATACCACTCACCAGTACAAGGCAGCAAAGTGCTGACAGAGGCACAATATTAGTTATGCTCAGTGAGAGACAAAATTATACTCAGTGAAGGAGAAAAAAGTTGACCCTGGACGGTTATATATCATACGACTTGATTTAAACAACATTTGTAAAATGATACCAGATTGGTATTTGCTGGGGATTAAGGAATAAGTAAAGAAAAAGGAAGTTAGTGTGGCTATTTCTACAAGAGAAACAAGTAGGAATTTTGATATAATGGACAATTCCTTTACCTTGACTCTACCGATCCCAACATCCTGGTTGTGATACGGAACTACCTATGGTTTACAAGATGTTACCATTGCGGGGAGCTGGGAAAAGAGCACACAGGATCTTTCTGTGGTATTTCTTACAACTGTGAATTTATGACTTCAAAATATTTAGTGCTCGGGGGTGCCTCGCAAGCTAGTAACGAAAGTAAACAAAAGTAAAACAAAGCAAACAAACAACCATCAAAAAACAAAAACTAAAAAAAAAAAAAATTCTTGGTAGACACAGACCTTTAAAAATAGAAAAGTCCTTAGTTATCAATTTATCTGACTTCTTAATCTGAAGTTGTGAGCCACTCAAGAGGTGGCATGACTTGCCTTGAGACTCCAGCCATGCAACTTTGGTCCCAAATAACCAGCCTGCAGGCGACAGCACCCAGAAGCAACCAGTATAATACCCCAGGAGAGAATGTGGGAGGAATTTCCTTACCTGACTACAGAATGTTTCACTTAGATTTTTTTTTTTAAAGATTTATTTATTTAAGGATACAAGCGCTGGGGTACAGGCCAGAAGTGTGTGGGGGGTGAGAGGATTCACCACAGAGAACGGGGAGCAGAACAGGCAGATCAACTGAAATACACTGCTGAGGGGAGCAGCGGGCGAGGCAGGAGAGGTCTGTTGCACCATGTGGGTCCCCCACCTGGCGGACAGCAGGGATCGAACTCGTGCTGCAGTGGCTGCGGTTTGCTTCATAGTGCGTTGCTTAACCCACTGCGCCACCAGGGAGGCCCTCACTTAGATTTTTTTACTGCTTCTCTGCACCTAATGAAGCTACTGTCACGAAGATAAGAGGGGCCTTGATTTTCAAAGGCTCAGTTCAAAATGCATTTGTGCAACCTTGGAATGAAGCCTTTACTTATGATTTTTCTAAATTTACAAACATTCTAGAACAAAGGAGAGGACAATATTTGCACAAAGTTTTATAGTTTATTAATATTTAGACAGTCATCCTTTCACTTGATCAGGGCAACAATTCTGTGTGATGTAAGAATGATTGTCATCTCTATTTTATAGCTGAGGAAAGTTAGAGAAGTAGCAAACTGCTAGGGCTCCTACCTAGATTTTCTATCCTTCATTACTGTTGTTTTCTCTTCATACTGTTATGAAATCCTATTATTCCAGACCTACAGATAAGGTAGTGCTAATATCTTTACAAAGCTAACTTCATCCCAGACATGAGTGCTACTCACTAGAGCCAACATCGTGAGGTCTACTGCTTACTACCGTCACTGCACCATAAAACCATCTCACACAACAATATCCTCTTATTTCTTGTGGCTAACTGAATTATAGTTATTATACAACTCACTAATGGCAATCTTTTAATCTTCCAGAATAGGCCCGCTTTTATTTACAAAAGTTGTCTCTCTTGACCTGTATATACACTGGGTTGTCTTATATACTCTTTGAAATGTAAAGGTTTTTTTTTGGCTTTAGACATCTAGAAGTTCTTACAGGGCACTGACAAGGAGGTCAGCATCACCAGTGAAAAACAGCTGCCTCTTCAGGAGCTAAGAGAAATGGGATAAACAGCACGGTTTCACTATCAAAATATGCAAAGACATGGATGTGTATTCGGTTGTCTGTCAGAGTGACACATGAACCCAATTACACTGTAATTCACATCTGTCTTTCTTCAGCTCCTAAGTACTCTAGAGTCCAATATGTTAGGTATAAAATAAGTTGAAGAAAATAGTGAGAAATGATAATCAATAGCACTGGCCAGGCTACTGATTTTTCACTGATCTCAAATGAAATATCATTGTGCTAACATATCTGGGTAAAATATTTGTGGGGTGGAGAAATCGCTTTCAAATCTCCTTCTAGATTCTCCAGTTCCTATTTTCTTAAAACGAAAGATGGATCAAATTTCAAATATGACAAGTTACAGGGGTTCGTCCACAAAAAAATCCAATTGGAAATTGTTTCATCCAAAAGCAAAAGCAAAGTAGCAAAGACCAGTCAGGAGCATGTAGAGATGTACTTATCACATGCTGGGTTGTGTGTAGGTGATTAAAACATTAAACAGAACTGGATTTATGAGGTTATCTGATGTGGGGCAAGGGAAGGAAATAAAGATGAATCAGGTCAGAGATTGAAAAGGGCTGGGAGCGTCACTGTTACAGTCTCTTCAAGTTACCGGCCTACCCTTGCTTTTAGTGCTGTGGTTAAGTGTAACTGTGTCCTAGAGGAATGACTCACTGATGTGACTGGTGTGCCTCCTCACTGCAGGCTATCTCTTCTGTTATGAAAGGGGAGTTAACTGCACGTTTCCATGGCTTCAGGACTTTTTCATGCCCTGCTGTGCTCCCTTGTCCCACGGGAACACCCCCCACATGCTTCTCCGGGGTGAAGATGATAGGTGCTTCATCTCTAGAGAAGACTGAGTGCTGATAGTCTGTGTACTTAAAGTTAAGAATAATAATAAAGTTAGAAGGCTTGTCTTGCCCTGCATTCTGGATAGCATAAGACGTTTGGCAAGCTAATCAGAAAATGAAGGGAGCGAAAGGGCACTGCAGGCAGAGTCCAGCATGTGCGAAGTGTGGGCGTGCAAGCCAGGTTTAACTGTTACAGTTGTAACTAGGAACGATTCATAATTTCTGCAAGCATTTGTTGAGTATCTCAGCCAGGCATGGCTGGAAGGGTCACAGTAGTGACCAAAACAAATAAGGTCTCTGCCCTCATGAATATGCCTCTGAGATGGTGGGAGGAGACACATAATACTCAAATAATAAAATGACATGAAAATACCAGATAGAGGTGGGCCTCCCTGGTGGCACAGTGGGTTAAGCAACGCACTATGAGGCAAACAGCAGCCACTTGCAGCATGAGTTCGATCCCTGCTGCCAGCCAGCGGGGGACCCACAGGGCGTAGCAGACCTTTCCTGCTTCGCCCACTGCTGTCCTCAGCAGTGTACTTCTGTTGATCTGCCTGTTCTGCTCCCTGCTCTCTGTGGTGAATCCTCTCACCTCCTGTGACTCTGGCCTTTACCCCCGCTCTTGTGTGCATCAATAAATAAATCTTTAAAAAAAAAAAAAACCAGATAGAGGTAAGTACTATGTGAGTATCAAAGTGGCTGCTTATTAAATGGGTCCTCAAGGAAGTTTAGGGGGTGATCATTAAGCTGAGATCTGAATGACGAGGAGCTTCAGAAAAGGCCAGTGTGGCAGTGCAGAAGGAAGGAGGAGCTAGGAAAGGTGTCCTGTAGCTACAGTCAGTCATCATCTAGCCATACTGCATACATCTAAATGGAAAAACAGAAATGTTTCTTAGAAATGTTGCTTCAGCTTGGAGAAATAACAAAATAATTTACTCCCTAAGACATCTATAGGTGGAAGTGAAATATCAGGTCTGCCCAAATATTTACCAATATAGGTTTAAACTTGGGTTCCAAACTCTTGCCTGGTGTTCCTCATCTTCAGCCCAGCTCCCCTTTCCTAGAATATGGCCACAGCTGAGCTGCGTTCCCAGGCCACTGTCTGCCTTCTAGTCAGAAGGATAGTGTTGAGGTGTTGGGATGGTGGAGCCAAGTTCATTAATATAAGCATCAGGGGCCTCCCTAGTGGTGCAAGGGGTTAAGCACCATGCTGTGAAGCATCTGCAACACGGCAGCATGAGTTCCATCCCCGACCAGGGAGGAGACCCACATGGTGCAGCAGACCTCTCTTGCCTCGCCCGCTGCTCCCCTCAGCAGTGTATTTCAATCCATCTGCCTGTTCTGCTCCCCACTCTGTCTCTAGTGAGTCCTCTCACTCCTTGCACCTCTGGCCTGCACCCCAGTTCATGTACGCATAAATAAATAAATCTTAAACTACATACACACACACATATATATGCATCAGAAGCAGAGAAGAACTTTCACTCCTAAGGCCTGCTACCAGTTTCAAGGAGCACTGGTCACCACTGTAGCAACTGATTTCTCATGCATCAGGAGAAATCATAACAGTGTTAATTCTCTCTGTAGACAGCAAAGTAGAAATTGCCTGTAATTACTTCCACTTCCACTTCCACTGATGATTCCAGCATGATCTTGGTCTTCTGCCTTTCTCTCACACTTTGGGTTATTCAGTTTTCCAAAGCCTCCCATTTTTTGTGTATGAAGAGGACTATATTGCCCTATACAACTAAGTCATTTACATGCTACTTTAAGTCTTCAAAAGTCAAGAAATTGCAGCTGGGAGAATGGACGGGGTGGGCATGGAGGAGAATTCAAATTCTGGGTTTGAGCACCAATCCTACCCGACAGCAGTGTGTCCCATACACAGCTTACTTAACCTTTCTGCTCTTCTGTGTCCCCATCTGAAAATTGGTGCTATTAATAAAACCGCTCTCCTGAGATTATCAAAGGGAACAAAGACAATGGGTATGAAAATGCCTTGAAAGAGCCACAAAAATATCAAGTATTTGCCTGAAGTATCCTAAAATTCTTTTGGAAAATATCCATAAATATAAAGATATACATTTGGCTACCCACATATACATATGTATCTATTTTAGATGATTATGGAGCCTTACTAGAAAATTTGAGTTTGAGGTAAAAATTTTCCCATCAAAAATCTTGCTCTCAAAAAATCTTCATACAGAAAGAATTCTAAAATGAACAATTGAGTATCTACCTTTTTAAGGACAGTGTAGACAGATAAAACTCTCTTTACAGATTTGCAAAATGCTAGGGATTGTAGATTTATTATCTATCATAGATTAAAGATGACCTCAGCTTCTTTGCTGTTCCTCCTATGGAGTTTACTTCCTCCCCGTGATTGCAGTGTACAGTTTGGAGTTTCTCTGCGAAAACTTAAACAACAGAATATGGCAGGAAGGAAACTGTGCTGTGCTGGTTTCTCAGGCTGTCTGAAAAGACTAGCAGCTTCCTCTTTCTGACTCTTGTGAGGTCAAGAGCCCTGGACCCCCAACACCCGAGGCTGCCATTCTGTGAGGAAGCTCAAGCGAGTCAGTTGGAGAGGCCATAGGAGGAGAAAGAGTTGCCAGGTGCCCCTAGGTCTCCTAGCGCTCAGTCATACCACCCCAAGATGGTGGTGCAGAGGGACCCTTTACCTCCTAAACCCCTGACTCCTCGGATAAGAGATCTCATATTAATACATTGCTTTAGGGCACTAAATTTTATAACAAGTTGTTCAGAGCAATAGGTAACTAGAAAACAAAATGATAAAATGTTCGATGGCCATTTATGAGTCTGCCACTAAAATTAAAATTTAGCCTCAAAGTTTTAGAACAGGAAAAGTTTTTCTATGGCTAGCTGCCAGTGGGTGTCTGAGAAATTGTGCCTAATTGGAATGATTCTGTAGTATTTCCAAGTACACTGAAAAGGGGGAAAAGCCTCATAAAATTTTATAAAGCAACACAATCAATACAGGTTATATCTCCCTGGCAGAGATACAACAGAAAGAGAAAAAGGCTAAACTCCTATAAAAAGCCCTCAAAAAGTTTTTGGTTGAGGGGGACAGGAGGTTCTGGATTACTCCCTAAGGTCAAGGTTAAATTCCTTCTTGGCTGATAATTTAAGGAGGCTGTATAAACACATAGTACAGCACTCAAAATCATATAGCACGAAAGACAAATTACTTCTAGAAAATATTAGGCAAATGATTGTGTAACTCCACAAGAGGTAACAAGACACCTGGATGAACAAAATTTACTCCATTTGCATAATATACTTTTTATTTCTGTAAGTCATGTTTTGACATCTTTAAAAAGAACTTTCTAGATAGAGAGAAACAACCCTCCCTTGGGCTAGCCAATTCCTAAAGATAGCAAGAGCTGTCAGGAGTGTGCCTTTGAGATGCAAACTAAAAAATCCAGAGCCAGACCTCCTCTATCTGGCCCATAAACCCAGGAGGCACTATGACTCAGCCTTAATCATCCTGGGGCCAGACAATACGAGACCACCACTATAGTCCAAACCCGCTATAATTATTCAAGCTCCTCAATCCTAAACTATTTACCCTGTCCGGTGTTGCCTTTCCCATGGAAACCTCAATAAAGGCTGTGGCTTTATTTTACCAAACCATGTCTAACATGGACATTCTCAGAACGCCACTAAAGGGCTACATATTCAAAGACTTAGCTGAAGTCAAGTGTAGCTGGTGAGAACTGGGGTGGGTGAGGTTAGACTAGTTTAATGACCATGGAAATATAAAGAGGCTGTTCTCTGCTCCCCACCCTGACAACCTCTTAACTGGAGCACTGATGTCAGTGAAGCCTGGTTTGGGACTGCAAAGGGGTGAGCACTTGTCTCCCATCAAGGTTAGAAAACCAACATGAAATTCTGCGTTGTGAGGGGAGTGTAAGCGTGATATCTTCCTCATAAAGGAGAAAGTGAGAGGGGAGAAATTCAGCTGTTTAATTACAAAATTCAGTTTTTCATGTAGTTTAGCAGGAAAAATGTTATATAGCTTTACATACCTACTTCAATTAGTTCTTACAGATAAAATACCAAAATGACTGTTTAATTTTAAAACACAGCTTTAAATTGTACAGGCTTACCTATCTTCTGAAAATGAACTCTGTCTCTAGTGTTAAGGTATATTAGTTATAAGAATATACTTTAGTAGAACTATTGGCTGAAATTGAATCTTCCTGCGTGGTGATGTAAACGACATATATTTTATTAATAGACCATGTTAGTAGCGCACAGATGGTAAAAAAGTTCAAAGGTATGACTCACATCTCTTTTTGAAATCTTTTAGTATCTCTGTAAAAAGCAGAAATCAGATTTCATATTTCTACACTTCCAAGCATGTGCTTTGTTTTTCTCTGAGAAAGGCTACAGTGAAAACAATGAATTGATGTCTTTCATTCCTTCACAGATCTTCCATGTTCACCATCGCTCACCTTCTGCTGGTAGGCTGATGAAGCAGGAGGCAATCAAGAATGACTCAAAGGAATGCAGGAGGAATTTGGAGGTGTAATTAAAAGAATTACATGCCTGCCTTTTTGTGCCTTTAATCTGGGCAGTCAATCGCTTAAATCACCTACTTCACAGCATGGGTAATATACACAGTACAAAAAGTCTGTACTATAGCCACATTTAAAAGAACTCTGCCGCCCAGACTGAAGCTGAGTGGCACTTTCTTCACTTGATGACAAACACTTCAGTGATTCCAGTGACTGCCTAGCTGATGGGAGTCTTATCTAAACATTCCTGCCACTGGGATCCTTTTACCAGCTTCTTCAAATAGATCCCACGATGCCATTGAAGCATTTTTAAAATATCGCCAACTCATCTCCTAGATGAATGACCAACAAATAGTTTCATGCATTTGCACCATACCAGCTGAGGTTAAAAGTTTTCACTCATCATGTCAACTTTGGATAGTAAGCATGCCTATATGGTCAACCCAGAAAAACTACTGGGGATTGGGTCACTGAATTACTGTCTCCTTTCCAGGACAATATCATTAGTTCTTCAGCTGATATAACAAGTCAGTTGTTGCCTAAACTTGGCTGTGAGTACAAATGCCTTTCAGACCACCATACTTGTCCAGTCCTATGAGGGAGGCAGGTCACCAGGGTGAATGACCTTCTTGCCAGGCCACTTATTTTTTGTTCAGGCAATAAATAAACCCAAAGGAACACCTACAGTTACAAATATGTTATTTGCCAACAGTACTTAGATAGCAACTTGGGACAGTTTTGTTTTTAAAGTGGAAATTATGCTGTTTACTAATGGTAATCCAAAAATCATTATTCTTTATTTCTGATAGCCTCTTCCAACAATAGACCAGACCAAGCTCTTTCTTCCCCTAAATCTTCAGTTCAATTTCTTTATAATCATCCAATTCCTAACTCTCTTAAACTCAGATGTTTCCATAAAATTTTTATGCCACTTGATTGACTGAAACATCCATGTGATTGTTTAAACTGACAGAATATTAGCTAAGCCCCAGAACACATTAAGAATTGGTGATAAGCCGGTAAGAATGGCATACATCAAAAAAACCAACAACAACAAATGCTGGTGAGGATGTGGAGCAAAAGCAAAAGGAACCCTAGTACACTGCTGGTGGGAATACAAGCTAATCCAACCATTATGGTAGGCTGTATGGAGGTTCCTCAGTCTACTAGAAATGGAACTACCATATGATCCGGCAATCCTGCTCCTGAGAATCTACCCAAAGGACACAAAAACACTGATCCAAAAGAGCACCTGTACTCCTATGTTTATGGCAGCACTATTTATAATTGGTAAGACCTGGAAACAACCCAAATGTTCAAAAGTAGAGGACTGGAGCAAGAAGATGTGGTACATATACACAATGGAATATTATTCAGCAATCAAAAATGAGAAACTAGGGACATTTATAGAAACATGGATGGAACTAGAAGGAATTATGCTCAGTGAAACAAGTCAGAAGGCAAGAGAAAAATATCGGATGGCTTCACTATTAGGAGGAATATGAAAGAACAACAACAAAGAATAAGCTCAAGGAAATGGGCAATTATAACCAAAAGCAAACAAAAAATTCAACAAGTCCAAAAAGCCAAGATAAACCAAAGGGACCATGGGGGGTAGGGGAAGGAGGGGAAGGCAAAGACAGGGATGAGGGCAGAAAGAGCACAAGGGACTGAGGTGATGGTGCATGGGTGGAATGGTGGTGGGAAATCCCTGGGGAATACAAATGATGTCAAATAAAATTAATAATAATAATAAAAGAATTGGTGATAAGTTTGTAGAGTCAGAGTCCAGATGGAAGAGTATGCATGACAGCCCTGCCCCTGATGAATCATGGATGACTGTGGCAGGGCCTTCACAATGGGTACCATAGGTGGTGATATCTTTCAAAGTTTTTGCAATTCTCCAATCGCAGTAAACCACACACTAAGAAGTAGTGTGACAGCTATTAAATCCAGGTCTCCACAGTGGGGAGGTAGCTTTGCATTTTAAGAATTTGACTTTAGTTACAAATTCTTAAAGGTGAAAAAATGCTAGTCAAGATTACTCTATTCTGCAAGGCCCTCCATCAGATAATGAGGGGGAAATAAAGGCCTTCTCAGGCAAATTGAAGGAATTTGAAAACTCTAGATATCCCCTCAAGAAATTCTGAAAGGTGTTCTTGTATCTAAACCAGAGAGGAACACACACAAAGAACTGAAAAAAGAAATAGAAAGAACCACAAAAATAAAAAGACAAAATGGCAGCAACAATCTTGCCTATGGCAATAATCACTCTAAATGTAAATGGACTAAACTTTCTAATTAAAAAATACCAAGTTTGTCAGGAAACAGAATTAGGATTAGGAAACAGAATCCAACCTTCTGCTGTCTTCAGGAAACATAACTGATTTCCAAAGATACAGACTTGGGGTAAAGGGCTGAAAAACAATCCTATAAACAAAGTTGACACACGGGAAGGCAAGACATTCATACTTATAAATAGGGACATAAGAGCCATAAACAAAGAATTAGCCAACATAGGCTTAAGAGACATTTATAGGGCACTGCACCCCCCAAAAAGAAGAATGCACATTCTTCTCAAGCACACACATGACATTCTCCAGAACTGACCATATGTTGGGTCACAAGGAAAGTATCAAAAAATTCATGAAGAGTGAAATATACCAAGTAACTTTTCTGACCATAAAGGTATCAAACTAGAAGTCAACTACAAAAAGAAAGCAGGGGAAACCTCAACACATGGAAAATGAACAAGACATTATTGAAAGACAACTGGGTTAATGAGGAAATCAAAGAAAAAATTAAAAAAAAAACACCTTAAGTCAAATGACAATGAGGACACGACTTATGAAACTTATGGGGCAAAACAAAAGCAATACTAAAAAAGAAGTATATAGCAATGCAAGCCCACAAAAGAACAAGAAAAAGCTCAAATAACTTCTCTCCTTGAAAAACTAGAAAAAGGGGAAAAAACAAAACCAATGCCAGTAGAAGAAACGAATAACACAATTTAGAATGGAAATAAAAAGGGGGGGAGGCGTCCAAAAGATTAATGAAACCAAAAGCTAGTTCTTTGAAAAAATAAACAAAACTCTAGGTAGGTTCATTAAGAACAAAAGGAGGAAATGCAAATAAATAGGATCAGAAATGAAAGGGAAATTACAACAGGTTATGGAAATTCAGAGAATAATAGGAGACTACTATAAATATCTATACCCAATAAGTTCAATAACTTGAAAGAGACAGAGAAATTCTTAGAATTATACAACTATCCAAGATGAATAGGAAATAGAAAACCTGAACAAACCAATCACAAGCAAGGAAACTGAAATTAATCAAAACTTTCACAGAAAACAAGAGCCCAGCACCAGAAAGCTTCACTATTGAGTTCTACCAAGCCTTCAAGATCAAATACTACCTATCTTTCTCAAGCTCTTCCAGAAACTAAGAAGGAATGTTCCCAAATACATTACTGCAACACTAAACCTAATACAACACAAAAAAAGAAAACTACAAACCAACTTCCCTAATGATCAAAGATGTAAAGATCCTCAATTTAAGATTTTAGCAAACTAAATCCAAAAGCTGGATTATAACAGGGACACAAAGGTGGTTCAACACCTGGAAATCAATCAATGTAATTCACCATATCAACAAAAATAAAGAAAAAAACATATGAATATATAGACGCTAAGAAAGCAATGATAAGATTGAATATCATTTATGATGAAACCCTAAAAAAAACTGGCTATAAATGGAACGAACCTATGTTAGCATGAGTCAAATCCACAGCTAACATCATTCCCAATAATGAAAACTGAAAGCTTTTCCACTAAAACATCATATAAGACTCTTACCATTACTATGCAACACAGTATCATAAGCCTTAGGGAGAGCAATTAGGCAAGAGCAGATAGTATAAGAAATCCAAATTAGGAAAAATGAAGTAAAGCTATCAATTTTTGCTGAAGATATAAAAAAACCCTAAAGAACCCTAAAGAGTCAACTGAAAATCTAACAGAAACAATAAATCAGTTCAGTAAAGTAACAGGTATAAAATCAATACACAAAAACAAATTGTCTTTTTATATACAATGAGCTGGAAAAGGAAGAAATTTTTAAAACTTTGATTTCTACAAAAGTAACTATAGGACATTGTTAAAAGAAATGTAAGTAGACACAAAGAAATGGAAAGACTTCCATTCTTTTGGATTGGAGGACTCATCATAGTCATATTGACAATACTACCCAAAGCATTATACAGATTCAATTCAATTCTTATCAAATCTCAATGGAATTTTTTTTAAAAAAATAGAATAAACGTTACTGAAATTCACATGTAACCACAAAAGACACCAGATAGGCAAAGAAATCCTGAGAAAAAAAGAGAGAAAAATGGCATTATACTTCCAGACCTCAAACTATATTATAAAACTATAATAATTAAAACAGTGTGGTACTGGAACAAAAACAGACACACAGACCAACAGAATAGAATTAAGATCCCAGAAGTAAACCCACACCTATAAGAACAGTTAATATATGGCAAAGGAGCCAAGAGTATACATTGAATAAGGGAAGCCTCGTCAATAAATGGTGTTGAGAAACTGGACAGTCACATACAAAAGAATGAAGCCAGAATCAATCACACACACCATACACAAAAGTCAATTCAAAATGGAAAAAAGACTTGGATGTAAGACCTGAAACCATAAAATAGAAGAAAACATAGGCAAATACTTTGTCACATAGGCTTCTGTGATGTCTTCTAAGAGATGTCTTCAACAGCAAGGAAAACAAAGGAGAATAAAAACAATTGGGACTACATCAAACTAAAAAGCTTCTACACAGTTAAAGAAACCAAAACTAAGAGAAAAAGACCCAATTGAATAGGGGGAAATATTCATGCACCATATTTCTAAGAAGGGGATGGTATCAAAGATATACAAAGAACTCATATAACCAACAAAAAGAAAACAAATAACCCAATTGGGGGGGGGGGGAATGGACAGAAGATCTAAATAGACAGCTCATGCCATTTGCAGCAACAAATACTGGAAGGGATTTACGCTAAGTGAAAGAATTCATAAGAAGAAAGAAATACCAGATGGTATCACTAATATGTGGAATATATAGAAACCAGATAAAGGATCAGATAAAGCCAAACTCAAAAACTAGCCCTTGAAAGCAGACTACAGAATGTGGATATTCAGAGGACAGGTGAGCACATAGTGGGGAGGGAACACAGTATACTGTGGACTATGAATGCTGGGTGGTAGGACAGTTATGGTAACATCACCAAGAGGGGGCCACCCTATACTTACAAGTACAAATAACAGTGTAAACCAACATAACCTCAATTAAAAAATAAGTAATGAAAAAATACATGTACACATATATTATCAAAAAATGAAGATGTAACCTCATCAAGTCCAAAATACACAGGGTTAAAATGAAAGTATCCACAATATTTCCAAATAATATTCTTTTCTTTAAAAAAAAAAAAGAATCTCAGAAATTCTTTCAGTTACCTTTGTTTGTTTGTTCGTTTGTTTGTTTTTTAGTTGTATAACCTATCAGGTGTTGTAATGGTAGTTGTTCAAATATTAGCCTTCCCAGGTTAAAACATGACAACTCAGGATCAGAATATTTCCCAGAAGAAACTTAGGAACTGATTTTCAGATGAAATGTTGCCATTTGTAGCAAAATGTAAGGAGTCTGAAAGAATTATGTGTAGTCAAACAAGTCAAAATGACAAAGACAAATAGTTGACATTTATGGAGCAGACATTTGACAATGCAAAATACTTACATAGGACTAAAGAAAGTGAGGTTTCTGGGGTTAAGAGGGTGAGGGAGAAGTGGTGGAACAGGTATGGGGAATGGGAGTGAAAAAAAATAACATAACACAACACAACAACATAATATGACATAGAAGGACCCAAAAGGCCTCATCAAGAAGGTGACTTACATCAAGATCTAAAAGAAAGGAATAGTCAAACAGATTTCTGTAGGAAGAAAATACCTTGTAAGTAAGAGTGAGACTGAGCAGTAGCAAACCCTCTAAGGGCCAAATCCAACCCGCTACTTGTTTTTAGATGGCCCCCCAAACAGACATGAAATTCAGATAACTTAAGGAAACCCTGAGTCATTTTCTTATCACAGTGGCCACACACACAGCACTGGTTTAACAGTAAGGATGATTTTGAAATACCGTTTTTCATTGGTTTATAACTGAGGTCAGCTCAAGCAGAAAGTGCTGGTGTGTTCCCCTAATTTGGGGACAGGAAGAGAAATGTTCTAGACACCCATCTCTCTTTGCCAGGCAACAAGCAAGCAAGCTGAGAGAACTGAAGAGCTCATTTGATTTCAAGCATCAATGGCATCATTTTTCTTTCATCTTACTTGAAGATAGTCTCTTACTCCTTCTTCCAATACAGAAAGGAAATGACTTTGAGATGTGCCACAGATGGGTTTTATAGCTGCCACAAAACTGTTTTTAAGAACAGTATCATCTAGTGAGAGAAAAAAAATGACACAATAAATGTCCCCTGATCATTTTTCTATGTGTAGTGAAAGCCCAGTTATAAATTACATCAAATACTTAAATCATGGCATGACCTACACATGACCTTCTGCTTTCCATCAGTCCAGTCAGCCTGGTGACTGCCCCCAACCACCGTCACCACAGATGCTGTAGTACAGAAGGAACGAAGGTTGTAGTGCGACTTACGTAACACACAGCCCTTTGCTCACATTAACACTAAGCAGTATATAATTTAGAAACAGGGAAATGTGATCATAGCTTTTGCCCCTACACTGCCATGAAATTCCAGGCTTTTATGCGCAGGAAGCTCCATGTTGATCTTGGCGGCCCCATGGGTTAAAAATCTTGTTTAAATGTTGCAGCCTTAGAATAGTCTTTGAGGTTTTTCTATGTTGTTTTATAAAAGGCTTCTGCCTGATTATTTACAGATGCTTCCTCTGAGAAAGCTGAAAATAGTCTCATTACAAATGCTGAAATACGGACTCCAGCTTCCCTTACTTAGTTTATGGTGAACGGTTCAACAGCTCCAGCCCAAAGGTTGACCTGCTAAACTGGCTTTTCAATGGGATTTCTGTCAGGGTCTCCTGTATTGAGATTTCTGTTGAACTGACCCCTGGCCTATCAAGAGTCGGTCTCCAGTGCACTCACTCAACAAGTATCTGTTCAGCCCATGTGTTGGGGTTTGTGCTAGGAACTGGGGGCCCTGGTGAAAACCAAGGTAGAGCTCAGTGAAAGGACGGACAGTAAATCAAACGACAACTAGAAGACAGAGCTGCGCATGCTGTCCTAGCTAAGCAGGGTATGCGGAGGTCATGCCACAAGGCGCAGGGAAGGAGAGGGGATGCACAGGGAGGCCAGCTCAGATGCTCCTCCCCTCATCTTGCACCTTAATGCTTAATAAACGAAGACGGACTGTTCTGTCTTTCCCTTCTTCTTCTCTACTAGCCTATAGCAGAGCATGATCTGCAGCATTTCAGATTAAGAGACCCATCTTGTTTTCAAAGTCTCTAGGAAAGAATTTAGTACCACCTTCCCAAATGTAACTGTATTCACCAACGTAGGCAGAGTTCTTGTCTCCACAGTCAAGCTCCTTACGGGGTTGTTGAAACGACTTCCCTTAGTGTCAGCCTCGCTGGAAAGCCACTCTCTGCACGGCATCGTCCCATACTCAGCCTCCTCTTTTCCAGACTAAGTGTCCCAGCCCCTCCCACCCAGGGTCCTGTCCTCTCCTTCCAATGCTTTCAATGTCATTTCCTGGACTCACTCCAAAGCTTCCTGGTCCCTTCTCTGTTAGAAAACCCAGAACTGAACCAGGAAAGGATTGTGCTGGGCCAAAGATTTTCCTGCAAATTCCTCAGCATCTCTACAAGCTAGTTAAAAAAGTTGTTTTTTTTTTCTAACATGATAACCAGGAGAGCCTCTGAGATGACAGTCTAAGGGGAAGGGGTTGAGGAGAGTAAAATACAGTTCTTATAGGTTTAATTAGGGACACATGGCCCCACGGTCATCAACATTACCATTCCTGGCACCATTAACTTCTCTCTGGAGCCATAAGGACATGTGGGTAACTAGTGGAGAAGTGCTTTTGGGTTAACAGTAGAATCATAAATCACTGTTACTGAGTTAAAGATTTCTCCTTGTGATTTACAACTTGCAATAATAATGACCTGGTGAGTTTGAGAACTCACCACTCCATCTCTTATGCTACAGCCTACTCTTAAAGAAAAATGAGCCAAAATCTAAGCTGAATACAACACATCTCATCTTGTTACAGCATTTCTTCTTATTTTCAAAAATACTTTGCTACATACACATCACCTCATCTACATTCCTATAATGACTTTGTGCAGTATATTATAAAAACACACTGATATACAGCTAACATACATGACATTACGTGACTTGCCCAAGGTCATATAGAAAGTATTAGGGGTTAGACTCAAAGGCAGGTCTTCCTTACCTCTCTCTTTTATACTATACTTACTAGTTCCAAAAGGTTGTATATATATGAATTTTTGACATGCATTATTTTATTGGCCCTCAGAATGCTCCTTAGATATATAAGGAACTACTAGTAATAAGAATTGTATGAGACATAGTTATGAAAAAATTTAAAATACATTGGAATGATTTTCAGTGGAAAACTAGGTGTTTTCTCAGAGTCTCCCAGGTTATCTTGTCCTAGATCTCTTCACATTTTGCGGTCTTTGAGCTATTTCACAACCCGTACCTGGGAGCACAACACCCACTGATAGACTGTTAGGGATACACTGAATGCTGCTCGTTTCTCTAAGTACAAGAAAGATAGTGTCCTGGAAATAGCACCGGCTGCATAGTTAGAAGATGGGCATTCTTGCCCTGGCTTAGCCACTGATAAGAGTGTCTCTAGGCAAGGCATTTAGCCTTTCTGGTTCTCATCTGGAAAGTGAGGAAGATCCAACAGAAGGAAGGGTAAGCGGGACAAATTGAGTTGTGCTTCAGGGGAGAAAAAGCCTTCATTTAAAGGCTGGGAAAGGAGTGAGAATGACTGTCATCCAGTACATGCAGATAGAAGGCTTTGATATCTTGCCCCTGCTGGGCAGACTGTCCTGGGTCATGTTTCAGGCCTAATCCTTTGAAAACTTCACTAGGTCCCTGATCCTGGCTCAGAGAGGCAGCCCTCTGGAAGAAAAGTGAAACTCCATGGCTGGGACTAAAAAGACCTAAGGCTTATCTCAGATCTTAAGACTTAATACTCACTAGAAAAGAACGATCTTGGGGCCTCCCTGGTGGCACAATGAGTTAAGCAATGGACTATGAAGCAAACCGCAGCCTGGGGAGGTGACCCACATGGTACGGCAGACCTCTCCTGCCTCGCCCCACTGCTCCCCTCAGCAGTGTATTTCAGTAGATCTGCCTGTTCTGCTTCCCACTCCATCTCTGGTGAATCCTCTCCCCCCCTCCCTCCCCATACCTCTAGCCTGTACCCCAGTGCTGCATAAATAAATCTTAAAAAAAAAAAAAAGAACAATCTTGTCTTTTCATTTTTATGTGTCCCTTGTTACTTGCAGAGCTAATAATTAGACCTCAAATGTGTATTTAATTTATTACAAGCCCATTAACTAGTTAAGTAACCAATACAACAAGCATTTATTGAGCTTCTACCACATCCTTCACCAAGGCTGTCTGGATGAAAAAGACCCTAAGCTCACATGGTCATGCTTTGTTCTATGTGCTGGATTAAAACAGAGAAAAGTCTCTGCCTCCAAAGTGCTTATTTACACATTAGAGCAAGACAAAATGGTAGGAGGACTTAGCCCAAACTGAAATAACTTTGTAAAAAGGTATCCAAATCAGAAAGGAAAAACTAAAATTCTCTCTATTTGTAGCTGCCATCACACATATATAGAAAATCTTAAAGATTCCATCAAAAACTATTAGAAACAATAAATTCAGTAAAGTTGCAGGATATAAAGTTAATATACAAAAATCAGTTGCATTTTAATATGAAAAATAAGCTACTGGAAAGAAAAATTAAGAAAACAAACTCATTTACAACTGCATCGGCAAATAATAATTGGTAATAAATTTAACCAATGAAGTAAAGACCTGTACACTGAAAACTTTAAGACATTGACAAAATAAATTAAGAAAGATACAAATAACTGGAAAGATATTCCTTGTACATGGAAGAATTAATATTGTTAAAATGTCCATATTACTTAGAACAATCCACAGATTCAATGCAATTCCCATGTGAAGATGAAATTTTTCACAGAAAGAGAAAAAAATGATCCTAAAATTTGTATGGAACTACAAAAGGTCAAAATAATCTTGAGAATGAAGAACAAAGCTGGAAGTATCCCACTTCCTGACTTCCAACTTTATCACAATGCTATAACAAAAACAGTATATTAGAAAGAAAATAAACATATCAATAGAACAAGTTATGGACAATTAATTTTTGACAAAGGAACCAAGAGCATACAATAGGGAAAAGATAGTCTTTTCAATAAATGGTGTTGGAAAAACTGGACAAACACATGCAAAAGAATGGAATTGGACTTCTGTCTTATACTAGACACAAAAATCAACTCAAAATGGATTATGTTGACTTAAATGTAAATTCCAAAACTATAAAACTTCCTAGAAGACTACATTATGTTTGTCTCAGCAATGATTTTTTTGGATTTGATGCCAAAGTAAAAGTAACATCAAAACTACATCAAACTAGAAAGCTTCTCCACAGCAAACAATCAACAAAGTGAAAATGCAACCTATGAAATGGGAGAAAACATTTGTAAAATATGTCACCAATAGGGTTTTAGTTCCAAAATATATAAGGGAACTCATGCAAGTCAATAGCAAAAAACCAAATAACTCACTTTAAAGATGGGCAGGGGACATGAGTAGACATTTTTCTAAAGAAAACAAATGGCCAACAGCACATGAAAAGGTACTAAACATTACTCATCACTTGGGAAATGCTAATCAAAAACAAGGAGGTCATTTCACACCTGTTAGAACAACTTGTCAAAATGACAGAGATAAAAAATGCTGGTGAGGATGTGAAGAAAGAGAAAGCCTTGTACACTGTTGGTGAAAATATTCATTGGTATTTAGGCCCCAGTATGGAGGTTTTTCAAGAAACTGAAACTAGAACTACCATATGAGCCAGCAATCCCACTTTCGGGTATATACCCAGAGGAAATGAAATTATCTCAGAGATATCTGCACCCCCACATTTACTGCAGTATTATTTGCAATATCTTAGGCATAGAAGCAACCTAAATTCCCATCAATGCATGAATGGATACAGAAAATGTAATATACTGATATACACACTTGCTGGAAAATTAGTCAGCGTTTATAAAGCAGGAAATCCTGGCTTCCATGGTGAAACAAGGGGTTAAGTCGCAGCACTATGAAACTATTTGCAGCTACTGCAGCACGAGTTCAATCCCCAGCCAGGGAGCTAACCCATATGGTGCAGCAGACCTCTCCTCCTCACCCGCTGCTCCCCCTCAGCAGTGTATTTAGTCGATCTGCCTGTTCTGCTTCCCACTCTGTCTCTGGTGAATCCTTTTACCCTCCCACACCTCTGGCATGTACCCCAGTTCTTGTATGCGTAAATAAATGTCTTTAAAAATACTTTTAAAAAATAAAGTAGGAAATCCTACTATTTGCAACCACATGGATGAACCTGCATGAATGAAATAAACCAGAAAGAGACAGATACTGAATGGTATCACTTATACAGGGAATATGATGCAAAAGAAGGTTGATTGCCTTATGATTCTGTGGTAACTCCCATTTTCAGAGAGTAATTTGATCTTTTTATTAAAATAGTGCCAAGTAACCGAATCAAGTGTATCAGAACACACACCATGGACTGGGAGCTATTATGCCTGAAAAACAAATTAGAAATTATATCCAACTAACAGATGTAGACACATTTCTGTGAGCACTCATTACAAAAGAATTACTTTAAATAAAGTAATATTCCTCAAGTGAAGTAGCCTCACATTTAATTAGGTAACTAAAAGAACTATGCTTTAAAAAGACAAACTAAAAATTATAAGTGGATTAATTTGGGAGCAGAATCATTAGCTATATATAAAGACACCAAACTATACACAAATATAATGGTTTTTCATTAAGTTTTTCTCCCTTTGGATTAAATTACATCAGGTCAAAATGAACTTTCCCTAAAGCAAATTTTCTAAGAGATAAATTTAACATTTACTAGGGAATACAAACACTGACTGTAGAGGAATGTTTTTAAAGATATTTTCTAACCAGATGGAAGGTTTTACTTTAAAAATATAAAAGGTTATAAAAGACTCCTTTTGGGGGGTAATCATAATTTTTTAACAGACCAAAGTGAATATTCTTAACATACAAGTGAGACTTTTACTTCTTTAAAATGCAATAGAGAGTAATTTTTCCACAACAGTAAGGAAGAAAATCTCTCTGAGACTGTGAAATCACAGAATTTGAAGCTCAAATTTTGTTCACTTCAAGACACAGTTAACCAACCATCTACTCTGTGTGTGTGTGTGCGTGTGTGTATGTGTGTGTGTTTTAAGGAAAACATTCTCTCCCACATGGTAATGATGCAGATTGCAAAGTATTTAAACTACTGTTAGAACAATGTGTACTACACTAGACAATCTCTCTACTTGGCTGACTTGATAGTAAACAATGCAAGCTATTTTCTCATGCAATCCATTACCAGCACAAGTCAGCAAGACTATGCAGCAGAATGAAAGGGAAGGTAAGACATATGAGATGGATGTGGATTTGAATGTCCAATTTCAGGCCTATGCAAATTAAAAATCTTGAATAAGAACCAGCAGGGAGATGCCCTACAGTCTATGGGAACTTCCCCATCTAGCTAAGATAGCATCCTTTACTCTCTAATGCTTTCTGCCTATTTTAATTCACAGCTGCTATTACTACTGGAATTGCAGGTTTATTTCTCTCCCAGGAGACTGTAACTGGCTCAGGGCAGGACTGTTTTCCTCACTGCTACATCCACAGATCCTAGAGAATAGGGCCTGGCAGTGGAAGATTCTCAATAAATATTTGGGGAAAGAATAAATAATGGTCTTTGCCATTATAAGCCAGACACTATGATTTTACCCATTAATTATCCTTATTTTTAAAAATTGCCTTTCTCCAGAACTTTTGCCCAATTTATTACTAGTGTATTTTGAAAAATGATCTTCCCTGCCAGTTACAAGGTAAATTTGAGACTTACAGTGAATTTAAAATCACTAAAGTTTTATCTGTACAGACAAAACTGCTAACAAGATGAGCTAAATTTATAAATCTAGCCTAGTATAAAAAATATATAGGCATTTTTAAAGCTGAAGAGTCAACTGTAAATCATTTCTAACCCACTCAATCACCATAAAAAACAAATATCATATAGACACAAATCCAACTGAGGGATTAAAGAATCTAAAAAAGAGGGAAATCTTTTACTGTAAAGCCACGGACACATGAAAGAACATTTTAGCATTCAAAATGAAGAACATAATGCATTATAAAACTAGCTTTCCTGACAAATCTTGTTAAACCAAGGGCCAAAGTTTTAAAATACAGAATCACTCCAAGTTATTCCTTCATCGACTCTGCATGTCAATGGCTGCCCACTTAGTATTTTAAGTGGGTGCAATATATAGGAACTAGGTCATATCATTTTAATTCACAGCTCTTATCATAGCTGGTCACACATTTTAATGCTCCTGACCTACTCATGTGATATTTGAATCAGGCACTTAACAGTTTACATCTGCCTTATCCTAAAAATTCTTCAGAACAAGGCTTCTGTTTTGTGTCTATTCCTTGAAACACTTTGGAAAGTACCTGGCATACTGCGGGCTCTCAAAAAAATCACTGTTGAATGAATGATCCAAGGAATGTGGAAAAGGAAGGAAAGAGTAAAGGACATCAGTAGTTTCTAGCTTAGTTCAATAGTAAGTGCACTAATGATTCTGGGAATTCATGAAGAGGAGCACATTGGGAACAAAATACTGAGTCTGACTTTGGACATGTTGAATTTTAAGTCCTATTACATATGTGGATGGAAATGGCCACACGTAGTTGGGAACACTGGGTAGCGAGAGCTCAGGAGAAATCCTCCTCTCACATTCACTGGTCCTTAATTCTCTCCAACATACAGAGGAATATGCTCGAAAGCAGCTAACAGCAGCAGTTATAGTAGGGGTGATAATGCTGACAATGACAAGTTCTAACACTTACTGAACCATGGTCATGTGCCTGGCACTGAGCTAAAGGCTTATGATCTCATTTTATTCTCACAGAGACCCAACTAGGGAGAGGCCAGTATTACCTAATAGGATAAATTACTTGTCTGTGGACTGTCACATTTAGTCATTTTACTAAAATATAAACCAACCCAAGAAGTCTTGAGTACTATTGTCCTTGACTTTTGACATGTATCTTCCCTGTATTTCCTTCTAGACTCAGATCTGGAACTGGATCCATAGTAAATCTGGATTTGATTATATTCGTTCACTAGCTTCATTAATTTATTCATTCATTTACTAAGAAGTATGTATTCAGTTCCAGACCACTATGTTAAGCACGGGCATCTACAGTAAAGAGCTAGTTTTGTGATCTCTCTTAAGACAACTAGGTACTAAAAAAATGTCATCATCAGCAATAATGATAACAGCAGGAATTTATAAAATAGAGCAAAAGCAGCAACAGAGTAAGGTGGGCACCCCTCCTTCAAAAGGAGCCTGACTTCCAGGGATCCTGACTCAGCTGTGGGTCTCAATGTCCTATATAAAAATTAAGGGCTAGGGCCTCCCTAGTGGTGCAGGGACTAAAGACACAGTGCTATCAAGCTATTGCCAGCCACCGCAGCATGAGTTTGATTCCTGGCCAGGGAGGTGACCCACATGGCACAGCAGACCTGTCTCACCCACTGCTCCCCTCAGAAGTATTTTTCAGTATATCCACCTGTTCTGCTCCCCACTCTGTCTCCAGTTAATCCTCTCACCCCCTACACCTCTGACCTACACCCCAGTTCTTGTGTGTATTAAAAAAATGAAAATAAATCATTTTTGAAAAAAGATTAAGTTATTAATGATTCCTCAAGAATTTTTGAACTATCTGGGGTTGTCATGTCATCTAAAAGTCTTCTACCACTTCAAAGAACCACACTCAGGTGTAAGAAAAATAATTAGAAACAGGCAGCCTCATTTTAAAATAAATAAATCTTTTTTTTTAAGATTTTATTTATTTTTGCATACAAGAAGTTGGGCACAGGCCAGAGGTGTGGGGGGTGAGAGGATCCACCAGAGAGAGTGGGGAACAGAATAAGCAGATCTACTGAAACACACTGCTGAGAGGAGCAGCGGGCAAGGCAGGAGAGTTCTGCTGTGCCATGTGGGTCACCTCTCCAGCCGGCAATGGCAGGGATCGAACTCATGCTGCTGTGGCTGCAGTTTGCTTCACAGTGTAGTGCTTAACCTACTGTACCACCAGGGAGGACCCATAAAATAAATAAATCTTTAAAAATAATTAAGGGGTAAGATTAGTCAGTTCTGCTCTACCACTTGATTTGAAAATACAAGTACTTTCCACTCTATTTGATGGATTAGAGAACAGCCGGCACATGAATTTTGCTTTTGCACAATTTTTTTTCTGTGAGACACACTTGAATAAATGCAGAAAATGTCATGCAGTTGAACTGAGACAAGCTGGAACACACAGAGTGCACACACACTGTGAACACCAACTACTGCAGCTCTGGTATGTGTTCACCATATCTGTCAACACCTGCTGCTACAACTCCCCACCTGATTTCTAATAACCCTCCTTCCACCCCTTGACAAAAACTCACAGGCTACAAACCTTCCCATACCTTTTTCCTTCTCCAGCAAATTTTCCACTGTAAAGTTTACTGTGTTTACAGCCATGTTTACTGCAGCATTCATGTATTTCTTAACATTTAACATGTGTAAAATTGTGCTAATATTTTTTTGTGCTAATATTTTTACTAGAATTTTATCTTTTGTTTTTCACATATCACTGGTGATGCTTTTTGAGTGTTGTGCCCCTTGCTCCACTTTTCCAATAAGCCTGTGGTTACCATGATGTGATTTTGCATAGCGTGGTGGTCTCCAGGAAGCAGCATGTTGTACGACAGCAGAACTGACTACATTTAGATCATTTTCAAATTTAACATTCAGCTCTGAATAACTTCACTATGTTGTTCCTAGGCTGAATGTTTACCACTGGTGATCTTGTAAACACAATTTAACATGTTGAATCAAATCAAAGTCAACTGAAAATAAATAATAGCACTTAGTTAAGTCTGAACTTAGTTTTTCTTTCCTAGGAGGAAAAAAAGGTCAAGTCATCACCACACAGTGATCTAAATCACGTTTTCCTGTTCCATCTCTCATTCTGGCCACCTCACCCACTAAACCAAATCACCTGCTATTTCCACAAATGCCATTCCTCATCCTTCTTCCAGGCTAACGCGCACACCTGCGCACACCATTTGCCTAGCTTCAGGTGTCAATCCCTGCATCCTTGCTTATTTCATTGAATTCCCTGATACTGACTAGCAGTTATTTGGTTTCATTTAATATTTACTGCTGATATTATAATTCTTTTCATTTTACTTCCCTTACTGGATTGTGAGCTTTTTTTAGTTTAAAAAATTTCATGAGTTTATTAAGATGTGAAGTCAAGGGGCTCATCAGAGATAATGTGACAGATTTTCTTGTCCCCAAAGGTAATTGCAAAAGAGAAGTCTGAAATGATTTAAATGGTGGCAACATTCCCATCAGGCTTAGTATTTATTCAATTTCCCAAATTTTGATATTTAAGGTTCATTAGATTGTAATAAGATCTTGAATGTACTACTTAATCATATACATATATGAGTTTTCTTAAGATTTATTTATGGGGCCTCCCTGGTGGCGCAGCGGGTTAAGCAACGCACTATGAAGCAAACTGCAACCACTGTAGCACGAGTTCGATCCCTGCCGCAGGCCAGGGAGGAGACCCACATGGCGTAGCAGACCTCTCCTGCCTCGCCCGCTGCTGCTCTCAGCAGTGTATTTCAGTCCATCTGCCTGTTCTGCTCCCCACTCTTCCTCTGGTGAATCCTCTCCCCTCCCGCGACTCTGGCTTGTACCCCAGCTCTTGTATGCATAAATAAATTAATCTTTAAAAAAAAAAAAGATTTATTTATGCATACAAGAGCTGGGGTACAGGTCAGGGTCACGGGAGGGGAGAGGATTCACCAGAGACAGAGTGGGAAGCAGAACAGGCAGATCGACTGAAATACACTGCTGAGGGGAGCAGTAGGCAAGGCAGGAGAGGTCTGCTATGCCATGTGGGTCACCTCCCTGGCCGGGGATCGAACTCTGGACTGTGACTTTCTTTTTTTTTTTTTAAAGATTTATTTATTTATGCATACAAGAGCTGAGGTACAGGCCAGAGTACAGGGAGGTGAGAGGATTCACCAGACAGAGTGGAGAGCAGAACAGGCAGAGCGACTGAAGTGCACTGCCAAGGGTAGCAGTGGGCGAGGCCCGAAAGATCTGCTACGCCATGTGGGTCCCCTCCCTGGCCAGCGGCAGGGATCGAACTCGTGCTGCAGTGGCTGCGGTTTGCTTCATAGTGCGTTGCTTAACCCACTGCGCCACGAGGGAGGCCCTGGACTGTGAGTTTCTTAAAGATTTCAACACCTACTACATTCTCTCACATATAACATACTCTATTAATGTTCACTAAATGTAATTGAGTTAAACTTGTAATTAGTGAAAGTATGAGCATTTAAATTCATTTATATTTTGCTACTTATCTCTTTACAGAAAAATCAATTAATAAAGATATCTATGATGACTATTTATTTATGAGGCTCTATGAGGTCTATATTTACAGTCCTCAACTATGAGGTTTTATTTATACACACATTGACTTATTGTGAATATCCAGTGGTAAAACATTTGGAATTTTCCTTACTAAAATAAATCCTTTTGGATATCCAAAAGCTGGATATCACATTAGATAAACTGTCCACACATAAGTTGAAAAAATTAATTTCTTTTCAAAATGCAAAATGTGTTGAAATATAATGACTTGTTTTTATGGGTAAGGCTGAAGAATTTCCTGGAATATTGCACTCTTGTTCCTGATAACACACAATGGAAATTTGGACTAAAATCTAGACTCTCTATCTCCTACTCACAGCAAATGTCCACAGAAGACCCTGTGTTTCTGGCAGTCAGATAGTCTTAATAACTGTTCACCTTTCCCCTTTGGTCTTCCAAGTGTCTGTGTTGTCTCTGGACAGAATTTAAATCAGAATCCGTGACTAATGTGTGTAGTATGTCAGCCAGACTATTGGTACGAAGCAAGTAACCTCCAGTTAGCCACCAACTCTTTGTCATAACGTTGTTTCTTGGTCGAGTGACTTGGCTGCACAAAAAGGCCCTACTTAATGATTAAAATTCTGTTCAATAGGCTTTGCTCTGCCAGGAGACCAGGTAGATAAAGGAATCTTTTCTCAACTAAAGATCTGTTTAGTTGGCAGATGACAAAGGAAAGACGAATGGGTGTTTTTTAGGAATTCAGATTTGGGATCTTACAGTATAAATGTAACTTTGGTCTAGATATCACATAGCTCTCCTCTGTCTCCAAGTGGGAATTTCAGGTATTACCTTCAGCTTATCTGGGAGTCATCTGAACCAAAAGTCACAATGAGAGGCAGATATCAGAAGAAAGTGATCTTTTTTCCTTAAAACAGCTATGGAAGAATTTCATATTTTTCTCTGATGATCTTACATGCTAACCTTTCCTCCCCAACCAGGCTGCAAGTTTCTTGAGGTCAAGTTCTATGCTTTATATTTTAGTTGTAGCCTTCTCATGACTGATAATCACCACTAATGAAATATCAAGCATATGCTCAATAAATATCTTTAATTAATTGATTTTGCCATAAACAGAGAAGTAACACAGAGATTCTAACTTACAACTAGAAGTAAGCACACAACTACATGAGCCAGGGGCTTTTGCTGTAAGGAGCAATGCTCTGGGGAGCATACAACCAGTGATGGGGGAATGAGGGAGGCCATGAAGGAAGGGAGCCAGCAGTCACTGAGGAGAAGCTATAGGACCGTCTCAGCCCAAACCAGGTTCTTTCTTATGAAGACCCAACATGTTTAGAGAACAGCTCCATTAAATATTGATGCTAGGACTCTGGAAGGCCTAGAATTAAAATTCCAATCCTGTTTTAATTTTATGGACTACGCAACATAAAGACCGAGCGAGAACATCTGGCCACTGGGTCACAATGCACATGTTCACAGCTGGAAGAGATCATAGATGACCCAAGTTAAATTAGCTTCAGGGTGGCCACCTGCACAGCATTTTCATTTCTCTAAAATTCTTTTGCCTGCCCACTTTGACCTGTCTCATGACTCTCCACTTAAACTGGACTTTTTTTTCAAAACTATTTCCGTAATCCCCTTTCTCTCATTCTCGAAAGTTGGTTTTCATTGTGTTGGTGTTTGTGCACACTCACAGAATGAGAAACTAGTAATCACTGCTCAGTTGATAGGTGGTTGAGTTATCTCTCTGTAGTATATTCCTAAGTACAATTAGAGAGGACAGGAAATAACTCCAGGGCTAAGTTTTAGTTTGAGTTGGATAAGTGGCCTGAGGCAACCCAGATGGCTATACTTCATGTGACAATGCTTGAATAAAAAGAAGTCTTTGGAGAAGTAGCCATAATGACAATAGCTTGTATTTACTGAGTTCTTGCCAGATGCCTGACACTTTAATTTTTTTTGCATCTATTAATCCATTTGATGAACAATTTGAGCTACAAATTAGGTTTTTTAAAAATCCTAAAATTTCTCTGACAATTAATAGACTAAGGAAAACAGAACTTAAAGCTTTGACCTGTAGTTCCACCACACACAATATTTCTGATAAAATACACTTTAGAAATTCAGTCTGAAAATATGTACACAGTCAGTTGTACTTCAGTCTTGAACTCTTAGCTGTATTTTAACTTTTAAAAGAAGTATAGAAGGGGTATGATGACCTGTTAAATTGCAATGTAAAAGCCATATTCTTAAATAAATGTAAAAACATTAATTTATTCTCCAAAGAGGACATGCAAATGGCCAACAGGCATATGAAAAAATGCTCAGCTTCTCTTGTCATCAGAGAAATGCAAATCAAAACCACTATGAGATACCACCTCACACCAGTGAGCATGGCACATATCAAAAAAAGTAGCAACAACAAATGTTGGCGGGGATGTGGAGAAAAAGGAACTCTCTTACACTGCTGGTCGGAATGCAAGATGGTCCAACCATTATGGAAAGCAGTATGGCGATTCCTCAATCTACTAAGAATGGAACTTCCATAGGATCCAGCAATCCCACTCCTAGGATTATACCCAAAAGACACAAATACACTGATTCAAAAGAATACCTGCACCCCTATGTTTATAGCAGCACTCTTTACAATAGGGAAGACCTGGAAACAACCTGAATGCCCAAAAACAGATGATTGTATCAAAAAGATGTGGTACATATACATGATGGAAAACTATTCAGCCATCAAAAAAGAAAAACTAGACTCATTCATAGGAACATGGATGGATCTGGAGGGTATTATGCTCAGCAAAATAAGTCAGAGGCAAAAGAAAAATACCAGACGGTTCCTCCCCTAGGAGGAATATAAGGGAACCAAATAAGGATCAAGGAAAGGAATAAGAACAACAACAATAATAATAATAAAGACACAACAAAAACCAAAAATGAAAAGACAAGGACAAATTGGGGACACTTGGTAGGGAGGGTGAGGAGGAGAGTTGAGGGAAGATGGGAGCACGGGGGACTGAGGTGATGGTGCACTGGTGAGATGGTGATGGGGAATACATGGGGATTACAACTGATGTCAAATATATATAAATAAAGGAAAAAAATAAAAAAATTTGGTGAGATAGATACTAGTGGATACAAAAACAGAAACAAGTGATTTCAGATATTGTAAAGTTGGAGTGCCAGGAAAAACCTCACGCTTTTACAACCCAGGCTGATATAGGAATGAATAATTACTTTCCTAATTCTTCCTAAATTGATAGCCTCAAATGGTACCTTCTTTTTTTTTTTAAAGATTTATTTATTTATGCATACAAGCACTGGGGTACAGGCCAGAGGTGTGGGGGTGGTGAGAGGATTCACCACAGAGAGCAGGGAGCAGAACAGGCAGATCAACAGAGGCACACTGCTGAGGGTAGCAGCGGGCACAGCAGGAGAGGTCTGCCGCGCCATGTGGGTCCCCACCCTGGCCGGCAGCAGGGATCGAACTCATGCTGCAGTGGCTGCCTTTTGCTTCATAGTGCGTTGCTTAACCCACTGCGCCACCAGGGAGGCCCACAAATGGTACCTTCTTATGGAACTAAGTTCATTCTAAATTTTAATATACTATATATTTTTGCCAACTATCATTTTTAAGTATATTAAAATCTTATGAACACTTTTCATTTTGTTTTTGACACTTTATAAAGATTTATCACCAAGTCTGGCACTTTAAAAAAAAACCTGACAGATGAAAATTCTCATTCCATAAAGTCTCAATTATCCATATCTACTACACCCATTCATTGAATCTCTTTGAACAACTACAGAAAACATCAGGCCTCACTTCAGGCATGATTATGGGAAATTAAAGTAGCAATTGACAGGAAAGGAAAATAATAATTTTTTTAAAAAGGAAGCATGTATGTTGGGTACGAACTGGCTGCCTGTAGCATGCCTTGTCTGAGGGATCTTTCCAAGACCCGACTCACTTCTGTACTGAGTTAGCAGCTGCATCCAGCATTCTTTGTACATACTTCTATTTCTCTTCTGTTTTACAATTGCTTCTTTCCATGTCTGTTTTTCCTCAAAACTATGAGCAATTTGTTTTGTTTTATTCATATTCATTGTCCTTATGCCTGTAACAACCAAAATATTCAACAGCACATGATCTTTAGCTTTTACTGAGCATTTGTTGGATAAGTAAGTAAATGAGTGGGAAAAAGTATCTATGCTAGCGAGAAAGAGAAAATCTGGAACACAGAGAGGAGAAAAATCATACTTACCTTTCTTTAAGTTATACACCACAGATTTTATTATCCCTATTGCACATATCAAATACAGGGACATGGGAAGGTTAAACTCGTGTCACTGATGATTCTAGGAGATGCCAGGTTCGACTGAGTCAAACAGGTTCCTGATAGTGGGGCTTCGTTTTAAATTGCTATAAAGGGGGCCTCCCTGGTGGCGCAGTAGGTTAAGCAATGCACTATGAAGCAAACCTCAGCCACTACAGCACGAGTTTGATCCCTGCTGCCAGCCAGGGAGGGGACCCACCCACATGATGCAGCAGACCTCTCCTGCTGTGCCTGCTGCTCCCCTCAGCAGTGTACTTCCGTTCATCTGCCTGTTCTGCTCCCTGCCCTGTCTGTGGTGAATCCTCTCCCCACCACACACACACCTCTGGCCTGTACACACCCAGTGCTTGTATGCATAAATAAATAAATCTTTAAAAATAATAAATTGCTATAAAGGGTAGCAATGTGCATTTTCCCATAGTGACATGACCAAGGGGCAGTAGTCAAGGATCACCTTTGGAGATTATTTTCTTTTTTTAAAGATTTATTTATTTATGCATACAAGAGCTGGGGTACAGGCCAGAGTCAAGGGAGGTGAGAGGATTCACCAGAGACAGAGCAGGGAGCAGAACAGGCAGATGGACTGAAACACACAGCTGAGGGGAGCAGCAGGCGAGGCAGGAGAGGTCTGCTGCGCCATGTGAGTCAGCTCCCTGGCCAAAGACAGGAATCAAACTCGTGCTGCAGTGGCTATAGCTTAACCCACTGCACCACCAGGGAGGCCCTGGAGACTATTTTCAAGGAAGACATCATTCAGTGTTCACCTGGAGGCCTTCGTTCTACTGTACAACAGTGGGTATAGAATGGTGAACAAAGCAGACATGACCTTGCCCTCTGCAGAGTGTAACTTTAATTTTCTTTATAAGTTTAACTGACTTTGAGTAGCTTCAAATTGGAATGATTAGCAAAAATCTCTAAATCTGGAAAAATGGGGCCTCCCTGGTGGCGCAGTGGGTTAAGCAACACACTATGAAGCAGACCGCAGCCACTGCAGCACGAGTTCGATCCCTGCTACCGGCCGGGGCGGGACCCACATGGCGTGGCAGACCTCTCCTGCCTCGCCTGCTGCTCCCCTCAGCAGTGTACTTCCATTGATCTGCCTGTTCTGCTCCCTGCTCTCTGTGGTGAATCCTCTCACCCCGCCCCCACACCTCTGGCCTGTACCCCAGTGCTTGTATGCATAAATAAATAAATCTTTAAAAAAAAATAAATAAATCTGCAAAAATGGATACACAGATGTTCTCATGACTGAAAAACATAATAGCTTGTAGCTCATTTTCACATCTTTTGGTTAGTAAAGTGAAACTGCTTTAACTTTTTGTATAAATATCCTCTTTGCCTTCTATTGAAATGATGGTGAAGAGTAGTTGGCTCTGGAGGTGTGCTTGTCCTCGTGGGTTTTCATGGGAACCTGTTTTGTTCGAGAACCCTAAGGTACTTCTGCCCCAGAAGGGGCTTGTGTTCCACCTAGTCTGATGGTGTGGGGGTGAGGGGTGAGGACCAGAGAAAATAGGATTATGAGATTGGAGCACCAGGCTAAGTGTTATATTGTGATGGAAAGAAAAGGCAAAGAAGAAAGGAGTGTGTTCTCCAAACTTTTTTCCCCATCAAAAGCACCTATCAAAAACATGGTAAAAAATAAGCATCCCTCAATGGGTTTTATTACCAACTATACATACTAGGTTTATCCACACTCTGAACAGTATTATAACTTAAATAAATTTCTTCTTTTCAAGTAAAAAATAAGCATGTTTATACTGTACTTCGGAGACTGCAAGAATAAAGCCTAGAATCCACAGCCAGGAGCTGGGCCAGCAAAACACTGCAGCCAGTGAAAATGCTGACATAATTGAAGCTAAGCATAAAAATAATATACCATCTGCACAGTTAATAAAGTCGTGCAGGTGGAAAATGTAAGCCCATATTTACACGTCTGTGTAAAATGTCAGAAGCAATTTTGATATGAAATTAAGTTACTTTTGAGACGGGTTAGTCCTAAAAGTGACTTCCAATCCTGACACTCAATTTTTTTTTTTTTTTGCACAATATTTTTAAGATTTCTTTTTTGTTATCATTAAGAGGAAGGAGAAAAGGGAAGGCAGCAATGTGAATGGGTAAAGAGGAAAAAAACAGGTTAAAATACAAGAATGAAAACCAAGAAAGCTACCTACCTTCAATGTGAAAATCACTTCTATTTGAAAGACTATATATATAACTATATGAATGGGACATGATATTTCCATACTACTTTAAAGCAAGACATTTAGAGTTGTCAGAATCAATATCCTAAATCATCTCACAGGTCTCAGAACTCATGGTAACTGCATTTCTCTAAACAGTACCTGAGGCTGGACAAAGGGGAACTTATATAGTGCTTTTCCAGATCTTTTAAAGTACTTCCTCCTTGATTTGTTATGTTTTGCTTTTCATTTGTCAGTTTAAGCTATTTTTGTTTATTAAGATTTTTTTATGCATTATTTTAAAGTGGAGGTCAAATCTGAGTCATTCTTGGGACATTCACAGTTCATTTCTTCCAGTTGAAAATGGTTTTCCCACATGATGGTTGCACTCTGGGGTGAACATATAATAAAGTAATCAAACCTGACCAAGGCAATACTATCACAGGGAGAACAAAATGAAATAAAAGCGAGTACAATAACAGGTGCTTGTTTTTCCAACATGGCACAAAGTTTGCATCAGCAATTTCCATTTTCTGTGGATTTCAGGGCACCCTGGAAAAAAGATCAGTCTCTCTTCTAGGTTGTGGCTACCATTGCTCAGCCTTACTCTTTGTAACTTGCAGATGCTGCCTGCTTTATAAAGTTAAATCTTATTCGCCTCAACTCCAATTATTCATAATTACGAATATTCTGATTATTAGGGACTATAATTTTTTTAACAGAACATTACTGAGTATATTTACATATAATTTCAAGTTCAATGTTTTTTAGTAGCATTGTGCAACGAACATTATAATTAATTTTAAAACATTTTAATCAGCCCAGAAATATGCTAAATACCCACTAGTTGTCCTCTAGTCTTTCTACTCTTCAATGCTGGCAACCACTAACCTACTATTTTTTTTTTTTTCATTGCTTGCATCTCCAGTTCAGATTTTTTTATTATATTTTTCCCTTTAATTTATATATATTTGATATCAATTGTAACTCCCATATATTCCCCATCACCATCTCACCAGTGCACCATCACCTCAGTCCCCCGTGCTCCCATCTCCCCTCAACTCTCCCCTGCCCCCCTCCCCACCAAGTGTCCCCAATTTGTCCTTGTCTTTTCATTTTTGGTTTTTGTGTCTTTATTGCTATTATTATTATTGTTGTTGTTCTTATTCCTTTCCTTGATCCTTATTTGGTTCCCTTATATTCCTCCTAGGGGAGGAACCATCTGGTATTTTTCTTTTGCCTCTGATTTATTTTGCTGAGCATAATCCCTTCCAGTTCCATCCATGTTCCTATGAATGTGTCTAGTTTTTCCTTTTTGATTGCTGAATAGTATTTCATCGTGTATATGTACCATAGCTTCCCGATCCACTCATCTGTTTTTGGGCATTTATAACCTACTGTCTTTCTCTCTAAATTTGCCAGTTCTGACATTTCATAAAAATAGAATAATTTTGTGTCTGGCTTCTTCCATTTTATACATGTTGTAGCAGGGAACAGTACTTCATTTTTATGGCTGAATGATATTCTACTTTATAAATATGACACATTTTATTTATCCACTCATCAGCTGATAACATTTGGGTTGTTTCCATTTTTTGGCTGTTGTGAGTAATGCTGTTATATTCACGTGCAGGTTTTACGTGGACACGTGTTGTCATTTCATAGGCAGGAGCAGAATTGCTGGGTCATATGAAACTATTCAACCTATCGAGGAGCTTCCAAGCGGTCTTGATATTTATTGCTTTATATGTGTAAGCAAATATAGTGAACAAATTCAAATACAAATCACAGAAAAGAGGATTATGCCTTTTTCTAAAACAATATCCAAACCTTTCAAAATTTTAGCACTGTTTGCATAAAACATTTGCTGTGTTAATTGCAAGTTATTCTGTCTTTAGGGCAAGTTCTCTTGTTTATGTATACCACAACTTTTTTCAGTCATTAGTATTACTGAGCAACTCTAAAAAAAAAGACATTTATTCTATTGACTCTCCATCTGACTCTTCCCTAATCATCCTGAATTGTCTTACCAGTTTATCTTCAGCATATAAGGGTCTCAGGCTCATAAGCACATCAACAGGCTTCTGAAAAACATAATTCTTTTCCTGACAATTCCCCTTGAGCGATCAGTACTATGTACAGTTACTCTTTCCCACTTATACTGTTTTCTCTGCCCCTGTTCTCAAGATGCTGACTAAGGGCTTCTCTGGAATATGTGATTGAAGGGAGCGACTTCTCCTGGGAATATATGGTCTTTAATTCAAACAGTCCTTCCCTATAAAAGACTGTTCACACTGCTCCAGGACCCATGTATTCAGATTTTTTCCTTGGCTGGTAGCTTTTATTAACCAACCAAAAAAGGTATAATTTAATAACTCCCTCCTTCCTATACATCGTTTGATGTAACCCTGGTTGTACTATCTAAGAGATGCTATATCAGTGGCCCCTTCCTACATGGAAAGAGACCTTGTTTCACCCAGCAGGAGCTGACTTTGGCAGATGCAATCAGATAGCCTTTCCATTTTCCCTGGGAAGCATGAACCTTCTTTTCTCACAGGGGTAGAGGCAGAGCAGCTTGACCTGCCACTTCTGGAAATTCACCCATAGTCCCTTCTGGCGTGCCTAACGGAGGCCACCCAGTCTGGATTCATGAATAGAATTTGAAGACTTCACCAGACTGACTGAAACACATCCGCCATAGAGAAACTCCAGAAAAAATAGCTGACGGTAACCTCAGTGAGCCGAGAACCAGGTACATTGCTCTTTATGAGCCACTATCAAACTGAGAAGGGACAATCCCAGTTGCTTCTTTTGCAAAATTCACCCCTTCCCACGGGGTGACAGTATGACAGAGGGAAGCAGTTCCTCATGCTTGGATCATTTGCTAATATGTAGAGAACATACAGGTAAAACTGTAAATTTTAAATACTGTCTGCTCTGATATACTGAGAATAAAGCTCCAGTTGATTTTTTCCTACAGCAAACTAGATCAACAATGTAATCAACAATCATATGGGCAAGGTAGGCACAAGCCATGTGTGCCCTTCATAATTCTAAGCTATTTCTAGAACTCTTTTCAAAAGTGCCAGCCAGCAGTCAAGGTACATAGTAATGGGAGGAGGGCGGGGGAGGGAGTATCCTGACTTTGGAAACATGAAAATATTTATCTAAAAAATGCAATATGAGACTAAAAACAATTCTGTTGCTTCCAAATACCCAAGGGATGACCATAATTCTGTCTTTCTCTAAAGTCTGTGCCTTTTGTCTCTCTTCAAAATATTACTCTGTGTAGTAATCGTCCTTTTGACTACTTTGTCATCATCCTGGGATAAATACGATCGTTTTCAAAATGAATTGCAAAGGCTGGAGTTGTCTAGATAAAGCATGACTGACTCTGTTGGCAAAGGAGCGCTCACCACGGGCCTGATCCCGTAATCTTTGTCTTGGCAGCACGCCCCTGTAGTGTAACTGGGCTTGGCAAATCTTGCACAGAAATAGGACCCTTGACTTCGGATACAGTGTAAAGAGACTGGCTTCCTAAAACCCTCAATGGGTATGCGGTGAATGAATGCAGAGGTGCAGCCTCTGCTATGTAAAACCAAATTAAAGTGGAACAAATTTTTTCTCTTCTCTATTTTTCATAACATACTAGCAGCCGCACCTCCAACCCCTGCCTGAAACTTCACCGTTATTGTCCAGATTCCTGTGGTGTCCAAAGAGGGGATGGGATTCAATTACTGGTGGACTTTGAAATTAGATGTCTGTGAGGTGAATTAGGTTGTCAGTGGCCAAAAAGTAAGCAGAAATTAGAGCAATGAAGTAAGTGGAAATGATCAAAAGAAACAACTGGGGGTGGGGGGGAGGCAGAGACTTTTTGAAAGAGATTCTATTATAGAAGCAAAGAAAATAGTTTTGATGAATTTTAAAGATTATGCTATATCTAAACCTAGTGAAAATAAAGCAATGCCTTTTGTTAGTAGCATACAGAGGAATTCTATAGCTTCTTTTAAAAGTTGTTTTAAAAAAAAAAGTTGTTTTCCAGATGGTTCCTCCCTTAGGAGGAACATAAGGGAACCAAATAAAGATCAAGGAAAGGAATAAGAACAACAATAATAATAACAATAACAGCAATAAAGA
>JAGFMF010011618.1:682900-744694 GCA_019455555.1 Galemys pyrenaicus | reverse complement strand
GGTGATGGTGCACTGGTGAGATGGTGATGGGGAATACATGGGGATTACAATTAATGGCAAGTATATGTAAATTTTAAAATATTTTAATAAAAAAAAGTTGTTTTCATTGAAGCAATATTGCACATTCAGTATATTCACAAACAAGATTATACTGAATAGATATATTAGCTATATCTAGTAGTAGCTAGATATACAAAAAAAGATCATTTTCTGCTCCCAAAGAAGTGACACCAAGCATAGGGACGGGAATAAGTACTGTGGACCTGAATTTATCTCTTTCACTGATATCCTACTTAAATCTACACACTGTAATATCAGAACATTAGAATAAAAGTCAACCTTTTAAGTTGCAGAATATATACCTTTTAAAAAATTAAGAGCATCTTTTGGGGGGTGGAGGGTTAAAGCAGACTTTTACTAAGTTACACATTTCTATACCTAAGTTGTTACAGCAAGTGGGTATTATTTTAGTGACTCTAGTGTGAAAGATTTTCTTTGACTGTCTTGACTAAGGAAAAATATGATCTTCTCTTTGTTGTTGTTTACACTCTAAACCAGAGACAAACATCAAAGCTACCAGTGCTTGTTTGAAAGACAGCTTGCAATGCCATATACACAAACTCTGAAATGCTGTTAGCCACCTATGAACTGCCATAATCAAGCTTCCCCAGCAAACTCTCACAGGATTCCCATATGAGCCACCTGGCTATAGTTTGGGGGAAACCACTGGGCAACCACAATGGTGTGTCACTCAGTTCCTGCTTCACGAAAGAACCAGCTCTGAGCTCTGCTGCTGAACCTGTGGGATGTGGCACCATGCTCCTGGACCTGAATAAGTAAGCATGCGTGGCCACTAGATCAAGCTCATTCTTCCAACACAGAGCACTTTCCACAGGCAATCTCTGCTCTTAGGCTCCCCAGTAGGTGGGCTGCCCTGCATTCTGAGGTTCCTCAACACAATCCGTTCTTCCTTCTCTTTTCCAAGATGTCAAACCTGGCTCATAGCCTGAGGGCTTTCCTGGCGATTCTGGCTTTCTCACCCCACTATCTTCATAGGCAATACCAATAAATCTCAGCCTCAAATTCTGTCAAGGTATCTGCTTTCTGGAGAACTCAAACTAATGCAGTCACTGGGCTTTGACCTACATTTTCCCAGGGACAAAAGGAATGCTGGGTTAACCTTGGAATACCAAGATACATACACAGATCTTTAAATGGGAAGGTCTAGGCTACCTTACCAAAACACCTTGTAATCTGCTGAGACATGACTTCTCTCTCTGGCAAAATAGTTCATAGAACCTTGATATTAACTCTGGTTTAGCTACACCAAGAAATGTTCTTTTCCATGCCTCCCCAAATCATATTACATTTTGAAAATATAGTTTGGCCCCATACAGGGGCCTTCCTGATGATGCAAGGGTTAAAGTCAGTGCTATCAAGCTATCACCAGCTACTGCAGCACCAGTTCAATCCCCAGCCAGGGAGATGACCCACATAGTGCAGCAGACATCTCCTGTCTCAACCACTGCAGTGGATTTCAGTCAATCTGCCTGTTCTGCTCCCCACTCTGTCTCTGGGGAGTCCACTTACCCCCTGTGCCTCTGGCCTACACCCCAGTTCTTCTACAAAATGAATAAAAGCTTAAAAAAATATGTATTGCTCTTGACAGTAACATTACTAAATCTTTCACTTTCACTTATATACTCTTTCACTTATATAATTTCATTTTAGCTTCTTTTAGTCTCATGTCAAACATATATTCTAGGTAAATAATTTTTAAATATAATATTTAATGAATAAATCAGGCCCAGATTGCCTTCACTTGCATTAGATGTTTATGTTCCGTGAAGAGAACACTGGCACTAAAAAAATATTACCTATTAAAATACATGAACTTTCTTTTTGTCAGAAATTCTTGAGACAAAATACACATAACATAAAATTTACCATCTTAACCATTTTTGAGTGTAGAGGTCATTACTACTAAATACATTACATTGTTGTGCAACCAATCCCCAGAATTTAACTCCACAAAACCAAAACTCTGTACCCCATTAAACAATAACTCACCATTTCTCCTCTCACCCTAGTCTCTGGGAAAGAATATTTTATATTTTTGCCTCTATCATTGTGACTTCCCACAGTAACTCTCACATAAGTGGAATCAGGGCCTCCCTGGTGGTGCAAGGGGTTGAGCACCACACTGTTGGGATTCCACAGCCACTGCAGTGTGAGTTCAATCCCCAGCCTGGGAGGGGACTCACATGGTGCAGCAGACCTCTCCTGCCTCGCCCTCTGCTCCCCTCAGCAATGTATTTTAGCCAATCTGCCATCTGCCTATTCTGCTACCCACTCTGTCTCTGGTGAATCCTCTCAACCCTGCACCTCTGGCCTATACCTCAGCTCTTGTATGCATAAATAAAATTTTTTAAAAAATAAGTGAAATCATTTGTTGTCTGTGACTGGCTCTCCTGGCCCCCTCTGTACCTCCATGACCATCTATTTCAGTTCACTTCTCCGGCTCATCTTCTTCCATTTACCTCTTTAAAGTGGGTGTTCTCAGAGCTCTGTCTCTGGCTCCCTTGCCTGTGTCTACTGCCTGCTTCCAACAAGTGAGCATATCCACTCTCCCGGTTTCCTTCTCACATACGATGTGATCATCTCCCCCATGTGACTTCAGACTCACATCTTACTGACAGCTGCACATTTCCACCTAAATGTCAAAAGGCCTGTGGTAGGCTGATGATGCCCCAAAGATACTGTATCCTAATCCCTGGAATCTATAAATGCTATCTTATGTAGAAGAGGAGTATTTGCAGATGTGATGAAATCTAGGATTTTGAGATGAGGGAATTATCCTGAATTATCAAAGTGGGGCCTAAATTCCATCTTAAGTGTTCTTATGAGAAAAAAAAGCCAAGGGAAATCTGACAATGGCACAGAAGAAAAGGCAATGTGACAGAGAGGCAAGAATTGGAGCAATGTGGCCAAAAGCCAAGGGGTGTTAGCAGCCCTCAGAAGCTGGAGGAAGCAAGCAGTGGGATTTCTCCCTGGAGCCTCCAGAGGTAACGGCCCTGCTGAAAACTTGATTCTGGGTCAATGAAGCTGATCTTGGAATTCTGCCTTTAGGACTGTGAGCAAATATAGTTTTTGTTGTTCTAAGTCACTGAGTGTATGATCATTTGTTACAGCAGTGACAGGAAGCTGATAGAGTACTATATTAATGTCCTAGGACTGCCATAACAAAGTACTATAAACCGAGTGACTTAAATAACACAAATGTAACTGTGAAGTTCTGAAGGTCAGAAGTCTAAGATCAAAGTGTGCTCCAGGTTGGTGCCTCCTGGGGCTGTTGAGGGAAGGCTCTTTTGTGCCTGTCACCTAGTTTCCTGGTGTTTTTCTGGCAATTTGTGTCACCATCTGGTTTCTGCAGCACCATGTCTGCCTTCACCTTGATAAGGTGAAGGTCCCTGTGTGTGTGTCCTCTGTAATTCCCCAGTTTCTTTGCAAGGGCATCGGATTATGGCTCACCCTGATGAATTCATTTTTATTTGATTAGCTGCAAAGACTATTTCCAAATAAGGGCATATCCTTAGGTACTGGGAATCGGGACTTCAGCATCTTTTGGGCGGACATAATTCAACCCATAACAAATACCCCAATTTCAACATGTAAATAATACATCTTCCTTCCAAAGAAAAAGATGCTGTTCCTACACTTCATTTGTGAAGTGGTAACACCAACGGCAGCGATGACCCAGTGAGAAGTCGTGGCTCTACTCTTGGCTACTTGCTTTCTTCTGCTAACCACACTCAATCCTGCTCATTTTACCTCCTAAGTAGTTGCTGATTTTTATCAGCATTTCTCTCTTTCTCCAGCTAAAGCCTTTACGTTGTGTTTAGTCCCTTATCAATAAACTCTTGACTGCTCTCCCACCACACAGTCTTCTGAGTTCCTTGACTAAGACATGAACTATGTCTAATTCATCTAAGAATCCCACTGGCCTTTCACAGAATTGGCAATATATACGACACTCCACAAATGTTGATCCCTGGACTCATTCAAGAAATTGCATTTGATTTATAACAGCAAACCCATACCATGTGAGGTTTTCCATGGGATTTAGAGATAAACTCCTCTATTGAAACAAATGTTATAATAGTAGTTCTGAGAATGGAATTTTGCCATTTACCTCTATCATTTTGATAGAGGATACTGAGTATAACTTAAGATGGTGTTTTATATACTATTAGTTTAAAAGATAGTTATAGGAGAAAATGATCATCTTGACCTTTGCCACCAGTGTCTTCCTCCCTTGAGCATCTGTCATTTTTGTCCATACCTGTGATTAGGCACTTTGTTGTATATACTACCTTACACTCAATTTTTCTTTAAAGATCATGTCTTCTTTCTCACATAGCATGTAAACTGCTTGAGACAAAGAAGAACGGTTCATATCTTTGAAAGTCCCCACGAGGCATGAGCTAGTGTGAAAAAGGATATTATTGAGTGAATAAATTTCGCTGACATCAATGATCCCTCACATGAACTATGTTAGAGTGATGCCAATGTTGAATTGTGCACCCATTATTCCCAATAGGCAGGATTTAGATTAGGAACTAGGGTTCTGAAATCAGACTGAATTGGTTTCAAGAACTGGTCAGCAGTGCTGGACAATTTATACAAAGTCCTGAAGCCCCAACTTCCTCATCAATGAACAGGGGTCTCTCCCTTTAGCTCCCCCTCTAAAGTACTACGGTGAAGACTAGTTGAACGGCAGCATACAAAGCATTAGAGGGCCTGGCCTTCATCAGTGTTCACTAAATGGAGGTCTCATCACCATCACCACTTTCTATTCTTTTAAGGTATTGGTCTTGGCTGCTACCCCTAGGAACCTCCTCTGTAGGCGTCACCTTCCCTCTTCACCAGCATCACCAAAGAACACCTCCTCGGAATCATGGCAGAGCCCTTGTGCTTCCAGGGGTTGGCTCTGACAGGATACCGTGGGAGGGTAGATGAGCTGCTATATCACCCCTGACAAAAATCAAAAGTTTTCCCAGTCCCAGGCAGGACCCAAAGATTAGATTGCTAGAATCCAATTGCAAGTTTGTTTAATTACTGTGTTGGCCAATATCTTTTTCTGCCTTGTATTTCTCTCCTACTGAACTCCACATCTGTTCCCCCTGCCACACATGCCCCTAAGGGCCTGGTACCACACACAGCCATGTGCTGCTTAATAACGTTTTGGTCAACAATGGACCGGATATCCAATGGTGACCCCTATATACCTAGGCTGTATGTAGGTGTGTAGTGAGCTATGCCTTGAGGCTGTGCAAGCACAGACTGTGTGTCTAACTGGAACACAGAGCTGCTGCAGCGGGAGTGAAGGATATTGCCTTTGTCCTACCAAATACTGAGATTCAAGGACTCAACTTCACAAGTCCTGCCCCTAGGGAGTTGGAAGTTAATATTCTACAAGTTTCAAGAATGTAACAAAAATACATCATCCCCCAAACCAGCAGGCAACAACAGTTATGTTTCATTACATACGGCCAAGTTCATCTTTGAAGCACCGCAGAACTTCTGAACAACAGAGAGGTCTCTGGGGGTTGGTGGTTTGTTTTCTTCCTTGCTTTCCAACCAGTCCAAAGTCCCCTAGTTAGAAGGGACGGTGAATTTAGCAAAAAGAATTCTGAATGAGTGTCAAAGGGTCCATGTCCGTGGGCATTTTCTGGCGATCAGCTAACACAGAAATGTGTGAGACACAAGAACAAGACATACTCCTGCCCAAGTTGGGGAGCTCTAGAATTTGGGAATTAATCGTGGAACTTAAGAGGATGAAGAAGAAAGGAGGTGGTGATGGGAAAAGGAAAGGAAAACTAGAAAAGATGAAGAAGAAAATTATCAGCCCTTTCTCCCCTGCCCCCAACACACAGGAAGAATGAGGCAGCCCACATGTACGAATTGGGTGTCAGTGTTGAACTTCACAGAATAGAATGCATAATTATTTTTCTTCTCAAATTTTAATTAATATTGCAGGGTCAGTTCTTAGCCTTCATCTTCTAATCTGTACTCTTTTCTTCTAATATCTACTGGGAGTCTTGGCATTACACTGATGACTCCTTATCTGTAGCCACTTCTCCACTGAGCTCCAGCCTCATGCAACTATATCCCTCTGGAGACACAAGAACGTTTAAGATAAAATTCCAAATCTGGTCCTCTCTTAGCTTTCCCAGTGTCAGTAAATGTAACACCGTTCGCCCAGACCCTGCACCACATGCCTAAACATCCTTTGCCTCACTATCTCCCTTGTACCCACATAAGCAAGCCTGGTCAATAAAGCCCCTACAGTACAGTCCACAATACAACCTTCTACAGGTTCCTAACTCCCCACCCCCTGCCCCATAACTTTTCTCTTGAGGAGTCAGAACAGCTTACATTATAAGTCAGACCATGTCATTTCTGCCTGAATCCTACAAAGGCTCTTCCAAGACTCCAAAGTCTCCATGAACTACAAGTCTTAGCAAATTCTAGGGTCTCCCATTTCTTGACCTCATCTCTTTCATCTCTCCCTAAGTCTATTCTACAACCTCTATTAGTTCTATTCCTAGAACAGCCCAGGGCTTTTTACTTACCATACCCTCTGGCTATAATGCTTCCCCCAAATCTCAGTACCCATCATTTTATTCCTATCTTTGATCCCATTTTGCCTTTCCTAACCATCTGATGCAAAATAATTATTCATTGCCATCAATTCCCCCACTCCCTATCCTGCTTACCTCCATAAAGCTTATCACCATTTGAATTTTTAGAAATAGCCTTAATATAGTCTATCTCCCTCACCCGCCTGAGGCCAGGCTCTTGTTCATCACCGAGTTCCCAGAGCCTAAAACATTCAGACATATAACAGCTCTTCAAAAAATGTCCGAATAAATAAATGTTGAGACATTGAGACTGGCTGGAAAGGGCTTCCCTCAATCAGAATTTTAAGTTTTATTCTCAAAAAGATGAAGGATAATATGTTGACCGGATTCATATTTGCAGGTCAGTACAATGTTCCTTACGTTCCTTATGTTCAAGACTTTCCCTACCATAACCAGCAAAGGTGACCATCTTTTCTGAGCACAAACCACACGCCATTTAAATGGTGCTTGCGTATCAGCCAGAAATGATGTCAAAAACAATTGTTTCCCATTTCATGACTGTATGGTAGCCAACTGGGAAGCTATACTGGAAGATAAAGAGAAATGAAAAGCACTGTGTTGCCTAATTTTATAAAAGTAGCGAAACATTTGAAATGATACAATATGTAAGTGTATGGGGTGCTGAAGGCAGGGTGTGAAATTACACCCTATGTCAGCCCTCAGGTGGGATTACAAAGCACGTGGCTGAAGGCTGACTGGTTTAAGAGAGCCTCGCAATATATTATATGGAGCATTTTACTACTTCTCTCAGTTGAACTTAGACACAAAATTGTAAAAAGCCATCTGACTGCCACATTTACCTTGCCTCTTAGAGGTAGGTGTGACAGCATTAAAATCCAACAGGCTCACTCTAGCTATGCCTAGTCCCCATTCTCGACGCAAAACTACAAGGTTGTGTTTAAGTCTTAATGAAAAAAAGTTCTTGATTTCCCTCTTGCATATTACTTAGTACTACAACCTTCACACAAACCCTAAGCCCTCATTAAGAGTGCCAGAAAGCACAGGCAAGTGTGGACTACTAGCGTGCCATGAGCAACTTGTGTTCCTCAGCCAGGCCCACACAGATGAAACAATTTGCCCAGGGGGGACTCACTGCCCAGAAACCTCCTCTGGAGAAATACTCAAGTGTTGGCTGGGCTCTCCCTACCATGCCGGAAACAGCAGTGACTTCTGAGTTCCCAATCATCTGTTCTCCACTGGAGCCTTCCCACACCTCCGCTCAAAAAGGTCACAAACCCACTTTGGGTTAAATGCTCGCAAAGCTTACTGGAAACCCACTGGCGGCTGAGGTAGTGTTTTGAGAATAAACTATGTCATCCTCAAGATTTCCAAAGGCACATTTTCTCTTCCAACAAAGAACAGCGTCTGACTGAGCTGCGGGCTGTGGGCAGTGGCAACCCCTCGGCTTCTTGCTATTTTGATTCTGGAGAGATCGCACATGAGGATCAAAGGCTATCGGGACGGCAAGATCAGCTTTCTTGCCAGAAAGTAAAAATAAAATACAGGTGGCAGGGAAAGACCACGCAGGCTGCCTGTGCACTGCAGCCCCGAGGCTGTGGCCACCTCTGTCTCTGGCTAAGTGCTCAGCCCTGCAGCTTCCCTGAAGACAAGCCTGCGAGAGCTTCCAGCTTCTTAAATACTTCACTGCTTTTCCGCTGCATTTCCACAGACCTCTTGCTAGGGTGGTAGTCTGCTGTGGACCCATGAGTGGTGAGTTTTCTCCAGGATCAGTAAAGCTAGGTGTCTTGCTCGTCCTCTCAGTGGCCTTAATTAGATTATGTTTAACAGCACTAGATTGCACAGGGAGGCCCGTTGATCTGCAGACAAGGAGTGGCTTGCCCTGTAAATTAATAGGCCTGACTGGGATTATGGAAGCTAGCTGTGTAAACGCGAACGGCGCCCCCTAAGCCAACAGTCCTTGGCCTGCTGACACAGCTGCGCCCGAGTACCCAGCGCTGGAGCCCAAAGGAGATTCAGTTACAGTGAAGAAATCATAACAAAGACAGGAAACAGATCAGCACACTCTGGATTTAACACCCTCCCTGGGGAACTCTGCTGATTTCTAGGCTGCAGATGTTTTAAACCCTGCCTTGAAGAAAGTCCATGTCACATGCTCAGCTGATGGAGCCCAGTACAGTAGTTAAGCAAGGCATACAGATTCAGAAAGTGGATCCAAATTATGTTGATTACAGTTCCTCATTTTAATCGAGGTGGGAAAACTGAAAATCTCTAAAATCCTTTGGTGGAGTTTGCTGAGTGGCCAGGAAATGAATGCCCACGAAGCCCGGTGTTTATTCATTTAAAATAAGGTGTAAATGAAGCCAACAAAACTGTTCCATGAAGACCTGGCTGGTCCTGACCGTTGTGGCATTTCTCAGCTGCTTCCTACTTTTTGCTGTTCTCAGCACTCCATACCAAATGGAGTGGGGTGAAAACAAGCCTTCTTCATTCAGCATTTTTAAACATCACTGCCAACAAAAACGGGATCCTTGACTGTTTGGAGCTGATGATTAAGGAGATGGCATATCTTACTGGCAGGATATAGGTCGTTTTTCAACAATTACAGTAAGTTTGCAGGATTGAAAATTTATATTTTTAAATTCTTCTGAGTTACATAAATATGTCTAAAGCTGCACAAAGATGTGGTCTGCCAGAGGCACCACATTTTCTCTGTGGCAAAGGGACCAACTATACCCCGCCAGAAAAAAAGTTCAGACAAGAGAACGATGAATGTCAGATAAACCTCAAGCCCCACAGTTGGAAAAAGGAAAATTTCAGCCCACTTTTTTTTGGGTCCCATTTGCAGTCATTTTACTAAGTTTCCTTATGTATAACATAAATAATTTTTAAGAATATTCTAAGAGGATCTTATTAAGACCAAAAACTTTATCACTCATTTCCTAACTTAACATTGAAATATCCTGCTGAGGACATGTCTTTGATTCTCATGCTAAGAAAACAATGCTCCTTCTTTCCCTCCTTTTTTGTCTCTTTGGTCTCTCTCTTTCTCCTCTTTCTCTCTCATTTTCTTCTTTTCTAGTCCTGTTTTAACTGATTTTTATGTTTGCTTTTGCAGTGATCATTTTAACTGTTATTGAATGAAAGCTCACGTTTGGAAGGCCCAGGTTCTGGTAAATTAGAGTAATTCTCCTTTTTCCACCTGAGCTTGCAAACGCAAACACCCAAGACAATATAAGGGATGGCTGGGCAGCAGGTGAGAAGTTACCCAAATCCAGGCTGAACCTCCCCACTAGCCACAGGTCTCAGCAAAGGGCTGTTCCTGACTGCACAGAAGGAATCTTCAAAATCAAGTCTTTGCTTCTGTGACTCAGAGGCTGGTCAGGACTGACATAATTATGGGATGGCCTGAAACACTGCTGGATTGTTCCACCTGCTAAAAGCCCCTCTTATTTCTAAAATAATTTAAAATAGGTATTCCATTTGATCTTCTTTTTCCTCTTCAGTATATTTACCTGAAGAATACAAGTACACCAGTTCAGAGAGATATGCATTCCCATGTACACTGCCACATTATTTACAATATCCAAGAACCAAAACAACCTAAATGTCCATCACTAAATGATTAAAGAAGATGCTGTATATATACATAGTGGAATACTACTCAGCTATCAAAAAGATGCAATCCTATCATTTGTAACAACACAAATGGACTTGAGAGTATTATTTTTTAGTGAAACAATTCAGAAGGAGAAAGACTGACTGTATGACTTCACTCACATATGGTGTGTATATATATATATAAATTAACAAATAAAACAAACTTTTAGATTTTTTTTTAAAGATTTATTTATTTATGCATACAAGAGCTGGGGTAGAGGCCAGAGGTGTAGGGGGGTGAGAGGATTCACCACAGAGCGTGGGGAGCAGAACAGGCAGATCAACTGAAGTACACTGCTGAGGGGAGCAGCGGGCACAGCAGGAGAGGTCTGTTGCACCATGTGGGTCCCCTCCCTGGCCGGTGGCAGGGATCGAACTCGTGCTGCAGTGGCTGCGGTTTGCTTCATAGTGCGTTGCTTAACCCACTGCGCCACCAGGGAGGCCCACTTTTAGATTTTAATAATAAAATACCAAAAGGGAAAGGGGATAAGTAAATCAGGTAAAGGGGGTCATGTGTACAGTGAAGAATGGAAATTCAACCTTTAGTATATGCAATATATACAGATGCTGATTTATAATGATGTACACCTGAAACCTATATGTTATAAACCAATGTTACTTTAATAAAATTATTTTAATACAAGCCCCTCCTTATCCTGGACCTCTTCCATCTAAATTCCTCTCTGTTAGCACTATTTATAATAGGTAAAACTTGGAATCAACCCAAATGCCCAAAAATAGACAACTAGGTCAAGAAGATGTGGTATTTATACACAGTGGAATACTATTTGGCAATCAAAAATATAAACTAATGTCATTCACAGCAATCTGGATGGAGCTTGAAGGGATTACGTCAGTGAAATAAGTCAGAAGGAAAAAGAAAAATACCGGATGGTTTCACTTATAGGAGGAATATAGAGGATCAAAGAAAAACAACAAAACAAAAGTAAACAGACAACTATAAATCAGAGATATTCTGCATTCTTCAGGGGAGGGGGAGGGAAAGGAACCAAAACAGGTACAAGGGACCAAGGTGATAGTGCATGGGTGAATTGGTGGTGGAAATTCCATGGGAACTGTAAGAAAAAACAATACAGTAAATAAGATAAAAAATAAAGTCCTGTCTGATAGCATTTATGATCCCAGATTCTCTTCCAGATCTTCCCCAAGACCACTCCTTCCCTGAAGCCATTTTTCCCAGTTGCCTCTCTGTCCTACCACCATACCTGATGGAATTCTCAGTCCACAGTTTGTGCTCCAAGAATTTCTACTTACTACCTAAACAACCAGTGGAGAGAACTGGACTCATCTGAGTCAGGATGGCTCTGAATGTGGGCAGCAGAATTCTTGTGAAGACCTGAGGGTTTATACAAAACTGATTGTCCTGTCAACCTTTTCTAAGTCTGAAAAGTCATTTGCTGTGTGTTCTATAGGATTGAGTGCTACTTGTCACAAGGGTGTACTCTTGAACTAACAATCACTTGGAAGAGAGAGCATGCCTACAGCCTGGCACACACACGCTGAATGAATTTACAAGTAAATCAGTAAATCGGACACTGTTCTCACAGGTAGCAATCAAAGAGGCCAAGGGACTGGATGCCTGGAAGACACAGTGGCAGAGTATACAAAACCAGAGTGAAAATATGAGGAATCTTTAAGATACCTCTGTCTTCCTAAAACTTGGGTAAGGCCAGGTCCTTGTCAAGAGACCCCAGACTGTGTTCTTTACACACCTAGGACAGCAAGTGTCCTGCAGGTGCTGGAATACTATTGTTTACTCCTTTCTCCACCTTCCAGGAGCTTCACAGTGGAAGTGTAGTCAGGGTGAGGACACAATCTCCCGATTCTCCATGCCTCTCAACTTTGAGGAAGGAGAATGCCTCTCAACTTTGAGGAAGGAGAATACCGGAGGGAAAAGATGCTTGAAGGTCTTCTCAAAGGAAGATCTTTGCTTGTTAAGCTTGGCCCTGAAGTCAGCCTGGAAATCCACCACACATGTGTTTAACATATGAATTAGTTTGTCAGATCATTGTCTATCTCTCTTAATTATCCACTTTTTCAGTAAACCATGATGACCTCACAGTACTTCCCAGAGGGACTGCCCTAAGGATCTTCCTTTAAAATGGGCAAGTGATGAGTGATGAGCCTGCAGAAGACTTAAGAACTCAACAAGAGAAAGAGAGTAAAATAAACTCAGTTATTTTGACTTGGCAGTGAGCTCAAATAAGCAACATCAGTAAAACAGTAAGAATGATTTTGACAAGAGACGTCATTCATTTCAACACACATGGAATTCCTCTGCTGTCATCCAAGAATAAAATCCTAGCTGGCTCCTACCTATTTAAATTCATTTTTATATCATGGCCATGGGATAAGCCACATGAGAGATCTAAATTCTTCATTTACTACATGCCCTAAGGTTTTATGGCCTTTGTCTCACCTTTTGAATCCACCCTCAACCTATTCCTTCTCCACTACCCCACAACTGCCCCAAGTTTCATTTTGTGCATCAGCAAAAGCCTCAGCCACAGGGGAAGAAGTTTTCTTCCCACTGGAGTAGAATTCAGGAATTTATCTGTCTTAGTCAAGCTAAATTATGTTACCTGGGGATACTGCCAAAACACAGGTCTGCTCTCTGTTTTGAATCATGAAACCACTAGTGGTAACCTTATGTGCATATATTTGAGATTAAAAACACCAGTACATAATGTGTGTTTTACAAAGAAGGGCTGCCAAGTATGTTATGTCTTCAACATAGCTTTCCTGGTAATGTGACCTTCCAGCAAAAAGGCAGGTGAGAAAATAACGGGGGCAAAACTCTCTATAAGTGGCATCCGCATGATAGTTGAAGAAGAACCACCAGTGAAGACCCTCCCCTCCCCCCCTCAATCCTTTGCCAGATATGGTCCTTGTCTTTAGTCTGCAAGGGCCACCGATCGCTCTCCTTGAGTTACACCAGAGAGGGGGCACTGTCCCAGTCCATTACTAGGAAGGTCAGTGAAGATAATCACAGAACTGTGATTTCATATTTAATGGAATCATTTCTATTTTAATGAAGGCTTTGTGTTATTTTGTTGGTTAGCCAATGAATTAACTTTGAAGGAAGGCTGGTTGGTCAGGCGAGGCCCTATGCTGAAAGCTGACTGGTTTTCATTTATTTGACTTGCTGTTTTCATTCAGAGAGAAAACAGATTCCTAATCTTTTTTTAGTGCTAAAACAATTTGCTAATAAGCACATGAGCTTACCCAAAGGATTTATTTTGATGATTTTTCCCCCTATTGCAATAGTTAAAAAAAAAGTCTTAAAAATAGTGTCTAATAGCACTGTCCAAAAGAAATATAATGCAAGCCATACAAGGAATTGGAAATTTTCTAGTAGTCACATTAAAAAAAAAAAATTGTTTTTAACAGAATATTTAACTCAACAGATTCCAAATACTATCATCTCAATATGTAATCAATATATAAATTATAAGGTATTTTATATTCTTCCTTTCATAAAAGTCTTATAAATCCAGGTGGAGTTCAGAGTCATAGCATTACCTCTATCTGCACCTGCCACGTTTCTGAGTGCTCAGTTGCTATATTCAGCTCCGTGCTGTCATGTTGGCAAGCTCAGGTGTATCGCTGCCTCGTCTTATCACTGACTTAAAGTGGAACGTAGAGGAGAATAGAAATGTTGTTAAACAGGCCTTCTTTTCCACAAGGTAGCAAAGGGAATTTGACTGGAATGTAAAGACACTGAGATATAAATAAATGGCACTATATCTAAAACCACTGTCAGATCAATTTAGTTAATACACATCATCCCTGCATGACAATAAATAACTCAAGCTCATTTTTTTCCCTTTTGGGTAAAGGAAACGGGGACACTCAGTAATGAAGTGTGTGTAGCCACTATGGAATACACCTGGCAGTTCCTCAAAATATTAAACAAAAAGTTGCTAATGACTCAGCAAATCCACTCCTAGATACAGAACCAAGATAAATGAAGACTTACATTCAAAAAAGCGTGTATACTAATGTTCACAGCACTATTTATAATAGTCATAAAGTAGAAACAAATGAAAGTCTAGCAATCCATGAATGGATAAATATGGTCTATCCATACAATGAGGATTATTCAGAAAGAAAAAAGAATGAAGTACTAGCACATGTTGCAAAACATGGATAAACCTCGAGGTCACTGGGTTCCATGAAATCAGCAAGATACAAAAGATCACATATTGCATGACTTCATTTACATGAAATACCCAAAATAGGAAAATTCAGAGTCAGAAAGTAGCTTAGTGGTTGCTGAGGGTAGGTAGGGGGTTAGAAGAAAATGGGGAATGACAGCTAGTGAATAGAAGGTTTCTTTCTGGGCTGATGAAAGTGTACTAAAAGTGATTGTGGTAATGGCTGTGCAACTCTGAATAAGCTAAAAAAACAAAACCCAAAAAAAGTATGCCGATAATTAGTGAATTGCATAAGTGAATTACATCTCAAAAATGTTACTGAAAAAAATAACAAGGGAGGGCTGCCCTGTGAAGTCTGTGGCCCCTGGACACCACACACCTTTTATCAGGTGCTCTTATGAGACTGTGTGACCACATGTGTGTGAATATATACGTGTTCTACCAAAACGAACAATGCTTGAAATGTCGAACAGCGTTAGTTTAACTTCTCCTTAGCCAGAGTATATTATGAGAAGCAAAGCACAATCTCTCAGATGTAAGTCCTCCCCAGTTACAATGGAAGAGTCAGCTCTGTCCGTAGCTGTGCTTTAGGGAGGAGACGGTGGTAAGTAGGGGTCTAGGGAGAGGTCAGCAAGTTATGCAGAAGCATAGGCACAAAATGAGACCCCCTTGCTCGGGCAATCCCACTTCCCTCCTCCCCTGTGTCAGTTAAGTTAGTTCTCATTCATCACTTTCTCCTCTTCAGGCTTGGTTTCCAAAATGGGTTTCTGACCTGAGAGCCGCCTTTCAGTGTCAGTTCTTCCAGAAAGCAATTGATTCACCTAGCAGTTACCATCCTCAGTAATTCTTGTTTCAGGCTTGGTTTGCTGATTTCCTTCTTCTCTCCCAAATCGAGAATGACACCAGCACCCCACTGACACACCCTTAAAGTGACAGCTGCTATACCTGCTGTGCCAACTCTGCACAGTTGCTTTTAAGACACACGGCAATAATCAAAAAACCAAAAGACCCACTAAAGTCAACAAATCAATAAATCACACAAAGAAAAGTTATTAGCTGCCTAATGTCTCTATACAAGAAAAGGCAGGGGTTCGTGTAGTACGCTTCGTGCCTGCCTGGGTTCCTCCAGCGGAGCCGAGAGTTCTGGGGGGCTGTGCAGGTGCAGTCCACGCTCAGCCACTTCCCTCGCTGACTTCAGAGTCCAGAACGGGGGTACAGTGACCACAGCCAGAGTCAGCGACATCTTGGAGCCAGCGATTACAGCCTTGTCTTTTGTACCTTTCTTGTCTCTCACTTCATTCTGGCTGTCACGAGTCCATCATCAGCTTATTCACTGGTGACAGCTACAGGTCTCTTTCCCTACATCCCCAAACTTCTCTGCTTTCTGTATAATACTGCATGGTGACATCACATTGGTTATTCTCAATGCTCAGTTTTGCCACACGGCTTCTCTGATAAAACACTTTTGAGAACTCATTTTTTTTTTTTGAGAACTCATTCTTTTCATTAACTCAAATCTAACTTATTTTTCTGGTTTTCAGCTCCCTAGTCTGTCCCCACACCAGGTACACCACCAACTCCAGGGACAAAGATGTTCTGGCTGTTTCCCTCTGGAGGCCTTTTCTCTCCACACCTACGTGCACCCTGAGCAAATTTCTACCTCTCCTCAACCAGAGCCACAGACCACTACACTGGTTTCCTTTACCTTTCCTGATTTTCTCTGGTCTGGACTCACCTTTCCTACCACAGTCTCCACCTACAAACTGACATGGAACACTTGCTCTTGTTTCGTGTTAGTAACTATTGTCCTTTTAACTCAGTTGCGACTTTTTTGAGCACAGGGACTTAGCATTGAGTCCCCACAGCGCTGAGCACTATGTGGAGCCTGTCACACACTGCACTGGGTGACTTTCAGTGGATGCTGGGTGCTAGAGGTGGGCACCATGTCAGCTTATGGGTGTTTCTGTGTTACCTTCCTGCGTACAGGCCCCCATCCGTTTCCCCATAAAGACAGATATTTATTTATTTAAAGATTTGTTTATTTATGCCCACAAGAACTAGGGTACAGGCCAGAGTCCAGGGAGGTGAGAAGATTCACCAGAGACAGAGCAGGGAGCAGAACAGGCAGACTGACTGAAACACACTGTGGAGGGGAGCAGCAGGCGAGGCAGGAGAGGTCTGCTACACCATATGGGTCCCCTCCCTGGCCGGCGGCAGGGGTCAAACTCGTGCTGCAGTGACTGCAGTTTGCTTCATAGTGTGTTGCTTAACCCACTGTGCCACCAGGGAGGCCCCAAGACAGATATTTAGTGCTCTTGATACATCTTCATGCTGGTTCTTCTACCTTGAGTCTCTGCCCCATGCCTCTCTGGGGTCTCCAACTTGTAATGCCCCTACTAAATAATCACTTGTCTGTTGCTTTCTCTGACCATAGAATTAGTTACTTCAGAATTTGGGGCACCTGGGCCTCCCTGGTGGTGCAAGGGGTTAAGTCACAGCACTGTGAAGCTATTAGTCACTGTAGCATGAGTTCGATCCCTGGCCAGGGAGGTGACCCACATGGCGCAGCAGACCTCTCCTGCCTCGCCCACTGCTCCCCTCAGCAGTGTGTTTCAGTCAGTCTGCCTGTTCTGTTCCCTGCTCTGTCTCTGATGAATTCTATCACCACCACACCACTGGCCTGTACCTCAGCTCTTGTATGCATAAATAAATAAATCTTAAAAAGAAGAATTTGGGGCCTCTACTTGCCCTCTATTTTCTTCCAAGCATCTTTCAAACCGTGGTGAGATTATGTTGATTTTGTTCTCTCCCGTCAGACTGTCAGCACTGCCAACACTGGTTCCAGGTCTCAGCAACTCAACCCCGGGTCTGCACTTTCAGGACTATAAAGGTGGGGTCCTGAAACACCTGTTACTGTGGGGACCAGTATCTATGGGCAGTTTCTCTGGGGACATGTTCTCCTCCTTCAAGCATCCTTCTCACCCGCTTTCTGGGAAGAAATGGCAGATAGGAATAGACCAAAACAATACGATCATGGAAAGTTTCTGTTTCACACCCTGAAACTATTCCTCCCCAGTCCCAGGCGCTTACATGCAAAGCTCCTTGAACCTTTAAGAGCTCTGAAAGATGAGTCTCTTAAAAGCCATAGCAACTTTACTGAATTCAGATGGATTTTAGGAAGAAAGCAGGTAATTAAGTGCAGATGATTAGTAGTGACCAACATCCTTTACAAACCTTCCAGATGCATCTGTACTTTTCAAGAGGTCTATAATCTTAGAAAGTTGACACACAAAATAAAATAATTCAGATGAAGCAGTTTCTTCCTGAAAAACCAAAAGATGCTGGATCCACCAGAGTTACAGGCATTAGGTGCTCAGAGCGGCCCTGTCGTCTCACTCCAGACGTTCTGACCTACCCCCCCACACACACACACCAAAGTCAGAGCCAGTTTGTCTCCTTCCACCTCAGACCTAGCCCCTGCCATGTTTCCCTTTTCCTGGAACTGAGGCTGTAGGCTGTGACTGACTGCTGGGTTGGGGGCCTAGGGGTCTGCCTCCCAGAATTCAACTTTGGAAGATGCTTTGTCCACATACAGGTGTCTTCAGAGAGAGGCCTATGAGATCACGAGCTTAGGTAAGATTTAAGAAAACATGGAAGCTTAGTAGTGTAAATATATGTGTTCAAGGGGCCTCCCTGGTGGCACGTGGGGCTAAGCACTGCATCATGAAACTTCCACAGCCAGTTCGATCCCCAGCCAAGGAGGGGACCCACATGGCGCAGCAGACCTCTCCCGCCTCGCCCGCTGCTCCTCTCAGCAGTGTGTTTCAGTCAGTCTGCCTGTTCTGTTCCCCGTTCTGTCTCTGGTGGATCCTCTTACCCCCTACACCTCTGGTCTGTATTCCAGGTCTTGTGTGCATAAATAAATCTTTTTTAAAAAATGTGTGTGTGTGTGTTTTCGAGGTCACTTGGGTGCTCTGTGGTCCTTTTTCACAGGCTTCCCTGTTTACAAGAGGTTCATTTTGGTCCTTCAAAAGTTGGAAAAATAGAAAAGGCTCCTGAACCAAATTATTTTATCACACTTTCAGAATTGTGTTTTAAAGTCATAGCTGCTGTTGGTATGTGGAATGGGTTCACATGGCAGTGGTTAGCCACAGCTGTGGTCAATGGCGTGTACAACTTTTGGAGACAGAAATGACCTTCCAATCTCCTTTTCACAGGCTTTTATCAAACAGATTCTCACACCCCATCCTGAACCTTTTCTGAGGGGTGAAGAGAGGGGACACCACGTAATGCCCACTTCACTTGCACAGACTAGAGGGGGAAGGGGAACAAAGGAGAGACCCAGTCTTATCTGGAAACCACTGAAGTTTTACCAACACTGGATTTACTACTAGAGACAGGGAGAAGAGGTGGCTCACATTCCATCTGGCATGTGGTGCCCTCTATTGTGCCTTTTGAAATTCTGCGGGTGGGAGGGGAAACAATTTGTAGGGTTAGCTAATAGCTTTCTTTTATGCAAATGCACCGTTGTTGGAAAATGCTGTCTGCTTTTCATTAAATTTGCAATTCCCAAAGGCACCAGGCCATGTCTCCCCTCTTTATTGCATATGATGCATAACACATTATAGATGGTTAATAAATGTCTCATCATTTTCATATTGTATTGAGTAGGAATGACATTTTCCCATGTGTCTTACTTGCTTCAGTTTCTCAGCAAATGTCACTGAACACATACATTTCCCAAACAAATGGCATGTGTGAGGCCAGTTCTCCTTGCTTGAATCGCTTCTCCAAATTTCCATGAATGCTGAGCTCACCTTTTCCCTGGGTCAAAGGGTCTTCATTCACCTCCGCTCTCCTCTCTCCCCAGCCCCCATCTTGTCTGTTCTCTTTTTCCACACTCATCTCCAGAATTTGATGTGAATCTCAGACTTCCCATCTCACATCACTTCCACCACAAAACTGCAGCTCTTTATTCTACATATACTTTGGGACACTTTGGGGGAAGCTTTGGAAGAAGTTTATCATCTATACTATTACCGGCATGAACATTTTTAGAAGAAAACTTTTGTTTTCATGAGAATTTTTATAACTTTCATTTTCTCAGGAACAGAAAAAGAAGAATTATAGACATTGATAAAAATGAATAAGCCAGTAAAAATCTGGGACCTTGTTTCATGCATTATTGTACCCCACTCATGAAATGGAAGACAGTGAGTGAATGCTCATCAGAATTTTATAAGTATTCCTATTTTCCCTTAATTATTTCCAAAAGCAATTCCACAGTAAGACTTCTAATTTAAAGGTACATATGTGAGGTAGAGGAATCACATCTTGATATTCCTCATCACATACTACAGCAGAGTATGAAATATGAGATACTAGGACTCGATCTTATCAGTACAAAATAAAATAAAATCCAAGGTGGGGGTATGGTAATCTCTCACTTTTATGTTTTTGAATGTTCCAGTTTGGTTGAAAATAAATTGTAAAGTGTCAGCAATAATTTTACTTATGCATTTTCCTGCTACACAGAACAAGACAAGGTTAGAAAGGTTATCTCAAATATGAGAGAAAACAGGGCACCTTTACTCATTTGGAATAAGAACACGCTCTGGATTTTTGCCAGAACTTTTTACAGACTTTGGTTCCATTTTTCTGACAAGTCTAAAGTTTCATCTCCTGCAACACGTGAAAGATAATGGTGCATGTATAGAAATATTTAAACAAAAATTTTTTTAAAAAACCTACTCTAGTGTATACAAAGAGAAGTTTGACTCAATCAGGGCCAAATTTTAGTTTCCAAAAAATTTTAAAAAGGATAAAAATGAAATATTGGAAGCAGAAAGTGTTTATTAGTTATGACTCAGGACAGAAGACCAATTTCCCAACATTTCCTGTGGCAAAAATTGTAGTCACTAGGTTTGGAACTTTCTTTTTTTTTCCCTCTTTCTTTTTTTAGTTTCTCTTCTGGAAAAAAAAAAAAAAAAAGTTCCTTCAAGAGTCTCCTTAATACTATAGTGAATATTAAGTTCCAGAAAGCAAAAATAACATTTGTTCATTCATTTAATCACATTCTTCTCTATCACATTAATTTCTTATTTTTGAAGTTTTCTCTTTTTATAAACTGTCAAAAACTAAGAACTCTCCGTTCCAGTGAGATCAGTACCTCACAGTTCCATTTACAAGAGAAGTATAAATCATTTAAAAGTAAACTTGTAACTATTTTATGAACAAAGTCAACTTTTCAATGTGTTATGTGAAACATGGTAGTTTTATAAGGGGAACAGACTATAAATAATAATTGGTCAGATTAAATTACATTTGCTATTTAGAAATTAATGAATCACTGTGTAATTTAACATTGACCTATAATAACGTGTAACTCATTCTATAACACAGGGTAGATATTAAGTTATACATAACAACAGTGGTCAGAGTACTTAATTCCTGACTATACAGTCCAGCTCAAATGACTGGCCCAATAAAGCTGGAGTTAGACCATTCCTTTTGTTTAAATGATTTTGGAAAGGACTCATGACCTGAGAAAAGCTCTACTGAAGGCCTTTGGGGAAAGTGGTCTTGCTCCCAGAAAGAAAGCAATGAAATAAGACTGTCTCACCCACATAGAATGGCTGTAACCACCTGTGACCATGTACACATTACTTTTCATAAAGCATACATCTATGCCATTCATTTCATCTGCAAGGCTCTGCTGTATTAACTCATTCAGTTCTCACAACAGATAGATACTATAATTATGCCCCCTCTTTAATATGAGAACACTGAGGTACTCAGAGGCTGTTTAAGCTAGCTCCTTAGTAAGTGGCGAAGCTGGAAACTGACCTCAGCAGTCTGGATCCAGTATATGTCCTCTTACTCAAGATGTTATGTCAGCTCTCCATGGACGTTGTTCATAGTCCCCGGTATATGCTAACTTCCTAAAAATATATTTTTCCCCTCCATCAACAGATTAATGGATGAAGTAGCTGTGGCACTGATATTTTAATGAAACAGTAAGCCATAAAAATGAATAAAATCTTGCCACTTATGACAACATGGATGGATCCTGAGTATTATGTCAAGTGAAATAAGTCACCAGAGAATGACAAATACTATATGATGTCAAAATAAATGAATAAATAAAACTAGATACACAGAATCTGATGGTTAATGGGGCTAAAGGGCAGTAAGGTTGGGTCAAATATATGAAAGGGACAAAGAGATAAAATATTCTCAGTTAAAAAAGAAGTAAATCATGGGTGTATAAGAACAGCATGGGGACTACACTAAAAAAACTATGTGTATATATGTATACATACACACATGATTAGGACAGTGATGATGGTTGCGTGATAGTGTGAATATGCTTAATGCCACTAAATTGTGTAATCAAAAGTGGTTGAAATGGTAAATTTTGTTATGTATGTTTTACCATAATAAAGATGTATAGTCTTTGTTAGTGATCACTAAACATTTTTTTTTTTAAACCCTACAAGAAAATACATTTCTTTGATGTTCCCAGAACAAATTGTGGCAGAGAACATAGGAGTAAGGTTTGATAGAGGGTGGATAAAAGATGGGAAGGATGAGCAAGCAGGAGGCTGAGTGTAGAAGCAACAAACACCAAACAGGGAAGATGGACTCTGAGGGAGGGAAGAGAATGAGAGTATGAGAAGCAGTCAACAGTCCAATGGCAACCACAGTTCTGTGCATACCTCTGATGCACCTGGCCCCATGTCTATTATTCATAAGTTTTATAAATTTTAATTTATAGGTTCTATATAATACCTCCAAAGAAGGTATTCTTGCCACTCCCATTTCACACATGAGCAAAATGAGGCTTAGAGACGTCAGCGGCCTTCCCAGTGAGGGTGGAAGTCAGTAGGTGAGCCAGGACTGACTATAAAGGCTTGCTTCCTACACAGCCACCGCCCGGAACACCCAGAGCACCAAGCAGAACATTAGAAAGAGTCTCCTGTTCACAACTGTGCTGAGGGCAGTGGTGTTCCTCAAAATTCACCACTTTGGGATGTCTTTCCCTTTCCCAGAGGGGAGTCCAAATGAACAACCCAGACCTTTCAAGGGAAGTTTCGAAGTTCATCTGTTTCAAGTTGCTTGAATTTGCTACCAAAAGGAATAACTCTTTCCCACCCTACCCCCACAACTGAACGCTGGAAAGAATCTAATGTCTTCATGCTGTCTTAACAGAAAGAATGGCTGAGTGGATTTTTTGTCTTTAATTTTTCCAAAAATAAAAACAAACCACATTCAGCTTCAACCCAGTTGTAGGAAAAACAAATTATTCTCTCTCTGCTCCCTCCCCACGCCCTTACCAGGATTCAGAAGCGAATAAAAACCAGGAAAGGGGAGGAATTGTACTTGAAATGGTTGAAGACTTTGAGGTCCAACTATTCAACCTAAACATATTACAAAATTATGAAATAGAAAGCTATGTATAAGCAGCTGAAGATTTACTCATATCCATCTATGATCATTTGCTTTCCCATCAAAATCCTGGGATTCTGAAAATAGACAGCTATGTGCCTTTCTGCAGTAGGCAGCGTGGAAAGAGGAGTGGGAACTGGGGTCAAGTTGAATTCAAAGGCTGGCCACTTAGTCTCATGCGCTTCACTTTTCTTATTTGCAAGCTGCAGACAGTTGCCACCTCAAAGGATTTCTGGGAGAATTAAATGAACTAATGACTGGGAAACCACTTACCATACAGTAGGCTATTCAAGACACTCAAGAAAGGATGGCTAATGGTGTCTTTCAAATGACAATAGTGAAAAAGAATCATAATAAAATGTAGGGTTGGATAATTTTTTACCGATGAGCAAGACACATGGCAAGGGTGATCTGTCTAATTACTGAGTTCTTGACAGGTAAAGAAGTTAAAGAAATTTAAACAATATTGTTGGCAAGATGAGCAAGAGTTGTGAGTATAATCTATAACGATAATAGGAAATTTCCTCTGGTTACTGCCAGTGAACCTCCTTTCTCAGGCCCCAGGAAGCCCACCCACTTCACTGGAAGCAGAGGGTAGAGGATGCCACGGTAGCTATTTGTGACCTCCCTGCAAGGTGATTCTGAGAGTCTCTTGGGTCTACTGTTGCATATGACACCAATTTTTTATACAATCTGAAATATGAGAATTTGCAAAGTCACACAAATAAAATCTCCCCACTGTGTAATGAAAGTGGCTTTGGGGGCCTCCCTGGTGGCACAAGGGGTTGAACACCACTCTGTGGGGCTTCTGTACCCACTGCAGCACAAGTTCGATCCCTGGCCAGGGAGATGACCCACATGGCATAGCAGAACTCTCTTGTCTCGCCCCAGCAGTGCATTTCAGTAGATCTGCCTGTTCTGCTCTGCCTCTGGGGGAATCCCCTCACCTCCCCCCTCAAAGTTCCACCCCCTCTCTGGCCTGTACATAAATAAAATAAGGCCTCTCTGGCCTTATGCATAAATAAAATCTTAAAAAAAAAAAAAAGAAAGTGACTTTGAACAGTCCACAGAAATTCTGCATGGACAGCAAGTGAAACTCGTATTTCCTGCTCTCCACTTATCTCTTTGACCAGGTCAGTCCTTGCTGCTGTTGTACCTTTTCCACTTAGAGATGTTTGGAAGAGGTGCTGTTGAAAGGACAGCCTCATGCTGGGCTTATTTAGCCATTCCCCACAGGAAATGATGGAAATTCCTAACATTCTTATCAGGGAAAGAGGTGAACTCGGCTGGTGTCAGTCTTGAAGGGCTGTGGTAAGAGGAATGCACGGAGACCTCCTTTGTTGTCAGAGGTGGAAGACTTCAAAGCGGCTCCTTCTCCGAACCCAAAGATGAATCAGGCTTCTGGGAACAGTCACAGGAGAAGAGAAACTGCCAGCCTGGTCCCCCAAACCCACACTACCAAAAATTGAGTATTATTAAGGGTTTATCTTCAACTGCTTCGCAAAGACAGCTCAGTATCCTCTTGGAAAAAACTCTTTCGATCCTTTGCACTGGAAGCAGAGACTCACCATCTGCCTCAGAAAGAAGCTATTTCTTTCTGGCTATTGGACTAGGCAATTTTTCAGAAACCCAAGCACTCCCCTACATTTTTAAGTATTGGGTTCCTCTAAACCTCCAGGCAAGACACAGCTCCATGATTTGACCAGAGTCATAGATTTGAGTTTCATATGTCTGTGTCTTTGGAAGATGGGTCTGGAAGGAGGGGCTGGCTGCTGTAAGGATGGCAGAGGGTGGGAAGACTTCCAGAGTAACTAGTCAACTAGCTAGTCAATGCTCGGGCTGCTGCAAAGTGCCCAGCGCTGTGCAGGTTAAAAGGTTAAAACTATTCTTGCTAATCTGAAATTATTTTTTCAAGGGAAGCAGTAGAAAGGAAAAAAACCCAGCCTGACTGAAATGATAGATATGGGAAGGCCTGGGAAGCTGTGGATGAGAAAAGCTATAAGGATATACTTTGGGGGGACTCTGTACAAGTCACTTGATGCTTCTTTTGAAACTGTAACCCCTAAATAAAATTTTAGTAATTCTCTTACAATTTCCCCCATTGTTTTTACAAAAGATTTCTATTCCATAGAGAATGTTTCCTTTGACTCTTTGTAACTGTTAGGCAGTTTGCAATTTTTGAGATCTGTTCTCTGGTAGCTATTAATAATCCCCATAGCTGAGTCTCAAGGAAGCAACTTTATCAAAGCTTTGTTTGTCAAAGACAAACAACAAATGTTTCCAGCTGCCCCCAGTTGCTCACTGTCAGCCCTTAAACCTACCCAAGACTTTCAGAGGCGGAACCACATCTCTCTTGCTCATCATTCTGACTTTGAACATCCTATTATTATACTAGATCATATTCCAAAGATAACACAAGTGAACCCAAGGCAATCAATGAAACCAAGAGGTCTCGTACTTCACTTCTGAACTCCACACCAGAACAAAAGGAGCCAAAAAGCAGGCTCCAGAACATCCAGAGTGGTGCTGATCATTAGGCTCCTATGTGTCCCCAGTCCTTCTCTCCATTCCCAGTTTTCAGCAGTCAAGCAAGGAATGTGATGATATAACAAGAATCCATGAGCCAGCTGAAAATCACAAGGTCCCATGGGTCTACTCAACTATGGGCACTGTGTTTGAGCAACAGGACCAAAAGGTTGGAGAAAGAACCTGATTATTAGACTAATGCTCAGAACTTATGGGAAGCTCCACGTGTGCCAGGCACAGTGCTAACCCAATCACACTTCATTTCACAGCAATGATATGGAGGTACAAAGCCTGTTAGGACCCAGGCTTTGTACAAATGAAGACACTGACATTTTAAAACATTAAAAATAATGTGCCCAAGGTCACAGAGTTGGGGAGTGCTGCTGGAATTAGGTCTAAACCGATACACAGCTCCAGACAGACCACTGCTTGCAGAAAAAAGAAAAAGCAGCTATCAAATAAGAAACATGACATCTGTCCTGCTGGGATCAGAGAGTTGTTGTGAAGGAAAATTAAGTCCTTTGAGAAAACAGAAGTGATACACATCATATATCACTTGTGTAGGCTTGTTGAGATCATTTTTGTGTAGGGTAACTGGCAGAATCTCAACCCTCTTTCTACTTCTTCCTTTCTTCTATGGAGTTTTGAGGCCACTCATCCCTGGAAAGTGAAATGACATTCTTTTTTAATCCTACTCATATAATTAAAAAAAATTTCAAAGAAAACTTAAGTGTACTCATGCTAATCAAAGAAACTATCAGAAGGCTTCAGGAGACATTTTGGGATTGATATATCACATACCCGATAATCTAGATTGCAATCCTTTTGAATGTGAACTAATTTGCTTTCCCCTTTTGCTAACTCAATAAAGCATTCTTGAACTAATGTGATATTTTTGAAGAAAAATAATAACTGGGAAATAAGAAAAACATCATTTTAATACATACCACATCTTATTTACGAAAACAAACATACATTTACTTTCCTCATATGCCAACCTATAACTATAGTTATGTAACTAGATTCATTAGCTCTTGCATTGAGGCTAAGAAGTGTTGACCCTCAGTGCCTGATTAAAATTTGAAAATGCTTATTCATTAACCTTCCAAAGTTTTCTCTCAGAGAAAGTAAGTGTCAAATCCATGTGATGTAACTATCACTTTTCCAGACTCCTTCCCAGAATTTTGGGGAGGGACTAAAATGCATGACATATAGAATGAAGAAAAAAATACAAAATCTGGCTGATACCTAAATGCAGTAATAAATTGCCAAATAAGTAAAGGATGACTACTCTAAAATAATCAATATTAATTACTGGAAATCACCAATATTTCTCTTACTGTAACACTACACTGAAACTGAAAAAAATCATAATATTGTCTTATAAACAGCCTTGAATTATGAAGCAAAAGCTTCTGATTAACTATTTATAACTTGGAAACAAGCCCACCACATAACAGTTTGCTAAAACACTGGCCTCATTTCCCTGCTAACAACCCTGGCTCATCTATAGTCTATTAAATTCAGGTTTTGATCATTTTATTTGCATAAGCAAGACATTCGCAAAATTAGGCAACAACCAGATCCTTTATGTGATAGTCTACTTTTACAAAGGGGAAAAAAAAAAAAGCTAAAGATAGTATGTTCAGAGGTAAATCACACGTCTGTTCCTTCAGACCTGTCATGCTTGGTAAGTGTGGATATCTGTACCAAAACACCCAGATAACACCAGCCCCAAATCTCAGGAAAGAGATACTACTACTTTGCATTTTTATAGTGCTTGCTACTCCAATCTCTCTCTCTATCTCATCAAAGGCCTCTGAGTCAGACTTACTGCCTTGACAGTAAGTCTATCACTAGATAGAAGCAGCACTGAAGCCCACAGCATTTAAGTGGCTGATTTCAAGTCACAAGAGTAAGTTGAGGTAGACCCTACAGGGGTATTCTGTTTCTGGACACCTCCCACCCACCACTGTACCACCAATTTTGTCTTCCCTAATGGTTAAAGGTTAACCATACCTGAAGGAATGAGTTCTTGGGTTCTGCTGCTTTCAGAGACCAGTTTCAGCACTTTGTAGGAACTAAATCTTCTATACTTTCCATAAAATCCATTTAAGACCCCATTTCTATAGAACCCTTGTAGGTTCTACAAAACCAGGCCCAAAGTCCAGTAAAAGAGACAAGGCCTCCTGGTGGGACCTGACTGGGCGATCAGCCCACTCTAAGGTCCCTACAGCTACTCCTCCTGGGTACAGAACTTGAACGGTCACCTCAACCTCACTGCTGGGTCCAATCTCTAAGTTATACTAGTCTGAAGTTTAGAAGACCAAGCATCCAGGGCCTCCCTGGTGGTATAATGAGTTAAGCACCACACTATGAAGTTATCTGCAGCCACTGCAGCATGAGTTGGATCCCCGACCAGGGAGGGGACCCACATGGTACAGCAGACCTCTCCTGTCTCACCTGATGTTCCCCTCAGCAGTGTGTTTCATCGATCTGCCTGTTCTGCTCCCCACTCTGTCTCTGGTGACTCCTCTCATGCCCCACACCTCTGGCCTGTACCCCATTTCCCAGTTCTTGTATGCGCAAATAAATAAATCTTAAAAAAAAAAAAAAAAAAAGGAAGACCCAGCATCCAACCATAGTTCTAGCTAATATACTTGAGCCAAGAGGTAATCTGTCTGGGGCTCACTTCCTATAACTATAAAAGTCTATATATCTGTATATCTACAAAGGCTGACAACTGGTTCAAGATGTGGTATATATACACAACAGAATACTATTCAGCAATCAAAAAAGATAAACTAGTGGTATTCACAGCAACATGGATGGAGCAAGAAGGGATTATTTTTAAGCCAGAAGGAAAAAGAAAAATGTCAGATGGCTTCACTTGTAGGAGGAATACAGGGGAGCAATACAAGGGGTCAAGGAAAAAAAATTAAAAAACAAAACAAAAATAAACAGACAACTATATATCAGAGACATTCTGCAGGGGAGGTGGAGGGAGAGGGATCAAAATGAGGATGGGAAAAGCACAAGGGACTATGGTGAATTGGTGGTACATTTAAAAAACTAACAATAATGTAAAATATATGTAAATAAACTATTTTTTTAAAGGCTGATTTAAGTCATCTTCCATTTCTAAAATTCTATTCTACCCTATGGCAGACATCCATCACTTTGCCTTGAAACTGGATCCAAGAACTCTTAACATCAGAATGTCCCTTTCATTGCCCATTCCAAAGCTTCCCATTTTAATTTCATTCTCTGTTCTGTTTGTACTACTCATATCAATCTCTTCACGCCTCTCTGTTTATTCTCTCCAATATTTGTAAGACGTTATCATGTCATCTCTAAGTCATCAGAGATTTCCACCCATAATTTAACCATCAGAAATCAAATTCCTTCAGTAACTTCCTATTTTTTGTTTTTTAACCAAGTCCCCACCCACTAGTCAGTTACATGGTTGTGGAATTCTAAGTAAATAGTCTCTCAAGGTCATTTTTTTAAAAGAAAACTTTTCTCTTAGTTCTTCATATTTCTACTGATTTCCAAAGTATACAGATATCTTAACACTTATTTTGCCCTGTTTTTGCAAGTTTAATTTTCTCCTTTATCTCTGCCTTTTAGTTTCTGGTTTTTTTCTTTTCTCCTTTCCTTTATAATTCTTGGTCATCTCTCACTATATCACCTTCGGTGAACCCACCAAGGGAAAGCAGAACAATAGATGGTCTCAACCCAGAAATATGAACCTGTGGAGGTAACAAACAGAGGTGTGGAAGCTGGAAAAGCAGCTGCGCAAAACTCTGCCCACATGTGAACGGAGGAGCTAGGGGCTTGGTGCCGCTGCATTCCCATCTTATAACTTTTTTTCCCCAGAGAGAAATGTAGAAGTATGTATCCAGAAGAAAAAATGCTAAAGCAATGAGGGAGCCAGAACAGCTGGGGGTTGTTAATTTTAATCAAAGTCCAGCCAGGATTTTTTTTAAGCAACAGGAAATAGATTTGTTCTCTTTAATATTCTCTCTCCCTCCTCATACACACACACAAACACACACACACTCACAATCTCATTCTTTCTCCACATACTCACTCCTTTCTCCTCTGTCCTTCTCCATTTTCTCTGGCCAGAAACAAGCTGGATGGAAAAACCTTGATCTGTCTTTGGAAACTTGCAGCATTCACTGGCAGTTCAAAGCCGAGTGCAGAGCGCAAGAAGTGAGATCAACAGAGAACAGCGCAGTGTGCTGCAGTCGAACACGTGCATGTGTTAGTTCCCTAGGGCAGCCACAACAGATTACTACAAACACGAGGCTTAAAACAACACACATTTCTTCTGTCACAGTTGTAGAGGCCTGAGTCTGACATCAGCTTCAGTCAGCAGATATCAAGATGTTGGCAGATCTGTGCTTCCCTCAGAAAGTTCTGAATAGACGGTCCATTTCCATGCCCTTTTCAGCTTCTAGGGGCCACCTATATATTCTTTGGCCCCTTATAGGGTAAATGAAGGTTATCAGGTGTTTCTGCTATTAGTGCAGATGCTAGACCCCTGTGGTCCTGCACGCATGCCTGACGGCGGCACCTGGAGTAGGGTGCAGTGTGTGCAAGTGGGCGCATCTGGGCTGAGACATGAGCATCTAAGGGTGGCGTCACGGGGACACCAGCAGAGCAAAGAAGGGCAGCAGGAAAAAAAGCAGCAGCAGAAGAGCAAAGACAAGAGAGACCAAAAGCCCAGAGAGAGTGAAGACTCGCTGGGGTTAGGAAGCCTACCAGCCTCCTGGGCCCACCCCAGCATCCCTGCGGGTCGCCTCCGATGCAGAAAGATTAATAAAACCCCCCAAAAGCCACTGAGGGCTCCAGGACTCCTCCTTTACCCATCTGCTGAGAGCCCAGAGAACCCGCCTCATGCCCTCCTGTCACTACACCCTTCTTCCACTCTAATGCACATCACTCCATCCTCTGCTGCCATGACATCACCTCTTATGAGTAATCAAGTCTCTCCCTCTACAGACATTTGTGATTTCACTTAAATCCCACCTTAAGTCCTAGGTCAGGCCCACCTGAGTACCCAGGCTCATCACCATGGCTCAAGCTCTTTAACTTAATCACACCTACAAAGCATGTTTTGCCAAATAAGGTAACATTCAAGTTTTGGGGCTTGGGATGTGGGCAACTTAGTGGCCATGATTTGGTCTGCCATAGAGCATCTGTCCTGGTTGGGTTCCTATAAACACGCTTCTCCTCACCTCCCCAGTATCACTAAGTTATGAATACAGGGTCTGAGCAAAAGGGGGGAAAGTGTTTTCTAAATATCCAAACAGAGAAATGCCATGTACTACACATTTACCTTTCCCACCATGTCTCTGCCTATTAAGCCATCTGGTTTGTATTCAGCAAACCTTAAGCAACCCAACACTTTCCCATACCTGGGCACAGCTCCAGTTCCACTGCCCTTGGCATGATGAGAAAGCCTCCACCTGTTTTATGGAAACCCACTTCCAACTAAAATTGGGCCTCAGAGCCACAAATATTCATGTTTGTCAAAGGTTCAGCAAATGATCTTTTACTGTGTCCTAGAGGGAGCATAGACAAGGAAATGGGCTTTATTAGAACTCACCAAACCTCTTGTAACCGAAGGACTGCACCTCCTCCTCCTCTGCGAAGTCGTCTGCAGGAGAAAAGACATGTTAACCTGGCAGGGCCAAAGAGAGTCAGTGAGAGATTCAGCTGCCCCCAAATCCAGCTGCTTCACCCTCCCTCCCCTTCATTCAGACTCTAGTCACCGTGGTGTTCCTTCTGCTACTGGACCACATCATGTTTTCTGGGACAGAGCGTGGAGGCTTTTCCTCCTGTTCTTTGTGTGGTTCCTAATTCAGATCCTAAAGTGTGACAGCTTCAAGATGTCTTTCTGGACCTCCACTCGGTCATGCCCTTTATAACACTTTGTTGCTATTACTAACTCTATTTTTTTAAAAAAGATTTTATTTATGCAAACAAGAGTTGGGGCATAGGCCTGAGGTGTGGTGGGTGAGAGAATTCACCAGAGACAGTGGGGAGCAGAACAGGCAGATTGACTGAAATACACTTCTAAGGGGAGCAGCAGGCGAGACAGGAGATGTCTGCTGCACTATGGGGGTCCTCTCCCTGGCCAGGGATGGAACTCGTGCCACAGTGGCTGCAGAAGCCCTACAGTGCACCACCAGGGAGGCACCTACTGTCATCATTTGTGTTCGCGTCTGTCATCACGCATCTGATGAACAGACACATCTTCTATCTTTGTTCATGAACATACCTGGAACAGTGCCTGTCACGGAAGAGGGACTTTAAAAAACTGTGAAATGACTGACTAATCAGCTGTCCCAAGGGTTGTTATCTTTTTGTAGCCGACTCTAAAGCCCTCTATTTTGGATAAAACCAGCAACCAGGAAGAGGCACAGAGCAAGTTCTGATGATTCTGGCAGACAGGGTAAAGGAGGAGTCCTGGAGCCCTCGGTGCTTTTTCGGTTTTTATTGCATCATTATCTCAGAGGCAACCAGGTACACGGCAGGCAGGGGGGACTGGGGGGCTAGGAGGCTGGTAGGTCTCCCAGCCCCTGGCGCATCTCATTCTCTCAGCTGCTTTCCACTTCTCTTCTGCTGCTGTCTCTCTTGTTTTCCTGCTCTGCTGCTCTCGTTCTGCTGGTGTCCTTGTGACGCCGTCCTTATACGCCCGTGTCTAAGCCCAGGGGCACCCACTTGCGCATGTCCACTTAGGCGTGCCTGCAGCACCACAGGTGTCCATCATTACACCAATGGCAGGAGGGTGGAAACACCTGATCACTTTTCTCTGACCCTACAGGTCATTCCTCCCACCAAGTGCTGCATCTCAGGAGCCCAGCACCATTCCTGCAATGGCAACCAATACCTGCTCCACTCTCCTTCCACCAGGTAGCTGGGACCAACATATGGTTTCCCAATGAAAACATTTCAAAAGATAGTCTTGGTACAGGAATCGCCAAATGTAGGACCACTGTGAGGCAGGCAGGCAGCAAGCGGACCTCCTAGTGCCTGTGATCTCTGCGATCTGCTTCTCCCCTGGGCATCCTTCACTTCAGGTGCACTGGGCCTGTGCTCTGGCTCCCAAGCACTTTTTGCATTAACATGACATCACATGTGGGTAATGAAACCTGGGAGGAAAACAAGCCCCAGGTGGCAGCTGCAGAGACTGGAGGAAGGCAGAAAAAGAGCCTGAATTATTCCATGTTCCTTCCATGTGATCCCTTCCCTCAAGGAATTCACAGACTTTCTAGGAAGAAGGACATGCAGAGGGGAAACAAAGCCTCTATAATCATCTTTTACAATCACCAAATGGTATTTCCCAAAAATATGGAAAAACCCAAGTTATACAATGTGGTGAACGCTGTTAGAGCAATCGTGTAGCGGCAGGAAGGGTGGCACAGGGCAAGTTCAGGATGGTTCTAGTAGATGGGGGGGTAAAGGAAGGAGTCTTGGAGCCCTTCATGGCTTTTATGCTTTTTATTGTCAGATGGCCAGGTACATGGCAGGAATGGGTGCCGGAGGGCCGGCACCCATCTCACTCTCTTGGCTGCTGCTTCTCTCTCTCTCTCTCTCTCTCACTGCTGCTTGTTGGTGCTCTCGCTGTTGGTCAGTACTGTTGGTCGGTCCTGTTCGTCCTGTTGGTTCTCATGACGCCGCCCATTTATGCCCGTGTCCAACACAGGTGCGCCCACTTGCGCATGCCCACCCTGGAATGCTCGCAGCACCGCAGGTGTCCATCATCAGTGGTGGGAGGGTGGAAAGACCTGATTTCTCTAACCCTACAAATACTTTATTATGAAAGCACACACGAGGCCTTCTGTAGCGGCAGGAAAGGTGGCACTGGAGCAGGGTTCTGGATGGTTCTGGGCAGACGGGTCAGGGAAGGAGAGTCTCTTGGAGCCCTCGGTGGCTTTTCATACTTTATTTAATAGAGGTGTCCAGGTACATGGCAGGCAGGGGTGCCAGGGGGCCGGGAGGCTGGCAGGCCTCCCAGCCCCCAGCGCATCTCACCCTCTCAGCTGCTTCTTCTCTTTCTGCTGCTGCTGCTGTCGGTTCTCTCGGTTCTGTCCTCACAGTTCTGTCTGTTGGTGCTCGCAGTTCTGGCGTCCTCATGACGCCGCCCACTTAAGCCCAGTGTCCCAACTCAGGTGCGCCCACTTGCGCATGCCCACACTGGACTGCTCGCAGCACCTCAGGTGTCCATCATCAGTGGTGGGAGGGTGGAAATACCTGATCAACCTTTACCTTACACCTTCCCTGGTGGCACAAGGAGTTAAGGACCACACTATGAAGCATCCACTGCCACTGCAGCATAAGTTCGATCCCTGGCCAGGGAGGGGACCCACATAGCACAGCAGACCTCTCCTGCCTCGCTCACTGCTCCTCTCAGCAGTGTACTTCAGTCCATCTGCCTGTTCTGTTCCCCACTCTGTCTCTGGTGAAATCTCTCACACCCCACACCTCTGGCCTGTAACCCACTTCTTATATACATAAATTTAAAAAATCTTAAAAAAAAATATGGCATGAGAGAGCAACTTTTCCTAACAGAGAATGAAGAAACATGATATCTTTGTATTTTATGTTTACTGATTCAGAGAAGAGATCTTGCTTGGATTCTAGAAGGTAAGGTCTTCATAGTTAAGCAGTCTTATATCAAGGATTAAAGTTCTTCCTGTAGAAAAGAACATGCTTACATTCAAGAGAATGACACCTTTCTCACTCAATCTCTCAGTAACAGGTTAGTTCAACAAATGCATATTAAGCCTGTGCTCTGTGCCTGTCTAACTTAGTGATTCTATCACATCAGTAGCTGAGAGGCCTGATCTAGTCTCAAGAAAAACCCTTATCTGCTGTGTCTGCTTAGATATCCAATTCATTCATTCATTCAATTAATATATACGTCAGCCTAGTGGAGTTGATGAGACGTGAACATAAGTTAATATTACCCCTACATCAGCTTCCCCTGCCAGCTCTGGCCCTCCACTATATGCCTTGTCTGCAAAAGAATCTGCTCACACACAGACCAGACACTGCGGGCCAAGGAGGCATCACTGAAGACTTCACAGTGGGAACAAAAGGGCAGTTTACACTGAGGCCTGATAGCAAACAGTTCAAAATTTCCCATTAGAATTTCTATTCTCCCCACAAGGTTCTTTTCAGGAGGCCTACCATTTGTTTGTTTGTTTGTTTTTCCTTTCCTCTCTGATCTTTTTCCCATGCAACACTAAGTCTGACTGGCTTTCTCCTTCCTGAAATTTCCCTGGGAACTTGAAATGCCTCATATTTTTGTTATTAAAGCAATTCAGTTCTGCCTCCAAACTAACGCACTCAAGTCCATTAGGCCATTAGGGGTTCAGGAAAACAAAAGCTTTATGGGCAAACCCCAATAAGACTGAAGGAGGATCTCCTACTTGTCTTAACCCTCATCCCAAAAGAATTAGGAATTTTCAAAGTAGCTACAAAAAAAAAAATATATATATATAAGTATTTCTCTATCTCCTCCACCTCTAAAATTAGAGAATAATACAAGACATTATGGGTATAAGTAAAGTACCACAGATGACATCTGACCAGAATTATCAGGGAAGGCCTCAGAGACAAGTGTCTTCAATCAATCTTAATGTTTTCTCTTTGGGGATAAAAAATAGAAGAAACTGCATTCTAACCGCCCCCCCCCTTGGAAATTCATAATGCTTTTTGAACTAATAGTTCAAAACAGACTGAGAAGTGCTAAATGAAAAGGGGAAACTTGCTTTAACTTCGTTTTACTCTTTTTTCAAAAGTTGACTTCAGAATCCTCTTTTACACCCAGAGGCCGGGCAGAGTCTGGGCAGGTGATGCTTGGTATCTAGTTCACGAGCACAGGTATCGCTCCAACCCACTGCCAAAGTCCCCCAATTGTACAATTAATAATTAACCTGTTCAAATTGGGATGGAGAGGCCAAGATGGGGCTTTTGGCTGTATGGAGGACCCACAGTGGACTACTACAGCCAAAGAGGAGAGAGGATGAGCAATCAGGGGTTCCGAATGGCTGAACATTTTAGAAGGAAAAGACTATGGTGGCACTCAATGGCTGACAGCCGGGCTTGAGGAAGACAAATAGCCTGACAGTGATGGTATATTCTATTCTACAAACCTTTTCCTCATGCAGCACAGACTCGCACTAAATGCGTCCCAGATTGTCTTTATAGTATTGGGGCCTACAGAGGTGATGTACCAAAATAAAGAGATTCTCCTTAGAGAATATTCAGTCACCTTAGCAACTTGTCTCTTTTCCAAGTCTGTCTCTGTCACCATTTAAGTCACCTAGTCCCTATACCCCCACATGAGCAAGATTTAAGGCCTCTAATTTCTGCAGTGGCCGTAGCTCAATCCTGCCTCTGACAGCAGTTTGTCTCCAGGGAAGAAGCGACCTTAACATATTAAAGAACAATACGCGTTTAATTTGCGATTATATCTATAAGCAAGGACTCCTGGCTGCCACTGCTGTACTGTATCATTTCTGTTTCAATACCTATGGGCTACACGGTCTTTTTCTTGCCTGTTCCGAAACGTGATTTTTATTTTCATTTGACTTTCCTTGGTAACTGGCACAGAGCCACACTGGCCAGAGATTTCATGATAGAGAGGGTGAATAGAGTTCTGCTGCTGATTTATTCTTCGAGCTATTTCAGAGTACCATGAGGGCAAATGGAGTTTAGTTTAGTTGGCTTAGAGAGCTGCGTGACACATGTTAAAATGTTCCAAATAATCTGTGGCCCAACTTGTATATCCCTCCAGCCAGAATTTACCTGTCCTTCCCCTGCACTCCCTTGGCATCAGAGCCACCACACTTAACTTCTCTCTGCCTCGGATTCAGTCTGGTTTTGACCCCACCACTTGACAACAGGAAACTTGTCACATTGTACCCTCAATAACTACACTGATGGCACACCGCAGAACCTCATAGTTGTTGAACATCAAGCAGATCAGAGTTATACATGTATTTATCTCCACCAGTGGATGAATTTCTGAAGGAAAGAGATTAAATCTCTTTTTGAATATTCACCATGGGGAAGATAAGAGAACTAATACTGAGTCAATACCTACTGAATGGGGCCTCCCTGGTGGCGCAGTGGGTTAAGGAACGCACTGTGAAGCAAACCGCAGCCACTACAGCATGAGTTCGATCCCTGCTGCCGGCCAGGGAGGGGACCCACATGGCGCAGCAGACCTCTTCTGCTGTGCCCGCTGCTCCCCTCAGCAGTGTACTTCTGTTGATCTGCCTGTTCTGCTCCCCGCTTTCTGTGGTGAATCCTCTCACCCCCCACACCTCTGGCCTGTACCCCAGTGCTTGTATGCATAAATAAATAAATCTTTAAAAAAAAAAATACCTACTGAATGTCAAATACTCCCACTCGCTATGATTCTCTGTGTCTTTCAGATGAAAAAACTGAGGCGCAGAGAAGTTACATCAGTTGTTCCAAGGTCTCACAGCTTGTCAGTACCCAGGCATGTGGGACCATCCAGTCCCACACTGTAATGATGGCTGACCCCGCAGACCCAAGAAACTAGTGCTAGTGGCAGGGAAAGCTAAAAGATAATGATTTACACCACAAAACCCTAAAAAGGCTCAGACACTTGGGACATAGATTACTGTGGAAGGAGACTAAAGGTAAAGCTAAAATAGGAGGACTTGTTAAATATACATTTAAGAAGCAGTTGACTATAATCAAAAACATACATTTAAGTGTTGTGAGGCTATGGAGAAATTAGAACTCTCAGACACTGCTGGTGGGAAAGGCAAAAGGCGGTCATTTTGGAAAGCAGTCTGGCAGTTCCTTAAAAGGTCAAGCACAGAATCGCCATATGATCCAGCAATTTCACTCCCAGGTACACACACAAGAGAAGTGAAAACATCTGTCCACACAAAAACACAAAAACCTTAGCATACAAAGGTTTATAGCAGCATTCATCATAAAAGCAAGGAAAATGGAAACCACTCAAGTTCCCATCAACTGATGAATGGATAAATTGTGGTATCAGCCATGTGGTATCATCCATACAATGGAATGTTATTCAGCAGTAAAGAGAAATCAAGTACTGATACATCCTGCAATATGGATAAACCCTGGAAACATTGCACTAAATGAAGGAGAAGAGCCAGAAACCCCCCATATTATATGGTTCCATTTATATGAAATATCTGTATTAGGCAAATACAGGGAGTCAGAAAGCAGATGAAAGTTGCTTAGGGCTGGGAGGTTTGGGGGAAATTGAGCTTGCTTGCTAATGGGTATGGGATTTCTTTTGAAGTGATGGAAATGTTCTAAAATTGATTATAATGATGTTCACAAAACCAACAATTCTTTGCATCCCTCCACGTGCAAGTTCATTTATCTGCCTCTTGAATCTAGCGGGTGGAGGCCCTGGAACTCCTCTGGCCGACAGAATGTGGCAAGAGTGGCAGTGGAGAACCTCAGGGCCTAGGCCTTAGAAGCCTTTCAGCTTGTTTTCACCCTCCTGGCAGCCAGCTGCCAAGTAAAAATCATTATCTTGACTAATTAGAAGCCACTGGACAGAGACACTCCATAGACAAAAGACCATGAAGGAGACATACAAGCCACCCCTCAGCGGTTCCAGCCCCCCAGCCCGTGTTCAGCCAAGGGGGACGCCCTGCAGCCCAGCCAGCAACTCGAGAGCAGACAGCAGTCCCCTACCTGCCCAGCCAGAATCGGACAACTGTGAGTAAATAAGCGGTCGTGGCTTTAACAACAGTTTGTTAGACATCAGTAGATAATTAAAGAGAAGTAAATACCAAAATAAAATGATAAAAAGGTTCTCAAGAGGTTGCCTAGGGGAAATGGAAAATGACAAATGAAGGCGGGATGGGTAGGAAGCTGCTGTTTTCATAAAAAGAAAATCTGTCATATTTTTAAATTTTTCAACTATGCACATCTCTAATTTTGATAAAAATTAAGCATGAATTAAAATAAAGCAAGGGCCTATGAATGGAAGATAAAAGTCAGGTAGACAAAAAGATGCACAAATGCTAATTACCAGAAGAGGTTTTATTTGCTCCAAAGGGCCAGCGTGTGGTGTTCACCCTGAAGCAAGAAATGAAAGGTTTGACTTAAAGCATCAAGTAACTGGCACAAAGGGGTGCTTACAAATGCCAGACTGAACTGAACAAGTTCAGACCTTCTAGCAGCCAGGCTGAAGGACCATGCACAGAGGCTAGGTTGGGGTTAGCTGTCTCTTCCCAGCTGGGCTCTTAGCTGGACTATTTTACTTTTGAATAATAGATCACTATATGATATCAGCTAGTTTCCTATTGTTTCTATGTAATAAAGAGGTGACTGAGGCCTACAGAAGTTCCGCTACTTCCACAGAACCATCCACAAGTTAGTTTTCCATGTGGAATGTCAAATGTCCAACCTCTTCGGCTCATGAATAAGGCTTAATCCTGGGGCCTCCATGGCGGTGCAAGTGGTGAAGCACTGTACTATGAAGCATCTGCAGCCACTGCAGCACAGGTTCCATCCCCATCCAGGGAAGTGACCCATACGGTGCAGCAGACCTCTCCTGCCTCGCCTGCCGCTCCCCTCAGCAGTGTATTTCAATCTGCCTGTTCTGCTCCCCACTCTGTCTCTGGTGACTCCTCTTACCCCCCGCACCTCTGGCCTGTTCCCCCATTTCTTGTATGCATAAATAAATCTTAAAAATAAAAAAATAAGGCTTAGTCCTTCAGGAAGCATAAAGGAGTCATAGTTAATATATTCAAGTCCAAGAAATGTACTTAATTTTAAATCTCATCCCATGAACACATTTCAAGTATTCAAAAGTACTTAATGAATATTCATTATAAATTCTCAACTGAGTGTGATAAATGCTCAATTAATGTTAAGGGAGCATTTAGAATTGCTTTGAAAATTTAATTTGGGATTACTAATTTCTATTTACAGTGGTTTTTATTGCTATTAGTTATGAAGGTCTCATAAACCTTTTCAAGGTACTATATTGGTTAGGAGTCTCCAAATATCATTCTTAAATTCAATAAAATATTGTTTGAAAATTTAGCTTCCTCAAGCGCCGGGTGGTTGGTGTGTTTAGAAACGGTGCTGCCAGGAGTGAAGAATGAAACACTTTCAACAAAGAATGTCTATACACCCCTATCCCTGGTTTAAAATGTCACTATTTTTTTTTTACTGGCGATTACAATCTGTTTTTGAAAATGGCACTTCTGAGAAAGTTTTATTTCCTCATGGTAAACTTGTGAGAAAGCCCATTTTCAGAGTTGATGGCTTCAGTGGGTCATCCACATTCATTCAACCAGTGGCAAACAAAAGCTTCCCAGAACATGAAATCTACAGATAGCAGTGACCTTGGAATCTCCTTGATCTTTGCAAGAGCTCCAGTCTGGAGTCTCCTCCAGTGGATGGCAGAAGAGCACACCAATTTCTTCAGATTTTCGATGTCAGGTTATTAGACCTGAGTCCAGATCACTGGCTCCTTCAGTGGACTGCGGTACACAGTGGGTACTTAACAACGATGTGTTGATTCAGTCAACCACAAGGGTGTCACCGGGAGGAAACCTAGCTCAGGTGTGACATGTGGATTCTGGAATCAGGCCACTGAGTCTTATTACCAATTTCCTCTTTGATGAGACAGGTACCCCTGGACAACTCAACCTCTGCGTCTACATCTTCCTATTTGTACTTGAGGATGTTAGCTGTCATTAAAGGAGAAAGTTGTAGGTGCCCTCAGTCATACCTAAGAAGTTGTTTGTGAGCATAAATCATGGAAGAGATCTACCTTGTTCCTGGCATTTATATTCCAACACGTGACCCTGTACCCATCCTCGAGGCCATTCACAGGAACCCCAGAAACAGAGAGCCTGCACCTTCAAAGTGAGTGAAAAGTAGAAGATGGAAAGGGGAGCACCAGCCTGGTGGAGCTACCCCATCATGCGGGTGGACACTCTTCACAGATGATTACATCAAAGACCAGAATACCGGCCCCCACCCCAAAGTCCTTCACATTTTCACTTTGATTCACCAGCTGAAGCTTCAGAGCATCACGGACAAATCCTACCAGCAGGTCAGCAAGGTTCTGCCGTGGCTCTGGGCTTTCTCTGCTAGGTCCCATCCCTTATGCCCACCATGGGGACACTGTGTGTCAGATTTTCCCCATTTCCTGAGAGACTACCCATATGCTGGGTTTCTTCAATGTGAAACACACTTTTTTTAAGTAACAAAATTTTATGTCTACTTCTGCCATTTGAAATCTAGTCTGTCAAGGGCCATTTAACCTACTCTGGCAGTAGCTGCATCAACTATCCCGAAATACTATAAGAAAAATGTGCTAATTCAGAAAATTAGGTATTAGTTAAGATTAAGATATAGGTTGAGCTATCATCTGTCAGCTTTTCCCAGTCACGCCATTATCAGTGACTGAGTCACACAGTGTCGAGTGGGGAGGGGGAGAAAGGATGGGAGTACTTGGGAACACAGAGAACTATACTTAGCAATAATTAAATGTCAAATTAAGAATGTCAAGCATCCCAAGACTAATGAAAAGGAAACATTAGACTGTAAATTTGCCTTCCAAAGGGTAGCCCCCATTCCTAATCAATGAAAGGGGGAAAAGCATCATTCTATTTCCATTTCCCATCAGAAAATTTGATTCTTTCAGTGTTAAAATGAAGCAGGCCCTTCACGTTTATTTGTTCATTTCACTTCAGGACAAGAAAGTCTTAAAGAGATACTAAGAGAGGGCCCTCCCTGGTGGCGCAGTGGGTTAAGCAATGCACTATGAAGCAAACCATAGCTACTGCAGCATGAGTTCGATCCCTGCCACCGGCTGGAAAGGTGACCCACTTGGCACAGCAGACCTCTCCTGCCTCACCCGCTGTTCCCCTCAGCAGTGTGTTTCAGTCAATCTGCCTGTTCTGCTCCCTGCTCTGTCTGGTGGATTTTCTCACCACCCCACACCTCTGGCCTGTACCCCAGTACTTGTATGTATAAATAAATAAATCTTTAAAAAAAAAAAGTGAGACACTAGGAGAACATGAGTTCAGAAAAGCAACAAGCAGTGTAAGTATACCACTTACCAGTGTATTTTTAAAATATTATCGCCAAATAGTATTTTAAAAATGTTCATACACAAAAGCACAAAAATAAGTAGCTGAATCTTATGTTTTGAAGGCATCAACCTCCTCCCTGTGATAAATTAGCACAGTGGTTTAGATGTCTGTGGTCTCATGTGCTGGTTGTTTTCCACTGTCTCTTAGGTAACAAGTGCTGCTGCATTGAAACTTACCAACATTCCCAACTTTCAGAACCAGAAATATGATTTAGTAATGACACACCTAACTCTAGAGGAGTCAAATTCCTTCACAAAGAATGTGAATATTTTTCCAAAATCATGAGATTTATGGTACAGCACAACTAACTCAACATAAAATTGGAAATAAATGAAAACAACTTCATGTTTTAATCAGTTTGGAAGACTTCAAGTATTGCAGCAACAGGGTAATTTTCTTCTGGAAAATATATAATGATGTCATCATTTTGGTACTTTTGACTCCAGGGCTGGGGGGGATAAAATGGAGACAGATACTTGCTGAATGCAACAAATAGGTGGCGCTGTGGCTCATGGCAGGATGAGGAATTACACTCAAAACCATGGGTTATCAGGAAGGCCATCTCTAAGATTAAAACATCAGAACTGGAAAGTTAAACAGGTACCTTATAAAAGCATCTGGCTCATACAGAGGCTAAATTTTTGCTTTGGCGAATCAACTTACAACTTTTAAGGTGTCCACTAATATTCTTTTAGTTAAAGAATATTTTAGGTTAATATTTTGCTCTTTAATATTTTAATCTTTGATCTTTTGCAAGGCTTGTCAATGACGTCTAAGTTTTAGAAAAATAAAATTCTAATGCAGCATTGGCTTTCTGAAGCCCTAGGAGTTAATAACTATGCTACTTAATCACAAACCTAAGGAAAATTTTGGTTTGGATACCTATGGCTAATTGTCAAAATAATTTCACTTGGTAAAGGAGACTTTCCTTTCTGGTTACAAACACTGTGCTTGGCCTCAGAAGTCTCTGTGGCCAATTCCTTAGCTCCACTCCTTTCTGGCTGTTGTACCAACTGTGGCTTCCTTGGCAACTCAGTTGTCTGAGATTCACTCTTCTAGGTTACACTAGAGGTTACCATATCTGCTATTCTAGGTTTTCCCAAGCAACACAGAACTAGCAAAGCTAGTTTATCATTTAGTTTGTCTTTAAATGTTTATCATTCTCCTAGTTGTCAATTCCTATTTCTTCTAGTCTTAAGTTTCCACATCCATAATGTGAACGTCAAAATACCCCACCTCTTGGGGTTAGTTGAGAAGATTAATTTGATGGATTGTAGAGGATACAGCAAGCATAGTGGGTGGTGCTTAGTAGCTACTAAAAATTGCTAGTGTCCCTTCCCTTCCCCACCTAGCCAAAAGACACATTACATGCCAACAATTGGAAAGTGAACCTCTTACAGAGATTTTGTTTTAGGAGACCTTCAAAGTGACTAATCTACCCAGGCATTCACCAGTCATTCCTCCACCAGGACAGAAGACAAAGTCCTTTAAGGCAGGGCCCAGACCCCAAAAAAATAAGGAGCTTTTTCTTGGAGATCTGTAGGCTCCTCATAAGGCAGCAAAAATCTCACAAGAATGTTTAGAACCTTGAGGTGTATTCTGTTGCTGATTTGAATTAACACTGGAAGTACCCACACAGCATTTAACGATCATTTACCCACTCAAAAAGCATAGCAAGATTTTCAGGATTGAGGAATCCACAAGGGAGCTGATGGGATGAGTAGCTGACTTAGCTTTCCAAGAGTCCAAAAACTACTGTTCTCACTGATTAGCAATGAAGAACAACTTCTGGCTAAAATAGGATAACTGGACCCGAGGTAACGTTAGGTATGTGAACGCTTTTCTTTCTGGGGCGTATCTCTTGATCCCTGCTAACCAAGAAAAGTGCTAGCTTCCTAAAATGTAAATGAGAAGAGAAGCCTAGATGGAGAGAGAACACCTACCACTGCATTTTGAAATTCTCTAGCCAGAGCTGAATCATACCTTTTCTTTCTCTTCCCGGGGGTGGGCCACTTTCAGTGCCTCCCTTCCCCGTCTCCACATAGGGAGACAAAACTCCAAGCAAAGCAGATTGGTAGAACCTTATCGCTTCAGATAGTTTAGGGAGAACAGCCTTTCAGAGATACCTGGAGCCAAAAGTTATTTCCCAAGCGTCTGGGGCCCCCCGGAGCCTCTTGGGACTGCAAGACTTGCAAGTCAAAAAGACCGCCTGGAGTGGTCTGGTCGCGGGCTAACTCAGTCACCGGGGTCCGATAGCATTTCGCACCCAGCCTCTCCACTCAAGCCCGGCCCGCGCGGAGGCTGAAACGTATAAACTAGCTCAAAACCAGGAGCTCCAGTCTTGTGTAAACACTTCGCCGGCTCCTCCCCAAAAGACCCTCTTTGATGCCTCCACTGTAATTATTTATCTCACGTATAAATCAGGATTCTGCTGACAAATCTCCCTGCTTTTACTAAACAGGGAGTGCTCCTCCAAAGCCTTTCTCCTTGTGATTCCGTTTAAAGGTACGATAACGTCTGACATGTCCATAAACCCGCCCAGGGGACGATTAACGGGATGATTTGTGCGATTCCCCGAACGCACGTGGGCACAGCAGCTCCCCAGGAGGGCACGGGGAAGGGACCCGGACGCCAGGGCAGTTGTTTTCCAGTCAGTGGGGCTGATGGAGAAAGATGCCAAACGCACTTCCCGAGCCAGCTGAACTCCGCGGGCACCTAATCATTGCCAGATGTGGGGAGGACGCACCGAGAACATCCCCGAGTCCGGGAGAAAACACCCGGCCGGCCGCACGTCGATTTCTCCCAAGGGGAAAAGGCAACGGCCGGGCGGAAGGAGGTCCGCGGGGTGAGTGGGGTGCGCAGCGGGGTGGAAAACGCACCGAGGGGAAGGATGATGCCTCCACTCTCCTCCGCATATTTTTTCAATTAAAAAGTTGGAAACTGCCATCCGTAAACAACGGCTCAGCGCTTCAAACTACTTTGCAGAGACACGATAGGGAGAATACTTGCACGCTCCCGATCCCCAACCTCTAGGTCTCCCGCGCAGCCCCAGACCCGAGCCCGGGAGCGCCCCAGTGTGCACACACAGACCCCGGGCCGGCTCTCTTCCGAGCACAACTCGGAGAAAGTTCGCGTAAGGATGCACCTCCACCCTCTCCCGCCCGCCCCAACCGCGCGCCGGCCGCTGCTGTCTCACCTTTCATGGTGACGGAGGAGACGCACCACCAGCCGGAGGTCTCCGCGCCGCCTAGAAGTTCGCGCTGAGCAGCCGGTCACTGGTGGCCCATGGCAGGCGCGCCGCGCGTCGGCAGTCTGCTGTGGAGCCCTCCCTATCCGCCGCCGCCGGCCCGCGCTCCCCGCTCCGCGCTCTGTGCCGCGGGGCTGCAGCGCGCGCCGCTCACCCCGGGCGGGAGGCGCCGCTCCTGCCAGCGCCCCTCCCCCTGGCCCGCCGGGGGCGCGGGCCGCCGCGCCCACGCCCCCCTCGCGCCCTCGCCCCGCCCCGCCCTCAGGCCCGCGCCGGCCCCAGTCCTGTCAATTTCTAGCCGGGCCTCTGCTCGGCGCCGGGGTCTTCGCTTCCCTGGGTTTTCTTTTCCCCATTGGGCCAACGGTAGAACCAAACCCGAGGATAGCGTGTCGGGGCTGTCACGTCCTCACGTCCCGTGTGCGCGAAACTTACTGTTTCTAGACCCCAAGTAGCTAGAGTGTGGGGTGTGAGGAGTGTCGAGCAGTGTTACGGTGCGGCGCGGGTAAGACTGTTCCTTCCCGAAATGACTCTGGAACTGGGGAAGTTAGAGCTTTAAAGTGGGGCGAGAAAGTCAGCGCTCAGGGTTCAGAGTTTCCAAGGCACTAGTTGCTGACCTAAGGAAAGCAGACCCGAGGTAGATAGCAGTCACCTGGGGAGAGTTGTCTTTAAATCCGAAGCCACCATTAGAAACTCTCAGAACTCAGAGCAGAATTACAACTCTTGGGTTTCCTAGGAGAGAAACAAGCATAGTTCAAAATCCCACTGGATGTCCCCGCTGTGGAAAAGTCTCTTTCCACCCACCGTCCCTGAAATGATCGGGTTGACTTTTTCACTACGAAAAGAGGGTGGACAATTTTGAGCAGCTTCACAGTAAGTATTTTTCATTGTGGGCCATCATGTCATTCCACTGTTTATCTTCCCTTTCAGAAAACCTCCTAAGTAGACCCGCTGCTTTAGCTTTAAAACTTAAGTAAGTGATGAGTGGAGTGCTGGGGAGGGACGTGCAGCTGAACTTTCTTCAACAACTACGAAATAAAAGATCACCACTCGCCAGCATACATAAAGCAATACAATTCTGGCAGGGCAATGGTTGCAACGTCTCTGATGTCCTCTCTTGAGGCCTGGTAACATGGTGTAGCCAACCTATCAATTCATTCCAAACAGGGAATTCTTTACTCTAGTAAAAGGCTGTGCCCAGAAAAGAACACATTCCAAAACATTTCAGACTCTTCATTCCAAAAATTTCCTTATTTGAACACTGGAGGGAACTTCTACATAATAAAAAGATAAAAGCTTAAACAGATCAAATAAGCACTTTTTTTCCACTTCAGGGGTTCATGAAGCTACAAGGTCCCTGAAAATTATTCTGGAGACTTGCTCCAGTTCTCTCTAAGGTACCAACCTTGTCTTGCAGGATGATAGTGCTTGAAGAGAGCCCAGTATATAGATTCTCTGCCCAGAGTTTATTCACCAAGGTTGGGATAGACGAAGCCCATTGGTTTCTTTGTGTAATAATTCTCCAGCTGAAAAATGGAAAGAATTTTGGCTGCATTATTTGAATTAAAAAAAAGTCATTCAGGAAAAGAAAAAATAATTTGAATTTCATCAGAATTGAAAACTTTGAACAAACCTACAGAATGGGAGAAATATTTGCAAATCATATATGTGGTAAGAGACTGATATCCAGAATATATAAAGAGTTCCTACAACTTGACAACAACAAAACCCCCAAATAACCCAATTCAAAAATGGCCAAATGACTTAAATTGGCATTTTCCCAAAGAAGATATACAATAAGGCCAATAAGTATATGGAAAGATGTTCAACATCATTAATCATTAGGAAAATGCAAATCCTAACCACAATTAGATACCACTTCACACCCATTAGGAAGACTGTTACAAATTTTTTTAAGAAAGATTTATTTATGCATACAAGAACTGAGGTGCAGTTAAGAAGTGTTAGGGGGGTTTGAGAGGATTCACTAGACAGAGTGGGGAGAACAGGCAGATCTACTGAAATACACTGCTGAGGGGAGCAGCAGCCAAGACAGAAGAGGTCTGCTGAGCCCTGTGGGTCACCTTCCTGGCTGGGGATCGAACTCACACTGCAGTGGCTGCAGATAGTTTCATAGTGCTGTGACTTAGCCCCTTGCACCACTAGGGAGACCCCCTACAAAACGTTTTTTAAAACACAGAAAATAACAAGTGTTGTCAAGGATGTAAAGAAATTAGAATTTTTGAGCATTGCTCATAGGAATGATGGAGCCACTGTGAAAAAAAGTATAGTGGTTTCTCAAAAAAAATTAAACTCAGAATTACAATATGATCCAGCAATCCTGCTTCTGGATGTATGCTCCAAAACACTGAAAGCAGGAACTAGAATAGATATTTATATACTCGTGATTATAAGCAGCATTATTCACAAGAGCAATCAAGAGGAAGCAATCAAGTATCCATCAATAGATGGATGGATGAACAAAAGGCTCTATATACATACAATGGAATATTACTCATAAGGAAATTCTGACATGCTATAAGAAATATCTAAGTCTGTTGCCCATTTTGAACTCAGCTATTCGTTTATTGTTGTTGAGTTATAGAGTTCTTTATGCATTCTTGTTATTATTTTGAATCTTAAGGACATGCTAAATGAAGTCAGTCATAAAAGCACAAATACTGTCTGATTCTACCTATATGAGTTACCTAGAATAGTCAAATGCATAGAGACAGAGAGTAGAATGGTGGTTGTCTGGGGCTGGGGAAGCGGAGAATGGGGAGTTAGTGTTTGATAGGTATAGATTTTTCAGGTTTGCAGTATGAAGAGCTGTGGATATGGATGGTGGTGATGATCGCATAACATGAGTGTACTTCATGCTACCGAGCTTCATGCTTGAAAACTGTTAGTATGATAAGCTTTATATTATGTGTATTTTACCACAAAAACTTTTTTTTAGTGGAAGTATTGAGACATCAAAAGAAAACATAGAAACCTCAACCTATCATGTTAATTATAATGAGCCAGGCTCAGACTCAGTGATGAAAATGAGGCTCTTTAGAGTACAATTCTAAGGAGGGGTCTTGGAAGATTGCCTCGTCCCTCCATCCCACCCGCTTAGGCACAGATTGAACCCAGGCAGGTGGATTCTAGAGACAGAGAGTAGAATGGTGGGGCTCCCCTGCCCGGCATCTCCTCTGAGCCCCATTCTGGAGGACGCAAGGGCTGAAGTATGTTGTCACATGCAGGTCATTATTTGAATGGGGTTTCTGTGGTCAAGAGCTCTGAGAGGAGATAATGACTGAGCAGGGGTCAGGGAGACAGAGGAAAGGTAAAGGAGAGGAAAGCACTGACTCACACAGGTGAGGATATTATGAATTCCTCACAGGAAATGGGCCACAGGGTCTCCAGGTGGAAATGTAGCTCCTCACCTCCGGAAGCAGCAAGTACTTCATTCACCTTATATTTATAAACCTGGAGAAGGTATTTCTCACTTAATCCCACCCCAATGCTAGGTTAGTATTGCCTTTTTACTGATGAAGCAGTCCAATCGCCCTTGCCTTCTTTCTTTCTGTCATCCCTATGTCTTTACTAAACGTGGGTCTACCTTTGAAATGAGTCTCCACTTCTCCCTGTCTCTCCATCTCCACCACATCCCAAGTAACCACTATAGCTCCACACTCACCTTTGCTCCTTCGCTATTGTAGGGCTAGAGAAATCAGGTCTTTCCACCCTCCCTTCACTGTGATGATGGACACCTGTGGTGCTGCGAGCATTCCAGGGTGGGCATGCGCAAGTGGGCGCACCTGAGTTTGACATGGGCTTAAATGGGTGGCGTCAGGAGGACGCCAGGACCAACAGGACAAATGAGCAGCAGTGAAAGCAGCAGCACAGCAGCCAAGAGGGTGAGATGCACCAGGGGCTGGGAGGCCTGCTAGCCTCCCGGCCCCCCGGCATCCCTGCCTGCCATGTACCTGGCCACCTCTACTAATAAAAAGATGAAAAGCCACCGAGGGCGCCAAGACTCCTTCCTTGACCCGCCTGCTAAGAACCATCCCGAACCTGCCCAGTGTGCCACCTTTCCTGCCGCTACACCTACCCCAGGCTCCTACATGCAGCTGCCAGACTGGCAAGGAAGGGCAGAGGAAAGATGGGAAAGGAATGAGCTGAACTTGCCAGTCTCTCCAATTCATGCCTTCAGAGAATTTGCAGACTGTGATAGGAAGAAAGGGTAGCCTGAGGGACTCCTGGGGTAGAGCAGAGTTCAGGGAGCCCAAGCAGGACAGAGCCCTGGAGGAGAGAGACGCAGTCACTTGTGCTGCCCATTGGGGTCCTAGGTTACCTTGATCTCTGACCATCTCTGTTTCCTCTTTTGCTAGTGTAGGGTCAGAGAAAACTATCAGGTTTTCCTACTCTCCTGCCATTGGCGTGATGATGGACACCTGTGGTGCTGCGTGCATGCCTAGGTGGGCATGCACAAGTGGGCGCACCTGGGTTTGGACACAGGTGTATAAGGGTGGGGTCACAAGGACACCAATAGTGGAAAGAGCAGCAGCGGAAGAGCAGCAAGAGCAGCGGAAGGAACAGGACGCCAGCAGTAGCAGCAGAGAGAAGCAGCAGCAAAACAGCCGAGAGTGATATACACCGGGGGTTGGGAAGGCCTGCCAGCCTCCTGGCCCCCCGGTACTCCTACCTCCTGGTCGCCTCTGAGAGAATGGTGTCACCTCTGTAAATGAAAGCATAAAAGCCACCGAGGGCCCCCAGACTCTTTCCTTTACCCCATCTGCTAGAACCATCCAGAACCTGCTCCTATGCCTCCTTCCTGGCACTATAGCTAGCAATCAGTACTTTCCAGAAACTGTGCTGGCCCCCACCACATTTTCCCACACACTTCTCCACATTGCTTATCCTGCTCCTTTTCCTCCATTTCAGCCAGGTTATTTAGTGTCCCTTCATATATCACATGCTTATTCTGGTCTATGAAATTTTGTTCCTAATATTCCACCTCTGAAAACATCCTACTTTTTCCATTGTGTCATTATCTTTGCCCTTGTCCACTTTGAAAATACAACTGTCCATTTAGAAATGGGCCCTGTAAGGTAAGTGGGAGTTATCAGGTTTTGGCCACTCTGCCACCATTAGCATCAATGATGGACATCCGTGGTCTTTGAGAGGCGCCTGATGGTAGCAGCTGGTGTGGGTGTGTGTGAGGGGGCACAGCTGAGCCAAGAGACTGAGCAGGTAAGGGCAGCAGCAGCAGAGTCCAGGGCGGCAGCAGCAGAGGCCAGGGCGGCAGAAGGCATGCAGCGGAGTGCAGTAGACACCAGTGGAAAGACCACAAGAGAACGCCAGTGAGCCCAGAAAGAATAAAGGTTCTCCAGGGTCTAGGAGGCCTGCCAGCTTCGTGGTCCCTATTCCACCCCCTGCAGGCCTTGCACCTGGTTGCCTTACTACAAACCGTGTAGAAAGATCATTAAAAGACTGAAAAAGCTACGGAGGGCTCCAGGACTCTCCTTTACTGTCTGCCTGGCTCCGGAGAGAACCTGCCCCGTGCCCTCCTGGCACTACAGAGCCCTCCGTCCAGCAAGCAAGACTTACACAAGCACTCTCTACTGGGCACTTGTAGGGTGAAGGTTGATCAGGTCTTTCCACCCTCCCTCCACTGATGATGGACACCTGAGGTGCTGCGAGCATTCCAGGGTGGGCATGCGCAAGTGGGCGCACCTGAGTTGGACACGGGCATAAATGGGCGGTGTCATGAGGACGCCAGAACTGCGAGGACCGGACGGACCGACAGAACCGACAAGCCCGATGGCAGCACCAGCGAGCAGCAGCAGTAGCAAAGCAGTCGAGAGGGTGAGATGCGCCGGGGGCTGGGCGGCCTGCCAGCCTCCCAGACCCCCGGCACCCCTGCCTGCCATGTACCTGGCCACCTCTACTAAATAAAGTATGAAAAGCCACCGAGGGCTCCAAGACTCTCCTTCCCTGACCCGTCTGCCCACAACCATCCCGAACCTTGCTCCAGTGACACCCGTTTCCTGCCGCTACAGCACTGTACCACCTGCTTCAGAGGATGCAAACTAAGGTCAGACACAATCTTCCATCCAGGTTTCTGGAAGGTGAGACAAGGAATTCCAAGAAGGAGCCACAGTAAACACAGATCGTGGGAGATGGTCAGGGTCATGAGAGATCCGGATAAAGCGCTAGAGACGGAAAGCAAGCATGGCTGCTGACCAAGGCAACACGGAAGACTTCATTGGGACTGGGCCCTGAGGATGGCTACATCCGAGTGGCCACAGGAAAAGCTTGTTCTCTTTCAGCCAGTCCGTGGAATAATGAGATCTGGGAACCACTTACAGCAGAAGCACTCAGGAATGTTTTTTATAAAATACAGATAAATTAGGCTTCACCTCACGGCGCTGAGTCAGAAACCTTCAGGGAGATTTGGGATTCTTGTTTTGTATCATTCCCCAGCTGATTTCCATGCTCCCTAAAGTTGGAGAATCATCACAACAGACTGTGTCTTCTTCCTCTTTGTAACAATAGCTTCTGGCAGTTAACAGTCAATGGGAAACTGAGTGAGTGGAGACCCCGTTAACAATGGAGGAAAGTTTAAAAGTTTATCTAAAAAATACAGAACAGGGAGAGCAAAATACATAGAACTACCTGTAGGACCGCCACCAAAGGGTGCTGCCCCCCTCTGAAAAGCAAGCCTTTGGGTATGGGAGGAGTGCGAGCCAGTTGTTTTGAAAAGGATTTGGCTTCTGCAGCTTAATCATGAGTCACTTCATATTCTCTTTCACACTTAACAAATAAACCTTGTTTACCAAAGTAGCCATTACACTGTAACAAAGTCCACTAAAATGTTATGGTCCCCTAAAGAGAGGAATGGTGTTGTAATGGACACCAGGTGCTATGTCTCCATCCTCTGCGATGTGATTATGCTTAAGATCTACATGAAAATTGTTTCGGATTAATAAATAGCTTTTAGGTCTTTCACAGTGTAGTGGCAGGAGGGCATGGGGCAGGTTCTCTATGATTCGCATAGATGGGTCAAGGAGGAGTCAGGGAGCCCTCAGTGGCTTTTTCAGGCTTTTATTGATCTTTCTGCATTAGAGGTGACCAGGTACATAGCAGGAGGTGGGGGGGAGGGGTAGGAGACTGGCAGGCCTCCTAGCCCCTGGCGAATCTTCACTCTGGGCTGCTTCTTCCTCTGCCACTGCTCTGCTACCTCCTCTTCTCTGCTTCTCTGCTCTTTTCTCTTTCTCCTGGTGTCCTCATGATGCCGCCCTCATAGTCTCAGTCTCAGCCCAGGTAAGTCCATGTGCACATGCCCACACCCTACTCCAGGTGCCGCCCTCAGGCGTGCGTGCAGAATCACAGGGGTCTGTCATTGATGCTAAGGGCAGGAGGGCGGGAAAAGCTTACACATACCTTACACACAGCTTATGTTTTTGTCAGCGTTTCTATTCCTTTCAACAAAATTTGGGTTTTTGAAAGAGGGCTCTAATTGAGAACTGCTTTCTTTTTGTCCAAAGAGTATTTTATTCCACTTGATGTTCCATAGGTCAAAGGATCACTCTGACATTGTTTCTCTAGCCCACTGCAAGGCTACTGATGGCTCTCAGGACTGGGACTGTAGATTCTTTTCAAGTTCAGTGAAAAGACAAGAACCAAGAAAAAGAGAAATGTGGCCCCGGAATCTCAGCTTGGACACTGCTATATTAGAGGATAAGCCACAGTTTCCGCAACCTGACTTGGGGAAACCAGTAGATCTGCTCCAAAATATTAGTGATTGTTTTCCTGGTAGGCTTCAGATGTGTTACACCTGGACATTTCAGGCTATTGGCCCATGTAAAAAAAGTTTTTAGAGTTTATTTTTGCTTTTAGTGTGTGTCTTTTGCAGTGATATATTTTAGAGAGATTTACTTTTGTTTCTTTCACTTGGCTTTGTCATCCATTTGTTCTGGTGCCTGTCTGATTCAAGGAAGTGCTCTTGTTATAAACAAAACATTTTAGACTAGATAATTTCCATATCTTTCAGCTCAAAAACTTTAACGTAAAATACATATAAACAATGTGTGGTATGGCACAAACACATAGAGAATATGAATATTGGAAACTGATACATATTTCAGAATTTATACATACATATATATGTGCTTATATGTATATGTTTGTATATGTCCAAAATATGTCTGAATTTTGTTTTTAGTGATCAAGTTTTAGATACAAGTCAGTTTATCAGCTATAGTGATCAGCTAAAAACATATACAACCTCACACAAATCATTGACCAACCACATATACATATATACATATTCGCATAGCTACATATGTATGTATCACTGTCAGTGATATCAGTAGGTGATTTTATCATTTTTTAAATATAGTGTTCTTGTGTAAATGGAATGATATGGCCTATACACACCTAGGCTATATATAGGAGCCATCATCGTATGTGCAGTTCATCATTGACCTAAAAGCTGTTAGGACTATTGCAGTGGCAGGAAGGGGCACAGAGCAAGTTCTCGATGATTTGGCAGATGGGTCAAGGAAGGAGTCCTCCAGCCCTCGGTGACCTTTTAACAGACTTTTATTGTGCCATTAATATCAGACACGACCAGGTACATGGCAGGCAGGGGTGCCGGGTGGGGGCCAGGAGGCTGGCAGGCCTCCTAGCCCCTGGCGCATTTTCACTCTTGGTTGCTCTTGTTCTGTTCTACTCTCATTCTGCCACTGGTGTCTTCATGATGCCGCCCTTCTACACCCGTGTCTAAGCCCAGGTGCGCCCACTTGCGCATGCCCACTTAGGCATGCATGCAGGACTGCAGGTGTCCATCATTACACCAATGACAGGAGGGTGGAAAAACCTGATAACTTTTCTCTGACCCTACAACTATATAGCAAGGAAGGAAGGGAGGGAAGGGAGAAGGAAAAGAGGGAGGAGAGAAGGAGAGGAGGGAAGGGGAGTCCACCGTGGTACCAGCAAGGCACAGGGCAGGTTCTCAATGATTCTGAGCAGACGGGTCAAGGAGGAGTCCTGGAGCCCTCGGTGGCTTTTTCAGGATTTTATTGCTTCATTATATCAGAGCAACCAGGTACACAGCAGGCAAGAGCCAGGGGAGGCCTCCTAGCCCCCAACACATCTTACTTTCTCTGGGTGGCTGCTGCTTTTGCTCCCTGCTTCTGGTATCCTTATGTATGGTATTGCCTCTGTAGGCACATGTCTCAGCCCAGGTGCGCTCACTTGCCCATGCCCACACCCAACTTGAGGTAGGCTATTTGTGGTGGTGGCAGTACCTGGTCTAGAGTGGAGGCATGGAGACAGCTTGCCTTGTCCCCATTAACTGCTGCTCTCAGAGCAATGAAGTAGCACTGCTATGGAGCAGCAATGGTAGTGTCACCCGGCTACAGCAGGCAGGAGCAGATATGTGTGCTGCTCCACTGCAAATTAGTTGTGGCAGTCACTCCTCAGAAATCTTTTATGTAGCAGTGTACTGCCTGCATTGTGGAATGGACCAATCAGGGGTGAGCTGTGGGTTGGTTGATTGCCAGGACTCCACCTCTCACTACAAGTCAGTGGTGGCAGAGCACTTTTGTGTAAATTGTACTTCCTGAATTATGGAACAGACCAATCAGGTGTAGGATTGAAAAATGGACCAATCATACTGGGTGGGGGGGGCACCCTGAAAGTGAATATAAGCCAGGGTCAGAGTGAGCCTAGAGCATTCATTCAGTGGAGAAGCATTGATTCAGCGGGATTTATCGGACAACAGAGACGGAGAAGAGAATGGAGAAGCAGCAGCCCAGAGGAAGAGCCCCTGCAGAGGACGAGGAGAGCTCTGAAGAGAAGAGGGTTCCAGCCTCCGAAGAAAGGAGGGAAGCCTCCAGCAGCCTCCCTCTGAGGAGGGGAGAGAGGCTGGAGGACCCTGCAGAGACTGGGCCTTGGTCCTGTCCCTGACACTGACTATAAGGAGCACCAAAGGCCCTGGGTCTGGTGTCTCAGAGCTATTTATAGTTGATATGAACAACTTTCAAGAGCTGTAACACTGGGTGTTCCTGAACACTGCCTCTGTAGGTCACAAAGTGGTCATCACTACTGGCCAGTGATGTCCAGTACTCCTGGTGGCCAGTGACTACCAACACTGATGCTGTCTGGACGAAGCAGCCAGCCTCTTGTGGATACACAAGTGTTTTTGTTTCCCCCTGTTTGTAAATAAACTCCATGGTGTTTGTTCCTGTAGCCTGAGGGCTCTTGCAATTGTGTGCACAGGTGAGAACCATAGAGGGTGACCCGTATCAGGCACTGACCTCTGTTAGGCTATAGCCCCTGTTGCTATAGCCCTTGATTCTGGTTTGTGGCCTTTTGGCCTTTAGGGGCTTTTTGGGGTGCTCTCTGGCCTCAGAATCTTCACCCCATTTCAGTAGTAACTGAGCAAAGGTCTGGGTCTCTTCTAGTACAGATGAGTTGGCGTCTTCCTGAAGATAGGCTGGATATTACCAAGATGGTGCTGCTGCTGCTGATGATGATGATGGGGGTGGGGATTTCTGGTTTCTCTATCAAGAGTAATCTAACACTTCAGCCAGAGGAGCACTGCGCTGAGAGAGTGCAGTGGCAGAAGAGGGACGTGAGTAACCCTTATACATTAGAGACAAGCACAGACTTCAGGAGAGGTGACAGTGAGGAGATTCATGATCCACTGTAGAGGAGCGGGGCAGAAAGAGGAGCTGAAGTCCGGGTTAGGGGACCAAATCAAAAGGACAATTCAAAAGATAAACCAAAAGTTGGTTCTTTGAAAAAAATAAACAAATTTCTGAATATACTCACTAATAAAATAGAATCAAATACATAGAATAGATCAAAAGGAAGGATGTTAAAAATAGAATCAAATACAAAAGATGTCATAAAAGATAGCTCAGAAATACAGGCTCGTAAGAGACTACTATGTGCATCTTATAAATTGGACAACCTAGAAACAGTTTAGGAATCATACGACCTTCCATGACTAAATCAGGCTGAAATCCAAAACTTGAAGAAACCAGTTACAAGCAAGTAAATTAAAACTGTCATCAAAAGTCTCAAAAAACAAAGACTCTAGACCCGGCAGTTTGCATCAGTGATTTCTACCAGACCTCCAAAGACAAACTAATACCTATTTTTCTCAAACTCTTCCAAAAAGTTTAGAAAGAGGGAATCCTTTCAAACACATTTTATGAGACTAATATTACTCTCATAGCAAAGGTACATAAGGATATCACAAAAAAAAAAAAAAAGAAAGAAAAAGAAAAATACAGACCAATATCCCTGATGAACATAGAAGTCTTAGCAAACTGAATTTCAACAATGAATTAAAAGGATCCTACATCATCAGGAGGATTTTTTTCCAGGAACACAATGATGGTTCAACTTCCATAAAGCAATCAATTTTCTTAAAATGAATTAATATTCCTCTATTTGATTTTTTTAAGGTAAAACAGAGGGCAAAATTTTCTGAATAATTTTATTCACCTAATTTATATAAAATAATTTGTGGCTAAGAATCTAGTAATATTAATTTATTTTTATTTTTTTAAAGATTTATTTATGCACACAAGAACTGATGTACAGGCCAGAGATATAGGGGGTGAGAGGACTCATCAGAGACAGAGTAGGGAGCAGGCAGATTGGCTGAAATACACTGCTGAGCAGAGGAGAGGGCAAGGCAGGAGAAGTCTGCTGCGCCAGTGGGTTACCTTCCTGGCTTAGGATCAAACACCCAGTGGCTGTGGATAGCTTCATAGTATGGTGCTTAACCCCTTGTGCCACCAGGGAGGCCCCAGTAAAATTAATTTAAACTTTGAAGGATGAAATATCTTTAAAGAGACAATTTTATTTTTCAGAACAAATAAGCACAGAAATAGAGATAGTAAAGAAAACTACCTTTAAGGGATGGATAGGTTAACATGTTTATAATTCACATATTTTGTTACTATGTATGGTATGCTCAAGATATTTGAACTTAATTTATTCTCTAAAGTAATTTAAACATTAACTTTATGAATATTGTTTATACAATGATTTGATTAATAATGGTGAAAAGGTAAACTTCTGCTAAGCTTTTGTCAAAATTATTACAAATTCCAAATAAGTATATCAAGATTGGTGAGGTTTCACAGTACAGTTTTATTCTTATTGGCATATCTGTTGATATTATAGTCTTTCAAGATTGGCAGAGTTTTATTTTACTCCTTATTCTTATAAACAGCCATTTCATTGGAGTTTTTGACTCCTACAAGAAACTTACACCACATTTTTTATGAAGTTAAGCTCAGTAATTCTTTTTACTCTAGTTATTTATAGCTTTTATTGAGACAATACAATATACTTTTAATTTTTCTTTACCTTGAACGTATTTTTAGTTCATAAGAATATCAGTCATCTATAAGATTTACTTAAAGAACATTGAAACTCCTAATAACTTGTTAGATAAGTTCTAATGATGATTAAAATATTTTCATAGACTTGCTGAATTTGAAAGGTTTTTATTGTTGATTATTTCTATGCTATAGTGAATTCTGTCATTGCCTATTAGGGTTAGCCACTCTATGGATTTTAACAGTTGTGTATTTCAATCTCACACAATTAAAATATTGAGTATTCCTGTAAAGGAAGTCAAAGACCAGAAGGGTTCCACAACTTTTCTAAGTCCAAGACAATCAAGAATAAGATTCCTACTGAATGTGTTCAAAATAAGCACATCTGAAATTGAGTATGATTTTCTAATCATTGCAGTTTAGCTGAATGAAAACCTTGAGACTAAAAAGAAAGGCTAGGAAGTCACAGCTATACTCATAGTGCTGCAAAGAACCTAAGAATATGGTTAGCTGGAAGTTCATTCTCAGATTACATTTAATATCTTCTAGGAGAAAGTATTGTTAATGAAATTTTTGCAAAACATTAACACCCTAGATGTTACTATGCTGTAAAGAAGATGCCCACAAGTTAGAACCTAAGATTTGGGTGCTCACGGACAGCTGTGCTAAAGCTGAATGCGCTGGGCAGCCCATTTCCCCATTTTCTTTTTTTAAGATTTATTTATTTATGCATATAAGAACTGGGGTACAGGCCAGAGATGTGGGGGGTGAGAGGATCCAACAGAGACAGAGTGGGGAACAGAACAGGCAGACAGACTGAAACACACTGCTGAGGGGAGCAGTGGGTGAGGCAGGAGAGGTCTGCTGCGCCATATGGGTCCCCTCCCTGGCCAGCGGCAGGGATTGAACTGGTGCTGCAGTGGCTGTGGTTTGCTTCACAGTGTGTTGCTTAACCCACTGTGCCACCAGGGAGGGCCCATTTTTCCATTTTCATAGCGACTAATTTTGACCTTCTATTCGAGGACCCTGCTTGCTGCTCAGCCTCTTACTCCCAGATGACCTCATCTATTCCTCTACAGGAAATCAGAGGTTATCTAGCAGGAATTCCTGCACTCCCCCTACTCCTGGCCTCTCTATAACTAATCTCTCAGCACCTGGCCTCACCATTTCCTTTATTATCACAGGAAAAGGCATATTATGTTCCATTCAAGACTCCTTCCACCTGTGTTCCAAAACCTCATCTTTCCCTCCCCTGATCTGTCCTTGTGTTTTGCTCTCTTTTCCTAGACCCCTCCTCCCTCCTTGTAGATTCTACTTTTAGTTCATATACTTTGCATCAAAGCCAAGCTCCTGAGTCATCGACAGTTGTAGCGTCCTCTTCCAAGGCACATTCCCTCTTAAACAAAGGCCACATGTCTGCTGCTCCTTGGTGGCACTGGCCTGGTTGATGACTCATGTCATTCAACCCATTCAAATCCAGTGGACACTTTGTACTCCAATCCTGATTCATTTAACTTCTATTCCGTTGACACTCAACTTCTCGTCCTCTGGTAGGAGGCATCACGTCTCTCTGATTCTCCCACTAACCCCATCATTGTGTCACTGTTTATCCTTCCTCTTCATTGCAGCTCCTCTTTATTACCTTGCTTCAAAATAACACTGCTATCAGTTCTGCCTCCAAGACCTTAATAACTATCCATTTTTTATTTCCTCTGTTTCCTGCCTGGACTTTTCTGAACTCCAGACACAAATATGCAAGAGCTTACCAGGTATTTCAAAATTGTTCCCTTTTATGTAGCTTCTAATTTACTGGCCTGAAGTTCATTGAAGCTGCTTGTAATTTAAAAAAAATCTCATCTCTGTATTTGTATTTCTTCTTGTTTCTGAAAGTGTAGATTTGCCGATTTTAAAGAAAGCTTTGGTGTTGCCCATCTGTATATTTTTTATTTTATTCTGTTCTCCATTTTATTTCTAATCTTACTTTTATTTTTGACTTCTTTCAGTTTTACGCTGTTGTTTTTCTAGTAGTAGTTTTTTTTTTTTGTTTTGTTTTGTTTTTTTTTTTTTTCAGTTAAATACTGCCTTATCTGCAATTTTTTTTTTTATTGATGTATTTAAGAACTGGGGTAGATATTTGTTACTCTCTTGGGTTCTCTAGCATCTGACTCCCCCTGTAATGTTAATTTCCTATCAGATGAATGTTGAAGGGAGGTAAAGTCTTCTAGAATCCACGATAGAAGCAAGACAGTCAGATATTTCTATCTCCACCTAACAAGAATTCAGGTACTTGATTATCATTTTATTGCAATGGAACCTTTCTTTTTTAAGTCATTCAAGTTTTATGCTATATTATTGCTTTAAAGGTTTAAAACCTGTTCAGTGGAGACCTTAACTAATATGATACAGCTGAATTATCTTGGAAATCAGAAACTTTGTTTAAATCTTGGCCTACTTGGATACCTAAAACTTTTCAGGTTCATTTTGGAGATTACAGGCAAATCTAAGCAAAATGAAAATTTGGTTCTGCTCACCCATGACCCACTAAAATTTGTCATTCATTAATTTTATTCATTCAGCAAACATCCAGAGTGTCTCTTAGGAACCAAGCACTGGGAGCACAACAGTGTTAAAATAAAACAGTTTCTGCCTTCAAGGATCTTAGTGTTGGCAGAAAGAAGCAACTGAATAAGCAAGAAAAACACCATGTGTAAAAGTGTTGATGAGTTTAAAAGCTTTTGAGGGCAAGTGACAGAACACCCAACTCCAGCTGGGGTAGCAGTAAAGGGAATGTACATACACCTGTGAAGGTCAGAATAGGCCGAATGTGAGCAAGACTTGATCTGGGCATCTGAAAGCAGGTGACCTGACCCAGCACTTTATCCTCTTCATTTTTCCGCTCTCCCTCTTTGACACCAGAACCCTCTTAAGTTCCTACCATGAGTCAAGTCACTGCAGATGGTGGGGAAGGAATTGTCCCAGCATTTCCAGCATCCCAGCAGCACTCTAAAGATTTATTCTGATTGAACCAGTCTAGGGCACATGCTCAGCTGAACCAGTCACTGTGAGTAATGGCAGGGAATGTATCTGCTGGTTTAAACCCTAGGGCCAGGAATGGGGACTGCAAAGCCATATTGAAAGAGCAAGTTTTTTTAATGTGTGGTGGTTGTTTTGTTTTAAAGTTTCATTTATTTATGCATACAAGAGCTGGGGTACAGGCCAGAGGCATGGGAGGTAAGAGGATCCACCAGAGACAGAGTGGGGAGCAGAACAGGCAGATCGACTGAAATACACTGCTGAGGGGAGGAGCGGGCCAGGCAAGAGAGGTCTGCTTCGCCGTGTGGGCCACACCCCTGGCCAGTGGCAGGGATCGAACTCATGCTGCAGTGGCTGCAGTTTGCTTCATAGTACGTTGCCCAACCCACTGTGCCACCGGGGAGGCCTTTTTGGTTGGTTTTTTATCCTTGCAACACCAGGGAGGCCCCTGGATACTTTTTAAAAATTTAAAAATTAGTTAATATATATTTGACATCAATTGTAATCCCCATGGAATTCCCACCACTATTTCACCAGTGCACCATCACCTCAGCACTATTTGTAATTGGTAAGACCTGGAAACAACCCAAATGCCCCAAAATAGATGATTGGATCAAGAAGATGTGGTACATATATACACAATGGAAATCAATTCAGCAATCAAAAAAGATAAACTAGAGTCATTCGTAGAAACACAGGTAGAGCAAGTTGTCTTAAAGGGATGAGATGATGGGTGCTGAGCAGGCAGTCCACTAATGTTTACTACTAGTGTGATGATGGGAAAAGTATATGGGGCTTTGTGAGCAACAGGGCTTGGGGAGGCAGGGGAGTGGAGTCACCGGCAAAAGCTCAGAAGTCACATTGCCTGTGTTTGACAGTTCTGCCAACTTTCCTGCCCTGTACTCAGCTTCCTCACACACAAAATAGAGATGACAATAGTAATTTACCCCCTCAGGCCAGTTTGCGTTGTAAATGAGATATAATTGCAGGCAGTCATTATTTTTTTTAGAGAGACCTAGGTCAGTCTGGAAGAGTCAGGGAGACTTCTAGGAAGAAGTGTCATTGACACTCAATCCTAAACTATAAGGAAAAATCATCTAAGGAAAAAGGACAAGTTTTTTTTTTAATTGTTATCACTTTTATGATCACTTTTTTTAGATTTTGTTTATTTATGCATACAAGAACTGGGGTACAGGCTGGGGTGGGTGAGAGGATTCACCAGTGACAGAGAGAGTAGCAGAACAGGCAGATTGACTGAAACACACTGCTGACGGGGACAGCCAGAGAGACAGGAGAGATCTGCTGTACCCTGGGCGTTCCCTCCCTGGCCAGGGATCGAACTCATGCTGCAGTGACTGCACAAGCTCCACAGTGCGGCGCTCAATCCCTTGAGCCACCAGGGAGGCCCAAAGAAATGGACTAGTTTTTTTTTTTTTTTTTTTTTTTTAAAGATTTATTTATTTATGCATACAAGCACTGGGGTACAGGCCAGAGGTGTGGGAGGTGAGAGGATTCACCACAGACAGA
>JAGFMF010011618.1:671163-682850 GCA_019455555.1 Galemys pyrenaicus | reverse complement strand
CTCTCTGGCCGGCAGCAGGGATCGAACTCGTGCTGCAGTGGCTGCGGTTTGCTTCATAGTGCGTTGCTTAACCCACTGCGCCACCAGGGAGGCCCGAAATGGACTAGTTTTTAAGGGTAAGGGCCTGGTCCCTCAATTTTGGCCCTAAATGGAACTTGTATTACCTCCGAAGGAAGTCTTTCTCCTGTCTCATTTTCTGAGTAAATGTGTAATGACTTTACCAGACATATGACCTCTATAATGATCAGAGAGGAGTAGTTTCTGAGGAAGGGAGCAATGTGCAAATGCAGCTCAATGGAAGGAAATTTGGAAATAAGATTACTTTGTGCAAATAATTTCGCTTTTAAAAAAGTTATATATATATTAAAAAGCTCTTTAGATTTTGGAACAATCCATCTAACTGTGCTCGGTATATTTACAGCAAGAGGAGGTAAAATAAAAAGCAATGGGGGAGAAGGGAGTATGGGATTTCAGAATCAGTTTTTCATAGATCATTGAAGGGAGTGTGATATTGAACCCAAAGACATGTAAGGTCTAGCTTGGAGCATCTTGTTGCTTATTAGTAATGAGTCAGAGAAGTGTTGAACAACTGCAAGGCAAATCCATAGAAAGGAAATAAGTCACTGTCCAAGAAAAAAGCGCCCCCCAACCATTAGTAATATAGGTCACTGAGGACAAACTGGCTTTCCCCTACCATTCCTTCCTGTACTCAGATCCAGACTAAACCATGTCTATAGTTACATCAGCAGGAACAAAGGCCAGCCAGGATTCAGCACTAAACCTCTCAGTCTCTTCTCTGGGCAAGACACTCTGCTAAATATGGAAAATACAAAGAAGTATCAATTACACATCTGTCTCAGCTCTTACTTCTGGAAATGGTAGGGACAGCTAGCTAACATTATTGATCACGTACGTGAGCAAATACGCTGCTGACTACTTACCAGCATGCTTGCCACTGGGGCTGTTCCCATTTTACTGATGAGGAAACAGATTCTCTGAGAAGCTACATAAGGTGCTCAGATTTCCACCGGCGATTAGGAGCAGAACCAGGACTCAGAGTCGAGGAGCCTGCCCCCGCCTGTGGTGGCTGAGCAGCAGGATGCAGGTGTACCGAGTCCACAGAAGCCGTGTTCCATTTGCCTGCCAGGCAAGGGACATGATGAAGCGAGAGCTTCAGGCGGCGGGTATGGGTTGCCAGAGTGGATTGTTCTGACCATTTTTTTTCCTGTATTTCTCAAAGATGAGATTGGTTCCTCATGGTGAACAGTTTGATTTTCTCTTTCTGAAAATGGTACTGAAAATTGTTATGTGCATTAGGAATGCTTTATTGGTTTTTATATATGCACTCAGTTTTTCTTTTAAAATGCTTTTTCAGTGACAAAACTTGCAAGCTAACCATAGGTCTGAGGCATAGAACAGAGAGGAGGAGTGAGAGGCATTAAAACAGGGGAGAGAGGGCCCTCCCTTGTGGTGTAGGTGTTAAAGTCTCAGTGCTATGAAGCCATCTCGGATACATGAGTTCAATTCCTGGCCAGGGAGTTAACCCACAAGGCAAGGCAGACCTCTCCTGTTAGCAGTGTATTTCAGTAGATCCTGTTTGCTCCCCACTCTGTCGCTGATGAATCCTCTCAACCTCTCATGCCTCTGGCCTACACCCCAGTTTTTATATGCATAAATAAATAAATCTTTAAAAAATTTTTTTTGAAAAAATGAGGGGAGAGCATAAGGGACTATGGTAATGTATCATGGGTGCTATGGTGGTGGGACGACCATGGGAACTGCATCAAATACTGTCCAAAATGAACAGTGATGTAAGAAAATAAGGGTTTTTTTTTTTTTACAAAGAAGGATAAAAAATGCTTTTTGTAGAAAAAGATTTATTGTTTATCTTTAACAATGAATGCAATTTTAGTTCTACATTAGCTATATAACTGGACGTTTTTAAATGTTTATATTCATGTTGATTTTTTTAAAAGATTTATTTATTTATGCACACAAGAGCTGGGGTGCAGGCCAGAGTCAGGGGAGGTGAGAGGATTCACCAGACAGAGTGGGGAGGAGAACAGGCAGACTGACTGAAACACACTGCTGAGGGCAGCAATGGGCGAGGCAGGAGAGGTCTGTTATGCTATGTGGGGCCCCTCCCTGCCCGGAGGCAGGGATCAAACTCCTGCTGCAGTCACTGAGGTTTGCTTCATAGTGTGTTGCTTAACCCACTATGCCACCAGGGAGGCCCTCATGTTGATTTTTAATGATGCAACCTGAAACTCACATGTTATAATGCAATGTTACTCCAATTAAAAAAAAATTTAACAAGTTTATTAGAGATAGTAACATAAGTTTCACTAATTTTCACTGTTTCCAACTTTAGCGCCTATCCAAAAAGCAAAACGAAGAATATTTAAGAGACTCTGCAGTTGGGGAGACTTTCTCATTGGGATGTTTTAAAGTCTGAAATTTTTTTCTGAAATTTTTTGAGCACAAAAACAGTGATTTCTCAGACAGATACTGGATCATTTCCTTGAGATGTGGAGTATAAAGGAACAAAGCAAAAGAACAGACAAGACTAACCAAAGCAAACCAAGAAACCTGACTGTAGATCTGAGGCTCCCCTGAGAGGGAGGGTGAAAATGTAGGGGTGAAAGTAGGGGAGGGGCACAGTGGACTGTGGTGGAGGATTATGGGTACTTTCGTGGTGGGCGTGGTGTGGTAACATACACCTGAAGAGAACCTGTACCTCTAAATCATGTACAGTGTTATAAATCATCGTTACCTCAATAAAAAATAATACCTTTTTAAAAAATAGTCTTTCTCCCCCTTCCTTTCCTTATTCATTTTATATAAATTTGTAAAACTTTATGTTAGAAATAATTTGACATTTTTCAGTCTTTTACCAGTGTTTATAATCCGAATAAAGCATTGGTTCTTAAAAAAAGGGGCTGATAACAAGAATTTATACATAATCTTATTTCCTCACCTTTAATAAATGGAGATTCATTTCTTTGAAATACTTTAGGCCATCATTTGTGCAGTTTCTGAATCTTCCACTGTAGCGATTTGATTACTTTGGTTGTTCATAGCATACATGAATCTCAATTTTGAATATAGGTTTGGGAGTAGACATTCAAAATGGTTATAGTGCAACTACCAGTAGCTCACTATTTTATTAGCTATCTTTTGACAAAGTTGTTACTTGAATAAACCAATCTATTGATCTGATCTTGTCTACCAGCATGATTGGGAAGCAAATCCCTCACATATAAACTATTTTTCTTTGGTGTTGGTTGACAGGAGAACATGCATCTCACTACAGCAAGACACTGCTACTTCACACATGGACCCTCAGCTATAGTTAATATGGATCAGAAGTTGGTGGCCCGTGTCAGAGGCTTTGCGGCAGCATGACTGCGTCTCAGCACAGCCAATAAGCATCGTTAGATCTGATCAAGCGCTGGAGTCATGCGCACTTAAACTTGAATCTATTTATGCTACTGATCAGCTGAGTGACACTAAATAAGTGATTGAAACGCTCTGAATCTTACTTTCCTCTAGTGTAAAACCAGGACAGTAACATGTCCCTCACTGAACGGTTGTGAGAGTTAAATGAGATGGAATATGTAAAGTGCTTAAAACATAGTGAGATCTCAGTTTTATCATTCTTGATTATCCATCTTCAGATGCCTTAAAATTCCTCATCTTCAAGATCCTTTGAACTGTCCATGTCTAGAATGTTGGCTAATCCAATTAGTTTCTCTTCCCCAGGTGCTTTTATTATTATTCAAAAGAATATATACTCTAATAATTTTTAGTCCTATTGTTTTTGATCATCAATGGCATCAGTCTCTCCCAGGAAATCCCACACTCCAGACGTATGAATGGGTATGAGCCCCATGATTATCCAGAAAGATCATATCTGTTCTTGCTTCTTACACTTATGTTTTACTCAGAGGCTACCACTTCCCTGATTCCTGAAGGTCCAGGGCAGACCTAAGTTTAGTTTCTACTGGTGGTGGAAATTTTAACAAGCTTCCCCTTGGGAGAAGAGTTTGCTTCAAAATCAAGGTCTCTGCCTGGACACTCTGATTTCTGATCAGTTTTATACCCTTTAAAGTGCCAGCCTTAGCCCATAGTCTCTGGGCTCCTCTCAATGGATATTGCAGAAAGGACCCATTCTAGGATGGACTTTGTGATCCCTTTCAGCACTGACAGCCTCCATCTGCCTGGTTTTAGGTCCCATTATTTCTGCAGACAGTTAACTCTTATTTGCTTCTGTACCCGTCTCCTTAGAGAAGCAAACCAGATTGCATCATACCCCTGAGAACCTCAGGTGAGTTCCTTACCTGACATTAAATTCCCCTCCTTCTACCGCCTTCCTGACATACATCCTGCCTTGTTGCTCTGTTATCAGATTGCAGCAGCCTTGGCAATGTGAAGCTTACAAGAAGCCACCACATAGCAGAGACAAACACTTGTACCACAGTGTGAAAAGTACCTGAAGGCAAGACTAGATATATGGATGCTGATTTTTTAGATTAAAGAAATTTCAACACATCAGTTTATCTCCTTTGTCAAGTTAGATAAAGGAGAATAAAGATAAGTGATGATGTTTATTAAATATTTGGATATGGTTCAACAGGATGAAATCTTGATCATGAGAGAAAAGGTGTGCGTAAACATGACTTCAAATGATGTCATTATTTTTTTCATTGGTCATAGAACAGGCTGAGGTAAGACAAAGACAGCTAGACAAATCTCATAATGGAGTAGGTTTACTCAAATAATAGTCATTATTAGGAGCCACTCATTTATTCAACACACTAACACATCTTCTTAACTATCCATTTAGTAACTGAGAGTGTTCTAAGTGCTTAGGGTAGCTACAAAGCTCCTGCAGATTTGACCATGTAGTGGGGAAACAGAGAGGCAACAAATTTTCTCATTATCGTCATGTGAGGGATATTTGTAAGCAGGAGTGAGGATGGAGGGGTGACAGCTTCTCTGGGGGTCTAGAAGTCTCTGCAGGGGTGATAATGTTTCATGAATTTTAAGTTCATTGTGTAGTCTGTCCATAGGCAGGATCCTTTCCCTTTCACAATCTGCAAGTCTCCAAGTTTGGAGAATCATTTAGACTCTAAATAATGTTAACATCTCTAAATTTTAGGGGCATTCCACACAAAGTCTTAACACTTTTATTATGTCATTCAAGAAAATAAAGCCTTTAATAACAGGCTGGTAATACTTTCACCCTAAAAGGACATCTAAGAGACTGCAAAATTGTGTGGCTAAGAGCTGGAGTTAGACCAGATCTGGAGTGAGTTTGGCTAAGTTACTGAATCTCTCTAGCTTTAGTGTCTACATTTGCAAAATATGGAGAATAACAGTATCTACCTCCTAGGGCTGTGGTGAATACTACAATAAATGAAGTATATGCAAAGTGCTTAGCAAAGGGTCTGACAGCACACATGCCTCAGACATTCGTGACCTTCAGAATTCTAATTATCAGCTTATATGGTGACCAGACTCTTGCATTCATTTCACAAATTTTTTTGAGCTTCCATGGTACAGAAGATCAAAGAGTATACATAATGCCATATTCATCTTTAAAAATTAAAGATCATTATAAGGTATTGAAAGGGGGAAGTTGGATCCCAAGATGGGTATTTAGATTCTTCTAGGAGGGTTTAAGGATCTCTAGGAAAGTAGTAAAGAGATAATCTATTAATCTTTTAGATGATCCATTTTTGCACTTATTTCTTCAAACTTCACAGCAAAATGCATAGATGCCAGCCAAGTTGCTATCTTTCTATAACATGACCTTTGACGTGTAACCTCAAAATGTTACCTCACATCATTTTATAACTCAAAAGACGATGTGATGTGATAGGAAAAAGAAATGGCTCAGGACTTGACTCTCATGGACCCCATCCTGAGCAAGCTGAGGGCTTTAGACAAGTCACTCAGCCCTCTGGATCTGCAAATCCTCACTTATAAAGTGAAAGTCCTCTAGCACTTACATTCTAGAGGATATTCTTCCAGAATCTCCAGCTCTATCCTATATTTTGAAGGAGCATTAGAGAGGGGCATGTTTTGTGAATTTAATTTTGGCACTTAATTTTCCTTCTTAGAATGTGTGCCTCGAAAGGCAAGATAAAATAAGGGATTGTGTAAACCATTCAGAATAATTCAGGCCAAAAAAAAAGTTAAGACCATTTCCTTGTCTTTCTCTGAACACACTGGTTTGTTTGACCTCCCTAAAAATAGTGCCGTCTTGGGCCTCCCTGGTGGCACAAGGGGTTCCGTTTAGGTACTAAAAAGCTAACTGCAGCCACTGCAGCACGAATTTGATTCCAGGCCAGGGAGGTGACCCACATGGCACAGCAGACCTCTCCTGCCTCGCCTGCTGCTCCCCTCAGCAGTGTGTCTCTGGTGGATCCTCTCGCCAGCCCCCCACACCTCTGGCCTGTACACCAGTTCTTGTATGCATAAATAAATACATCTTAAAAAAATAATAGTGCAGTCCCAACTGTCCTTTGCCCGTGAAGACCCAGCTAGTGCAGCCTGGTCTTTTTGCTGTCTAGATACCAAACACAGCACGATGTTCTGGCATGTCCCAGTAGAAAATTTGACTTTTGAAGCCTAATCCCAGAAGACAGACTCTTTTGTTTGTTTTCAAAAGATAAACTTCTTTATTTTCATTCTCAAATAAAGTACTTCTAATGTGATTAACCCTGAAAATTCACATTGTACTGAAGAGTCCTTTAAACAAGGTATCCTTTTACAATTGTATTAAGATCATGGATGATTTTCAAGTTGGCATTATTCTTATCTGAAACTAAACTTCATTGGATACTTTTAGTTGACAATGCAAGATGAAGAAGCAGATATTTGATAACAGGGAAAATGTTAGTGGTATCATTGATTCCTATGGTTACTGTTTATAATTTTAAAATAATTTTGTATTTTGGCCACAATTTCCTAGAATTGACAATCAGCTTTAGAAATGTTTTCAAGAAAGGCTAAATATATATGAAGCAAGGTATGAAAATTCATTGGAGGTGATATAGAAGTAAGAATTTTGTGCAGAAGACAGACTCTTAATCAGGACCAAGAAAAATAAATCTATTTCAGTAGAGAATTGTCTACAGTTCAGTGTTTGTCTACAGCAAGTTCCATGGGTTCTTTACTCATCAAAGCCACTGTATCTAAAACATAGTCTTTTTTATTTCAGAGAAATAAATTGAGAAAGCAAACAACACTTTGAAACCAGGTCTCAGGATTTCTTGGAATGGCAGAGAAAGCTCTTCAGAGAGCTGAGGGTCGAGGACGTGACTGACAATTTTATCCACAGCCAGGGCAGGGCAGGTCAAAGTATCTGCCCCAGACATGGTGTTCCTGTTTCCTCATAACATGTAACCAGCAGTTTTCAGTTCTCGGTGGTCTGTTTTTCCAATCTGTGATGCCTGATACATTATCTTATCACTCTTCCCTTTTCAGTTTCCTCTTCCCCTTCCTTCCCATCTTCTCCTTGCTCCTCACATTCCCCACACTATCCCAGACACCTCTGTCTCACTCATAACTCTAAAAAGTCAAATTCGAGATTCAATTTTCCATTTTATAAGAACAACTGAAAATGAGAATGAAACAGAAGGGTCATTTTCTAGTATAACAGAACTTACATTTCAAAAGTAAATATAGTACTTAGGCAAAAGTACTGAGTATTTAGAAAGCACTAAGGCAAACCCTCTGTCTGACCATGGTCAGCAGGTGCAATGAGCAACAGCGATCTTTTTCAGTTGCTCTACAACAAAAGCAAGAACGAATCCCAAGTCTCCCACATCATCTTATTACAGGAACACCTTAGGCATTCTGTATGTTACAATACACTTTCCGATGTGGGACTCAACCTAGGAATTAGACCAGTGGCTATTAATAACCCCTATTTTTTGTTATATAAATAGCTAAACATGCTAAAAGAGCAAATAACCTCCACCGGATCACCTGACTACTAAGTGGCAGAAGTGGGGCTTATATTTTGGAGCCTGAAATCGTCTGCTGTTATTATTTCCCAATACCTATTTTTTTTAAAGATTTATTTATTTATGCACACAAGAGCTAGGGTACAGGTCAGAGTCACCGGAGGTGAGAAGATTCACCAGAGACAGAGCGGGATGCAGAACTGGCTGATAGAATGAAATACACTGCTAAAGGGAGCAGAGGGCGAGGCAGGAGAGGTCTGCTGCGCCATGTGGATCCCCTCCCTGGCTGGGGATCGAACTTGTACTGCTGTGCGCAGATGCTTCACAGTGCGACGCTCAACCCGCTGCGCCACCAGGGAAGCCCCCAATAACTTTTCAATGCTGGCATTTTAGGGGCAATTTTGTACATCTAAATTTATACGTATTAACAAAGTGAACTGGTTCAAATGATAAGTTTTTGTTTTTTTCTTTTTTAAAGATTTATCTATATTTATACATACAAGAGCAGGGGTACAGGCCAGAGTCAGTGGAGGTGAGAGGACTCACCAGAGACAGAGTGGGGAGTAGAACAGGCAGATGGACCGAAATACACTGCTGAGGGGAGCAGCGGGCGAGGCAGGAGAGGTCCGCTGCACCATGTGGGTCCGCTCCTTGGCTGGGGATCAAACTCGCACACTGCTTTGCAGCCGATGCTTCACAGTGTGACGCTCAATCCGCTGCGCCACCAGGGAGGCCCTCAAATGATAAGTTCTTAAATGTGAGAAGAACACTCTAAAACAATTCAGGATTGATTGGTGTCAAATATGTATAAAGAAATTAATAAAAAAAAAAAAACAATTCAGGAAAAATTTGCTCAGAAAATGATTCCTGGCTTAACCTATAAGCGCAATGTCCCATCTGGAGACATTCATCCTAAGTCTTCTCTTAAATTTAATTCTTTAGATTTAAGGCCTTAAATATTTTATCATATGTCTTATATTGAAACAAACTGGAAGGGGCTCAGGTACCTCCAAGGGAAGGAACAAGAATAAATACATCAGACCTCCTTGATGGTGCAAGGGTTTAAATCTCAGCAAGATGAGACTACTGTAGCCACTGCAGCATAAATTCAATCCCTGGCAGGGGTGGGGGGTCGGGACACAGGACACAACCCACATGGCACAGCAGACCTCTCCTGCCTCTTCCGTTGCTCCCCTCAGCAGTGTATTTCAGTCAGTCTGTCTGTTCTGTTTCCTCCTCTGTCTCTGGTGAGTCCTCTCATCACCCTCTCCCCATACCTCTGGCCTGTCCCCCAGCTCTTGTATGCATAAATAAGTAAATCTTTTTTTTTTTTTTTAAAGAATACCCTAAAAATACCCGTCAGAGTTAACAATTCCTGATGTTGACCACCCACCTCAGGCCCCTCCCTGCAGCTCCACAATTGTGAGGGCTTTATGTTACAGCCTGTTTGGGCTTTGTTTTTTTTCCATTAGTGGTATAGAATGAATGTTTTCCATGCTCAGCAATATATTTCTATAAATGGATGTGAAATTACTGCACAGAAGTCAATATTATGTATGTACTGTCTAACCAATCCTGGTTTGTTGAATTAAGGTTGTCTCAGATTTTTTTTTAAAGATTTATTTATTTATGCATACAAGAACCGGGGTACAGGCCAGAGTTGTAGGCGGTGAGAGGATACACCAGAAACAGAGCCGGGAGCAGAACAGGCAGATCTACTGAAATACACTGCTGAGGGGAGCAGTGGGCAAAGCAGGAAAGATCTGCCTTGCCATGTGGGTCACCTCCCCAGTCGGCAGCAAGGATCGAACTTGGGCTGCATGACTGCAGTTTGCTTCACAGTGCGTTGCTTAACTCATTGTGCCACCAGGGAGGCCTTCAGATTTTTTGTTACTAACTGAAAACATCAACAACATCAAAATCACCTGTGACTCCTTTCTGACATGAAGACAACAGAACAAGCAAGCAAACACGAGATCAGGTTGGTATACGCTGACCAACAGACCTATATTTTCTCCCCTGAAAGGTATTTGTTCAGTGGTTTGGTTGGTGCCATCTGAGGCAAGTTGGTATTTATAAAAAAAAAAAGAGTGAGAGAGAAAGAGGGCCTCCCTGGTGGCGCAGCGGGTTGAGCGCCGCACTGTGAAGTATCTGCACACAGCAGTGCAAGTTCGATCCCCAGCCAAGGAGGGGACCCATATGGTGCAGTGGACCTCTCCTGCCTCGCCCTCTGCTCCCCTCAGCAGTGTATTTCAGTCAATCTGCCTGTTCTGCTCCCGATTCTGTCTCTGGTGAATCCTCTCACCACCCCCCCACCCCTGGCCTATTCCCCAGCTCTTGTATGCATAAATAAATAAAATAAATCTTGAAAAAAGAGAGTCTGAATTTGAGATTTATGGAAACTTGTATTGAAACCTCATATCTTTGTATTGGCTTGTTTGCTTTTTCACCTTTTACTAACTTGTTTTGGGTCTTGTTCACCCAAATGATCAGTACTTTATTATTATCCAATTTTTTTATTACTAAAGACTATTAAAATTAAACCTGATTAATTTAAATAGCAATAAATATTGTTACCATACTAACCAGACTAGGTTAATAGTAGAATATTTATTCTTGGCTCCAATAACTTCATCCCCTGACACCTGTTATCCATGAAGATTGTCCAAAAGCTAATTCTTAGAAAATTTTTATGATTGGCTAACTGAAATTTAAAGGACTACCTGGTTTTTATTCATCTTTTAGAAAAAGGTCTTGAACAACCTTGAATTCCAAAGCAATCTTAGAAGACATCTTTGTTTTTATTTATAGTGAAAGAACCCTGTCTCTTAAGGTTTCTTTGAGTATTTTTGAGAAGTTGCTATAAATGAACCGGTTACAAAATCAATTAGCACCCAAGCAAGAAGAAAGTTAGAAAGTAGAATCTTAGAACTAGGGCAAAGTTTAGAAGTAAGGTTAAAATCTCCCTTGTAGATTTATGTTTCTAATGAAGTTCTGAGGACTAATAAATTTGGGTATTGATATGGGAGGGGGGAAAAGCTGTGGTCTAATGATGATCAATACCCAATTTGCTAAGCACAGATGGGAAAAAAGAACGATTAGAACATCATCCCTTCAGTGTAGCTCAGAGAAGGAATTACATGAAAGTTAATAGGGCGAGGGGCAGGGCTAGCTACATGATATGTGGCGCCTGGCTCAAAATGAAACGTGACATTCATTTCAAATATTAGTAAATTCAAGTCAGCAGGAGCAAAGCATTGTCAAGCATGATTCTGCACGCTCGTGAAGCCAGCCCTGAATAGCGAGTTAATCATCCTCCTGTCCTACCAAATGCAAATGTTTGGGCCTTTCCTTCCATACCAAGACTACCTCTCTGGACGTCAAAACCCTAGGAGGGAGAGGGGTCGAAACAGGGGAGGGAAAGGCACAAGAGACTATGGTGATGGTTCATGGGTGACTTGGTGGTGGGAATTTTATGGGGACACCACCTAAGAGGAAAAAAATCCAACGTTATACAAAAATGAACAACCATGTAAAATATATGTGTACATACATTTAAATAAATATTTTCAGTAATAACAGTAATAATTTTATTTTTTTTAAAGATTTATTTATTTATGCATACAAGCACTGGGGTACAGGCCAGAGGTGTGGGGGGAGGGTGGTGAGAGGATTCACCACAGAGAGCAGGGAGCAGAACAGGCAGATCAA
>JAGFMF010011618.1:635798-671111 GCA_019455555.1 Galemys pyrenaicus | reverse complement strand
GCCATGTGGGTCCCCTCCCTGGCCGGCAGCAGGGATCGAACTCTTGCTGCAGTGGCTGCGGTTTGCTTCATGGTGCGTTGCTTAACCCACTGCGCCACCAGGGAGGCCCAACAGTAATAATTTTAAAAAGGCCAGCCCTCTGTTTCTCAGTACTTGCAAGTATGTCACACTTGCAGAGGCCCATATAGGGATAAATGCACCGCGGGCAGATGCAAGTACGTGGCTGATCCAGGGCAGCATAAGGGGAGCTGCTGTGCAGCACCATGTGCCGTGTTGAAGAGAAGTCAGCAATTTGTGGCTCCTTTCCCTGAGTTATTGCTGTGTTCCTTTGAAAAACAATGGTTTCAAAGACCCTTAAGACAATGGGACTAAAGCAAAACTTTTTTTGTCACCTCCCTTCCAGATCCTCCATAGAAAAATGTTTGCAGTTTAGCCTTTATGGGCCCCGCCTTAGCAGTCCCACCCAGCCCACCCACCCTCACAAACTTTCATTTATAATTCTGTCTCTGAAGCATTTAGGCTAAAACCTTTCCACCTTGGGCCTCCCTGGTGTCACAAGGGGTTAAGTCACAGCACTATGAGGCTATCCGCAGCCACTGCAGCATAAGTTCGATCACCAGCCATGAACTGACCCACAAGGCGCAGCAGACCTCTCCTGCCTCACCCGCTGCTTCCTTCAGCAGTGTATTTCAGGCAATCTGCCTGTTTTGCTCCCTGCCCTGTCTCTGGTGAATCCTCTTACCTGCTGTACCTCTGGCCTGCACCCCAACTCTTGTATGCATAAATAAACAAATCTTAAAAAAAAAATCTTCCACAGCAGAAGAGACATTCCACACACTAGTGAACTGCTTTGGAGGGAAGCCTTTGAGAAGTATGCAGTTTTGGAGCACACATGTGGCAATGGGCATAAAACAAACAACCCAGGACAATTGCAACATCCACTATGTCACTTGCAAAATGAAATGGACACTCTACCATGGGCAGACTCAGTCTGACACCAAATTGATAAATGGGGCTGGTTGTTAAACCAGTGATGGATGGTGCAGGGCAGTGAAAGGGCGTTGAACTAGAACCCAAGGGTCCTACCTCTTGATTCAACTTCCTCTTTCCAGCTCTGTGAATTTAGATAAGTAGTAATTGCTCTGGGTCTAAATAACCTTGTCTTCTAGATGAGGAAGTTGCACTATCTCATTGTTGGATCTCTTCCTGTGAAAGAAAATTTCTATGTACATTTTGTTGAAAAGGTGTTATGGGAAGATAGGATAAGGAAAGAGGAAAGAGTCTGCTTAAAGGATAGAGTTTTTTCATTGACATAAACAATGAAATGCCCAAGGAGGATGAATCATGTCCAGGAAACCAGAGAAGACAAGAGAGAGGACTAACATTTAGGGATTGAGATAATTAGCTACAGAGCATGTCAGGGTGGTGGGCCAGGGAGTTGAAGTACGTTCAAGGGCAAGTTCTTGGCTTTGTGTAATAGAAGAGGCGGGAAAAATGTCTGGATGGGATACAGATTTTAATTTCAAACTTCCAAAAGGTTATTATAAACAACTGGAGAGAAGGTTGTTTTAAATCCTGTTTAATGTGAGTATTCACTTGTTGGCAGTGATCAGCATTTCCTATAAATACCACTAACATCTTAAGGAATGAAACTGTAAAGTGTGACGTTTAAGGAGAAGAGGTGAAGAAAGAGCAGTGAGGGAAACTGGAGTCTCACACTTGGCATGAAAAATTGGGGAAATTGAACTCCCCTCCTTTTATTCTTTTTGGAACTGATGGTGAACAATTGCCTTTTGAATGGCTGTGTTCTTATTAATATACATTCTTGCTTTGCTTTTGGGTATTTAATGTGCTCTCCAGAGAATTGTTCAAAGCATTTAAAGTAACATTTGCCAATGTCTCCATCTTCTAATTAATAACAAGTGGTTTCATACAAGCCAAAGTTTCAAGCTTCTACATAAGCAACCTAAGTGTGGAGTCAAGCTTCAGAGCCAGAAAGACCTAGATGGAGATTCCACCCTAGCATTTACTTGCTGTGTGACCTTAGGGAAATTATTTAACCTATCATTATTTCAAATGCACACTTGTATAATGAGGATTGTTATGATTGTTAAATATAACAGGAAAGAAAACATACGAAACATCTAACATAGTTCTTGACTCCGTAGTAACTCAATAAACATGAGGTATTCCTTTCCCTACCTACAACTTTCTCTCCCTAGAGGAGAAGCATGTGTTTTGGAGGTCATAGTTATTGGTCCTCATAGTTACATTGGTCATTACCAAGGATGACCACTTAGCCTGTTCCACTTTGGGCCTGCAGAGAAAGACTTAGTTAAAGGCCTCTCTTCAAGAGTTCAGCTGCTACTTTACATACTGTCCAGGAAACCAGAGAAGACAAGAGAGAGGACTAAAATTTACAGATTGAGGGCCTCCCCGGTGGCACAGTGGGTTAAGCAACACACTATGAAGCAAACGGCAGCCACTGCAGCACGAGATTGATCCCTGCTGCCGGCCAGGGAGGGGACCCACATGGCGCAGCAGATTTCTCCTGCCCCACCCGCTGCTCCCCTCAGCAGTGTGTTTCAGTCCATCTGCCTGTTCTGCTCCCCACTCTGTCTGGTGAATCCTCTCACCTCCCTCATCTCTGGCCTGTACCCCAGTTCTTGTATGCGTAAATAAATAAATCTTTAAAAAAAAATAAAATAAAATTTACAGATTGAGATAATTAGCTACAGAGCATGTCAGGGTGGTCGGCTCATTAAATTTAACATCAATCCTCTGAGACATATACTAATTTCATTCTAAAGTTGAAGAAACTTAGATCAGAGAGGTTAAGTAGTATCCTATTTTCTGAAGGATAGCAAGATGACAATTCATATAGACTCTTACAAAACACACTTTTATGCCACATTTAGTCTGTACCTGACTTTCCTATTTTTAGGTTATATCAAATCAGACACAATCATTTTTCATACTTATATTTTAAATTATTCACTATCCTTTCTGTCAAGAACCTCTTCACATGGTCCCTCCTCCCCCAAACCGCCCCTTATCCCCCAGCCTAAAGTGATCTGTCTTTAGTTCTTTGCTCCATGTATCACTTCTGGTGCTAATATATGAAGGAAAGGTAGATCTGTGTCTTCACAAATGTCTTCTTTGCTTTACTGAAAGTTATTTTCATTGGGGAAAAAAAAGTCAACATGGGGAAATGATCTCCATATAGGTAATAACGGTTTTGCAAAACTCTGCCTTATCATTAAGAAACGTTTTGGGCAAGAAAGACTTTTGAGAATCTGTGGGCACTTAATCCACAGAGCACATTCATAGCGGAGAGCATTAAGACCTCAACTTACTTTTTTATATCAACTTTTCTTTTATAGCAACATCTTTTTCTTTCCTGTTGTAGGAAGGCCTACAGGTCCAAGTGTCAGTTTATGGGGCACAGTGGTATTTTAGGGGTATATATGAAGTGTGTCTAATATGCCTACCTTAATTAACTGGAAAACAGTTCTTTTCTCCTTCCCCTTTTCCTCTGCCCCCTCCTCTCCTTTCTATTTGAATTCCACGTAGATGTGGTGGTTCTGTCTGATGAGTAAGTAGAAACGAGGAAATTCTTTTTTATTTTCAGTCAGAAATGTCAGCACTGATAGGGGGAGAAAGGTGCTGAGATATGTCTTGGCAGATCCTATCACAAGAAAAGCACCAAGATTTAGGAAAATCCAACAGGAATACATAGATTATCTGACAGTTCAAACAAGTATGCGTGCACTAAACGCTCTAAAAATCACTACTATTTTAGAGAATTAAAAGCCAACCTAGAGGCAGAACAATAGAATAATTTCAAGCATATTCCAGTTCTAAGATTTAGTCGAACCCACATACACTACTGCATTCTGACATCCTCCTCCAGGGCTACTGATAACGAAGGTAAGAAGGTAGTGAGAATGGCTTGTTCTTTTGTTACATTTATAGACTGTCAAAGTCCTTATGTAGGTCCCAACAGGGGCTTTCCTACCTACATCAATTAACCTCAAGGACTTCTAGCTTATCAACAGTGACAAAAGGTAGGCTTCCCCGGTGACATAGAGACCACTTTAGTCTCAGCACTATCACTACCAGGGCCTAGTTCGATCCCCAGCCAGGGAGGGGACCCACGTGGCACAGCAGACCTCTCCTGCCTCACCTGCTGCTGCCCTCAGCAGTGTGTTTCAGTCTATCTGCCTGTTCTGCTCCCCACTGTCTTTGTGAATCCTCTCACCCCCTGCACATAGTCCTACACCACAGTTGTTGTACACATAAATAAACAAACAAGCAAATCTTTAAAAAGAAAAAAAAAAATGACAGGAGGCACTAAGCTCAGGGGCAATTACACTGAGAAAATTCCAGTTGTAAATCCTGATACCGGCGCTCCAGGCACTCAGGGCTTTCTTTTCTAGTCTGAAAATTAAGAAATGGATGAGCGATCCGAAGGCTGTTTTGGACGGAGGGTCGGGGATATCAAGAAACTAAAGGGATCCGAGCGATTAATGGGAGTAAGGCCAACTGGGACGACAGCAGCACACCTGGGAGGAGGGCCTTGGAGTCATCCACCAAGTCCCCATTGCAGGGGAAATAGTGGGACAAAGCAAAGAGCAAACTCAGGCCATCACCCACCCCTCACTCTGTCCCGTGCCACCCATGGCAACAGTCACTGGAGTGTGAGAAGGAAAAAAAAATGAAGATTTCTCACCAGATTAGAAATCTTTTTTTATGTTAAAAAAAATAGCATTTCCTAGGGCCTCCCTGGTGGCACAAGGGGTTAAGCACCGCACCGTGAAACATCTGCAGCCACTGCAGCACAAGTTCGATCCCCGGCCAGGGAGGGGACCCACATGGCGCAGCAGACCTCTCCTGCCTCACCCGCTGCTCCCCTCAACAGTGTATTTCAGTAGATCCGCCTGTTCTGCTCCCCACTCTGTCTCTGGTGGATCCTCTCACCCTCCACAGTACTTGTATGCATAAATATATCTTTAAAAAAGAAATAAACATAAAAGGGATGCTGCTAAAGTTTGAAAAAAAAATTTGCTAATTTTAATATAAGCTGTCATTGGAACCCATATCCCAATAGTGTGTTAGGTCCGCACACATGTGTTTACTAAGAAAAGAATAGTGCCTTCATCTTTGTGGTCACTTTCTGTATATTTCAAAGTTTTAAACATGTTTTTTTGATACTGATTTTATAAAAATGAGATTATTGTGAGATGGAAGATCTCAGAAAATTAAATGTAAAAATGACCATATCCTCTAGCGAATCCAATTCTGGGTATATAACCAAAAGAAGTAAGAGCGGAACTTGAACAGATATACGTACGCTCAAGTTCATAGCAGCATTTTCCATAATAGCCAAACAGTGACAATACCTCGAATGTGCTCGAGAGATCATTGGATAAACAAAATGATACATGCTATATAAGGATGAACTTTAAAAGTGCAATACTACATGAAACAGGACAGACATAGAAGACAAATTTTGTTTAAACACTTTTTAATAGGTACCAAAGTAGTCAAACTCATAAAGACTAAGCAGAATGGTGGTTGCCAGAAACTGGGTGTGGTTGGGCATAGAGAGTTTGATGAACACAGTTTTTCAGGTCTGCAGAACCCTTCTGGAGATGGATGGTGGGATACTTGTACAATAATGTGAATGTTATCATTCAACTGTACACTTACAAATGACTGAAATGGGGGCTTCCCTGGTTGCACAAGGGGTTAAGCATAGTGCTATCAAGCTATCATCAACCACCATGGCAAGTGTTCAATCCCCCGTCACGGAGGAGACCCACATGGTGCAACAGACCTCTCCTGCCTCGCCCACTGCTCCCCTCAGCAGTGTGTTTCAATCGATCTGTTTGTTCTGTTTCCCACTCTGTTTCTGTTGAATCCTCTCACTCCCCATTCCTCTGGCCTGTACCCCAGTTCTTGTATGCATAAATAATTTTTTTTTTAAAAAATGACAAATAGTAAATTTTGTGTTATATATGTTTTACCACAATGAAAAGTAGATAAATAAACACTCCTATTCTGTCACTTCATGATAAAGATATGTTCACCATGAGTGAGAAAGTAAATACTGTCTGAATAAAATTTGTACTATGGTAAAAAACATTGTGAAAATAGCTTCTGGAAATATTTACAGGATTATGGAATTCTGTTGCCCAAAATAGTACTTGTCATCTATGAAAATTCTGATATCTGGCACTTTTGAAGCATTTGGAATGAGACAATCTAACTTCTTTTTTAAATCTTCCAACTTAAGAACTTTAATGTATTTTGAGTTTATTTTTGAATGCACAGTACAGAAATGCAATACCTTGTGGCTTGCAAGAGATTAACATCAGGGATTATTTAGGTTTATAGATAATTTTAAACATAAAACGATTTGTATAACTACTGGGTATAACTGTAAAATAGTAGGCACTAGGTTTTATTTCTTTATTTTAAAGATTTATTTTATTTATTTATGCATACAAGGACTGGGGTATAGGTCAGATGTGCAAGGCAGTGAGAGGATTCACCAGAGAGAGAGTGAGGAACAGAACTGGCTCCTGAAATACACTGCTGAGGGGAGCAGCAGGCAAGACAGAAGAGGTCTGCTGTGTCATGTGGTCCAGCTCCCTGGCTGGGGATCATGCTATAGCCACTTATGCTACAGTGGCTAGTGATAGCCTGACAGTGCCAAGACCTTAATCCCTGTGCCACCAGGGAGGCCCAGGTACCAGGTTGGGTTTTTAAAAGACATTATTTTAATGCGTCCAAGAACTGGGGTATAGGCCAGAGGTGTGTGTTGGTGGTGGTGGTGGAGCTGGTGGTGGTGATAAAAGGATTCATCAGAGACAGAGTGGGGAGCAGAACAGGCAATTTGACTGAAATACTCCAGGTACTTGGTTTTAAAAAATCTAATCAACGATGCAATTCTTCTACTTGCCTTTATTTGAAATCTTTTTCTATGCTATTCATTAAAAACCAAGTATCATGTGTGTTAGCACGAATTAGTATACATATCTGTGCGTATATGTCTGTGTGTCCTAGTTCTGCTCACTGAATGGGCCTAGAAATAATAATATCCCAATAGTAATGAGAACATGCAACACCTACATCTTGGTTTCTAATACCATTTTCCAATAAAAAGGCTTTCCGGCTTCTAGAAGTGATTGAGTCTGGGGCAGGGAAAATATAAGATGATCTAAAACAAGAACTTGTACCCCACAACTACCATCTGCTACTGTTCACACAATTATGTCCACAAAATTATGACTGCATGTCAAAGGCACACATGAGCCAATATAAAAGGACACCTACTACCAAATCTGGCAAATTTTCAACAACAAAATAGATAATATAATATCAGATTACAACCCAAGCTCTGAAGTAAATAGCCATGAATCAAGCTGATATAAATGACTGAATAAATGAACACATGGGAGAAAAGACAAATCTCCCTTACAGAAGAATTCCCAACACTCTGTGTAGATAACACCCCTCCATCCAACTCGGTTTATCCTTCCATGAGAGCACACTAGACACAGTGACATGTTTCCAAAGACAAGAGTAGAAAAAGGGAAAAATATTTACTGTACATTGGAGAAACTTAGCAAATACTGCCTTATCCAAGTGATGACTATTAGGTACCCCATGATATAATGAGAAAGGCACTTGACTTCTGTAGCATTTGTTAAAAAAAAAAAAAAAACCCACTCCCACCTAATGATGACAAAAACATCAGACATAGATGAAGAGTCATTCTTCAGGCTACTTGACTGATACGTCTGGAGACTGTCAAAGTCATAAAAAACAGGAGTGAGAAGCTGTCAGGGTAAGAGGAGTCTGGAGACATGACAACTAAATGCAAAGTGGACCATGGAGTGGATCTGGAATAGAAAGAAGACATCAATGGGAAAACTGGTGAAATTCAAATAAGTCTGGAATTTAGTTAACAACAATGCATCAAAGCCGGTTTCTCAGTTTTTGAAGATGTACCTCAGTCATTTAAGACAATGAGGAGGGCCAGGGGAGGGACACATATGACTCTGTACTGTCTGAGCACTCCTTTTATAAATATAAAATTATTCTAAAACAAAGTGCATCTTCTAAAAGTATCAAAATATGCTAAACTATCACAAGGTACTGAACCAAGATTTTCATAATTATTGAAGCTTTGCTGTTAGATCTCCCTAAAAATTAACATTTTTTAATAATTATAATAATAGCAAAAATCATCCTTAAGTATTAATAAAATGAATTCTTTTTAAAAAGTCATTTCATTTTGTATCTTTTCAAAATGCCTATTTTTATATGTTGTATAAACACATGTGTTTTTCTTGTTTTTGTTTTTCAAGATTTTTTATTTATTTATGCATAGAAGAGCTGGGGCACAGGCCAGAGTCCAGGGTGGTGAGAGGATTCACCAGAGACAAAGCGGGGAGCAGAACAGGCAGACTGACTGAAGCACACTGCTGAGGGGAGCAGTGGACGAGGCAGGAGAGGTCTGCTGCACCCTGTGGGTCCCCTCCTGGCCGGTGGCAGGGATCGAACTCTTGCTGTAGTGGCTGTGGTTTGCTTCATAGTGCATTGCTTAACCCACTACACCACCAGGGAGGCCCTAAACATATGTTTTTATATGTTGTATACTTTACTTAATATTACCATTGTCATGCATTTTGTGACTTCTTGATAAACGATGTCTGGAGTATACACACAAATACATACCCTCAAAAGTCAGCCTTTCAGTGGTTTATGTATGCAATCAACATGTTATAAGAGAAATCAAGTGAGGATATCTGGGTGCAGGCTCTGGTTCCTCTACTTACAAGCTGAGTGACCAAGACTAAGTCACCCAGAAGCAAGAATGCTTCTTGCTTCATTTCTCATTCATGAGATGCAGCTAGTGAGAGTGCTTTTCAGGGTGGTTACATTGACCAAACGAGATCATAAATGTAAAAGACTACAAACAATAAAGTGCCTCATAAAAGTGAGCAGCAAATCAGACTGAGGTTGGAGTGTCCACGGACCCAATGCTGGAAGTTGAAATCCAAAGTAGCATAGGCACAAAGTGGAGAATGGGTTGAAAACTGAGGTAATTAAGCCATCTTCAAAATATCATGGTAGAGGATCTGAATACTTACTCCTTAAAGACGACCTACATGTGGCCAATAGATGACCATGAAAAGATATTCATCCTCTCTTACTATGAGGGCAATGTAAATCAAAGCCACAGTGAGACAGAACCTCACAGCTGTGAGAATGGTCATTGTCCAAAAGACAAGAAACAACAAGTACTGGAGAGGATGTGGAGATAGGGGAATACTTGAACACAATGTTAGTGGGGTTGTAAGTTGCTGCAGCCACATGGGAAACTGTATGGAGATTCCTCAAAAAATTAAAAATAGGGGGTCCTACTTGGTGGCACAAGGGGTTGAGCACTGCACTGTGGGACTTCCACAGTCACTGTAGTGCAAGTTCAATCCCCAGCCAGGGAGGGGACTCACATGGCAGGGAAGACCTCTCTTGCCTCACCCGCTGCTCCCCTCAGCAGTGCATTTCAGGCCATCTGCCTGTTCTGCTCCCCAACTCTGTCTTTGGTGAATCCTCTCACCCCCCGCGCCTCTGGCCTATACCCCAGCTCTTGTGTGATAAATACACAAACTCTTTTTTTAAAAAATTAAAAATAGAAGCATCCAGTTATTCTACTCCTGGGTATTTATCCAAAGAATATCCTGATTTACACTCACATAAACAAACCTAGAGGGTATTATGCTAAGCAAAATAAGTCAGATGGAGAAAAACAAATACTGTGTGATTTTACTCATATGTGATACATAAAGAAATAAGTTAATGATCTAAATAAAATAAAAATAGACTTTTATATTAAAAGACCAATGGTGGTTGCCAGAGGGAAAGGGTAGGTAAATTAGGCAAAAAGGGTCAATAATATGGTGAAGGATGGAAATTAGACTTTTGGTGGTGAAAAAAATCTAGTATATACAAATGTTGATCTATAATGCTATAAATTGAAACCTATGTAATATCATAAATCAATGTTACTTCAATTAAAAAAAAAATCGGGGCCTCCCTGGTGGCGCAGCAGGTTGAGCACCGCGCTGTGAAGCATCTGCGGCACAGAGGCACAGGTTAGTTTCCTGGTCACAGAGGGGACCCACATGGCGCAGCAGACCTCTCCTGCCTTGCCCGCTGCTCCCCTCAGCAGTGTGTTTCAGTCGATCTGCCTGTTCTGCTCCCCACTCTGTCTCCGGTGAATCCTCTCACCTCCCAGGCACTGTGACCTGTACCCCAGCTCTTGTATGCATAAATAAATCTTTAAAAATATTTAAAGGCCTATTAGTCCTCCCGTGGGTACATGGAGGCATAGCTGTGTCTTGCACCCTTGCGAGTTGGAACCTTTTGGACACCAAGGTCATAAGGTCACCGGGTCTCAGATTTTATCTTTCAGTTCAAAATCTTGCTCTAATCAGTTCATTCAGGGGTGCTGGAGCCTGGGGAATGACTGTCTACACTAACCAAAAGTGAGAAAACTGATTTATGAACCAGTAACACATCTGTCAAACATGTTACGTGATATATTTGCCATAGAAAATATACTACTTGGCTAACTGGCCAGGGCCCACTCACTTTTCCTTGTATCTTTACTTGGAGAAGACAGGATTGTTATGCGAAAAGTGAGGTCTTTATCTAGCTGGATAGAGTGTTCTGTTGTCGGAGAAGCTTGCCACATAAATCAGAACTCCTTGGTGTGCTAAACAGAGCTTCATTTTCCAGGCTCCCTGTTGACCATCTCTCTGTTGCCATGACAATATTCCTTCATCTCTCTATCATCCAATTTTCACTGTGGGTGACAATACAGGAACAAAACGTTACAGAGATAGTGCCTGCTCCTTCCAGTGTCTACAGAGGCATGGTGATCTCATCAGTAACATCTCTAACCCCCACAGCAGGGCGCTCTCTTTCTGAGAGGGTTTCAGGCCATCTGGACCTGTATGGGTGAATTTCAATAGCTTCAATCTCCAAAGCCTGGGCAGTTAAGGGCAGGGCGGATGAAACAATGTTATCTTAGAATGTGCACCCAGGTACGGGGCAGAAGCCTGAGCCCGCCCAAAATGGATCTCCTGTAAGTTTAAAATGTATGAAACTTGTCTCTCTTTAAAGCTATTTGCTGTGCTCATTGCGTGGGCTTTGATCTCTCAGCCTATTGGCTAAATTGGCTATAAAAGTTCACCTCTACTTCCTCTCGGGGTCGATTCTCTCAGCCAGACCTGCGTGTCACGGTTGAACGGTCGGCCCCAGCATGCTGGCGTAACTAAAGCTCTACATGACCATTGCAAAAAAAAAAAAAAAAAGTGTGTACAGGGTGCTATTTCCCTCACTTGGGCTTTGTCATATCCTCCTTATGACCTCCCCTTCCAGATGTGTCCTATCTTAAATCTCAGGGCTTTCTTGAGGCTGTTCCTATTTCCTCCACAGAGTAAGGTACAGGAGTGTTTATGTGTGCACATTCGCAAGCTTCTGTTTCCCTCCTCTGATCTGCAGAGATTTGAGCCTGAAACCTACCACTGATTTCCTGCCCCAGACTTGCTTTGTAAAGAAAAACAGCTCATCAAGGTCCAAACAACAACAGAATACAAACATCTCCCTATGTAGTGCAGTTAAACCATTTATTCCTCTTTGAAGAAGACTTGACAGCTAGTTGCCCCTAATCTATGATTATTAAGATTCTCATCATATAAGGTTTTGAACAACATTTGGCCTCATTAAAAAAAAAATTACTGCTGTCACACAAGACACAGTCATCTCTTTCATCTAAGTGTTTTGAAAAGAAAAGTTATAGAAAATATGGATTCCACTGTCAGAGGAAACTCCTTTGATAGAGGAATGTTTTAAATTATTTAAATACTTTCACAGCAAGCGCTCACATTGGGTTTGTTTCTGAAAGTATTAGGAGAGACTCACTGCAGGTAACCATGTAACTTTGTCAGAGGGTTGATTAAACAACCTGGCATGAGGTAAAGTATCTGGGTGAGTGGGCATCTCACGCACAAAAACGTGCAGCGCAGTTGTTTATTTGCTACGCTTTCTTTACTTTCACTTCTAAGTAACCCCAAGTATTACTATAGCCTATCCCACAATGGACTGCCAGGGTTGAGTTGGGAGGAACATATAATTCAGCCACACACTTCTGCTGGCTTTTTATCTTTTAAAAGACAGTGCAAGAATAACATCAAAGACAAAGGAATATTTTCCAGTCACAGCCAATTAAGAACTGCTTAAAACTCATTGAAAGTAGAATTTACTAGGTCTCCTTCCCCTGGAAAAACATTTTCACATATAGAGAGGTAATTACCATCCTGGAGAATCATTTTTGACTTTTCTCATTAAATGAGCGCTGAGAAGCTTTAAATAAGGTCAAAGTTGACCTAGCCAAACCAACTAGCATTCCTTTTAACTGAGACACCCAGATAAGAGCATACACAATTCTTCCTGTTTTGTTTCTTCCCTTTTTTCCAAAAATATTTAGCACTTACTATGAGCAGGCATTATACAGATACTTACGATACAGAGATAAATAAATGGTCCCTCTCTCTTGGTCAGTCTGTAGAAGGAGCCAATTTCGTCACTCATTCATTCATACAGTCACTCAATTATTCATTACTTATTGAGTATAAACTACGTAAACCTCGCATTGCAATGACACTGAAATGTTTGGTTCCCAAGGGATATAAATAAATGTTTAGTCCATGTGGATCAAAAATAAAGGAAAGGTGGATGCTCATACATTAATTTCTCTGCCTGTTTGAAAGACATAATAATAACAAATAGAAATAATTGAAAATGATCCATATCTAAATCTTTGACATACAATTTTTTCATTAAGATATAGCAATGAAATAACCAAAAGGCAGGAGGGAGCTTCAGCTGAGCTCAAACTTAGCAAAATATTTTATGTCAAATATTTAAAAAAAAACTAGAGAAAAGATAGACCTTGCAAATATTTCCCTTATTATGTAAGTCTCTAACTAAAAGATGTGTTTCACCTATTAGATATTTTATATTTGCCTACTTGGATTTGGAAAAAAGATTTTTAAAAACTCTTCCCTGTCGTCATTGAATTTTTATCCCAAGCAGAGAGAAAAGCAATATCCTCAGATAAGGAAAGATGGAAATTAGCTTATTAACCACACATTAACAAAAGCCTTGCATAATTTTTTAAAAGATTTATTTATTTATGCATACAAGAGCTGGTTTGTAGGCTGGTAGGGAGATGGGGGTGGAGGAAGGGTATTCACCAGAGACAGAGTGGAGAGCATAACAGTCAGATGTACTCAAATACACTGCTAATGGGAGCAGTGGGCGAGACAGGAGAGGTCTGCTGTGCCATGTGAGTCACTTCCCTGGCCAGGGATTGAACTCGTGCTGCAGTGGCTGTGGATGCTTCATAGTGCAGTGCTTAACCCCTTGCGCCACCAGAGAGGTCCCTTACATATGTTTAAACATGATAAACATGTTTATGTTTAAAAAGAAGCTACTTTGATATTTCAGTCAAGGACAGATGGAATATACAGTAGTGTTACCAATAGCTTATACCATATAGCCTGGGTGTGTAATAGATTGTGCCATTTAGGTTTGTGTAAGTACACACTGTAACAGTCACATAACTTCAAAATTGTCTAGTGACACATTTTTTAGACTATATCCCCTAAGACAGTGTGTAGGAAATGATTAACCCAAATTTTTAGGATAGGAGGTAATTGGAGAAGGGAGGGAGAGAAAACAAACAAGAGACTTCAAAGTTAGTTGTAATAGCTTTCTCTTTCTCTCTCAGCCGCTCAATAATCATGGTTATATGGTATTTATTCAAATATTATTCTAACATTTTTCATTCTAATATTATTGATTATATAAGCATTTTGCACACAATGTATTTTAAGTATATTTTTATCATTTATAATAAATGTTAAATGTATATTTATATATTATATATAGTATATATTAAAATATATTTATATATACATGCTAAATATGTAAATTCATCACTTATAATAATGCATTGCTAGCCAGTCAGCAGCCCCTGATGTGGGTGTTCTACAGTGACAAAACCCACATGCTTACCAGCCCAGCCCATGACAGGGCATACAGCCTCAACCCCAGACTTCCATGGCTTTCATCAGCCACCCAAATGCCGATCTTGCACCAGGACCAAGCCGACCTCCACACAGTCGAGGCCAGCCTCTACTTCTAACCCTCAAGAACACCACACACTTCTTGTGCCAACCAGACAGGCCACTTGCAGCTCTGAATTGCTGTTAACTCTCTACTTCCTTGTCCTTGTCATTCTCTTTACCTAAAAGTCTTTTGCCTTTCCATCCTTTTGGGTGAAATCACCCTTCCAGAATGGGCTCAAGGGCGGCTTTGTCCAGAAGACTCCCTTACCTCCAGGTTGAGGGGAGCCTTCCTCCCCTATTTTATAGCATCATCCTCTAATACTACTAACATTATTTGCAACATTTCTATTCCTTTCTGCTCTCCGGAATTGTCCAGAACATTCCACAATTGTGGAAGAATTTTTTCATATCCCTATGACCATCAATCTCTATAGAGAAATAGCTCAAAAATATACATTGTTTCTGCTTAAAAGATTGCATACCTATAAGAGGAGGTTTTACATGCACAAGCAGATGCTGTAGTTTAATCTTAGTTTGATTCTTTCGATTTTTCTATAATCACATGATTTAGATGGAGTTAGCCTAGAGAATTTTCTATCAAGTAAGTCACTTTGGTTTGATGTATTCCTCGCCTGACTATTTGTTCTTACTTCATATTAAACTACCTCTCTCACTAACACCCACCATTTGCAAAGCCAGACCAACCCCCAGGTGAGCCAGGCATGTAGGGAGACAGAGATGGCAGAGAAAGTACTAGTTTTTGGAAAGTTGCAATACCAATGTTCTTCTTACAAAGAAAGATAGATCTGGCTTATTAAATGGTAAATAAGAAGTAAACCTTAAAAAAAAAAAAAAGGCAGCCTAAGTCATATCATGAAATCTATGCTAAAACAAAGCAGGATGCAGCTGAACTGAAGTTAGTTTTCTGCTCTACTTCAGCACCCTCCCCCCCACCCATGTTTATTAATCCTGGGAGAAGTATTGCTCTAGCTGTAGCCAAGCTTGGCAATTTAAACATCTATCATATCTACAGTATCTGTTTTTATTTAGTGACGTTATATATTTGTATCCAGCACTTTTCTATTTCGTATATGACATTTCAGTGCGTGCACAATGGTTTGGACCATATCTATGGTAGAAAAGGCAGTCACTTTAATTTATGGGTGATCCCAATTGTCACTTCCCCCAAACAGCAATGGAATTTTTCAATATCCTCAGAATAAATCCCTCTTCTGGAGCAGTAATCATAATATGACAGTGTGTCCACCACGGATTTGTTTCAAGATTATTTACTTACAATTCAACAACACTGCTGGCGCCCAGAGTGCCCTGTCAGCAAAAGCTACATTGTTTGAAGTAGTTCAGGGAAACAGCCAGGGTTTCAGAATCCAAAGAATGTAGTTTTCCTAAATACCTCAGGATTACGAGATGCTATAGAACTAATAAATTTGCTCCTTAAAATAGTCCAGAAGGAATCCTTAACTATTCCTACATGTTTGAAAGTTTAGGTTATTGATGGGGAGAGAATGTTGGTTTGTGCCATAGGCTCATACAACAAGCATCACAAGGAACATTTCCCCCCCTTCCTTTCTTCTCTTTATGATTATTTTTGAAAGGATACATTTCAGAGTAGAATACCTTTTAGAAGAGAAGGAAATAATAATGAAATAAAGAGAGAGTGTGCGCAAGAACCCACTTTGGGGCAAACTTTGAAGCGGCAAATGCTTACTGGGTACTGATGTTTTCTCAGGGATGGCAGACAGGGAAAGTCCATCCAGCTACCCAGAGGACCTGGACTGTGCTCTGTAAATGAAGCTGCCTGGAATTACAGTAAAAGAATGGGACTGAATGTTCTGTCATTGGTTTATTACTGACATTTAGGTAGTAACCAAGCCTAACCTGTATTTACATCATCAGTTTTAAAGCACTTTCTCATGTGCAATCTCACTTTTCTCACAACTAGTCAGACTAAGAAACATCACCACCACCATTTTATAAATGAGGACATTTAGGCCCAGAAGACTTAAACAACTTGCATTAACTCACATAAAAAATGGGGGGGAGGTACATGGACAAAAATCTTAAGTCTTCTGGTTCAGTGCTTTTAACCTCTGTTCCATCCATTATGTATTTAATTGTGCAAATTCACATTTGTTTAAGTAAGACAAATATGCACAGAGACTTCATCCATAGTAATGGATTTTTCATCTGGGAACAGGGCCAACCAGAATAAAGAATTCACCTCTCAGCATCAGCTGGAGAGAAGAGAGGATACATAAAAATGAAGGTATAAATACAACTGATAGAGGCATGGCTGACATGACTGACACTGAAAATCTGACCGTCATAGGGCTCACCAAAGAACAGGTCCAATAATTCAGTAGTGAATTGTTAATTTAACTGAATGTATTGCCATCCAAATACTTTATTTAATGCACACATTCTTCCCTTGACAAATCATCCTTTAGGTGAAAGTAATGCAAAGATACAAAGACTTTTACAGATATATGATCACTTATACAAATATTTTATCAGTGCAGCACACCAACTGTTAAGGAGAATTGAAACAGTTTCTAGAACACATTAACTACGTTCCAATTGAATAACAGAACTTGATTGCTATTAACTAATAAGTGACGAAATTTGACAGAGCTTTGAAAAGGACATTCTTTCAAACTGCTTATAGTGACGTACAGGGGAGATTATGCTACTTTACGAATGAGGGAGAGGTTCAGAGAAGTGAAGTAACGTGGCCAAAACTACCTGACCAGAAAGTGGCAGGGCCAGGATTAGAGCCCAGTATTTACCTGTTATACTAAACCTGACTGAAAAAAGCTTTAACTGTGATTGTCTCTGGATATTACAATAATAGAACCCACCTGTGTTCAAAGGGGGGCTTAAAGAGAACACTGGAGTTGAAGCATGAAGATGGGTTGTGGCCCTGCTCTACTCCTCGCTGTGTGAAAAAGAAGATGGCTGAGCGTCTCTGACCTGAGGTGCTCCACCAATAATAAAATGGGACTAATGAAACCTACAGGGTAGGTCTTATGTGATATTAAGTGAGGCCGAACGCATACCTATATAGAAGTACTTTGTAACCCATAAAGCGGTGCATTTCCTGAGTACTCACTGTGGGCCAACCACAGCATTAAACACTACACAGGTTATTCATGTACTTACCACTGCAACCCTATGCACTAAATACTTTTCCCACCCTGTTTTATCCACTTTGATGCTTCGCTTCTCTGAAGTCAAACTAGTAGTGGCTAGGGCTGGCATTCAAAGACAGGTGCCCAGGGCTCTGGGCTGATCAAGTCCCCTCTACCCTACTACTCTGAGCACTTGGGCCAGAGTCACCAGCTACATATTTACATTCCACTGTAAATTCTACTGACATAGCTCATCTCAGATTAAAATGCAATATCTCTGCCTTCTCTCTGGAACTGCCAGAGCCTCTGGCAGGGGTGAAATGACCACAGCCACAGGGGAGAGCTCTCTCTGTGAGCTGCTTTCACTCAGATGAGGAATACAATTTCTAAGCATGTTATTAATCTTATTCCACTTACCTAGATATTATCCTACTTTTGTAAATTTCTGGAGTGCCCCATGCTAAGTTCAAATTTATTTGCTTTGTGTATTCTAAATTAATCTATAATGACTCAGAAAGGCAGCATTTCCTTGATTTTGAATGGTATCTAAATATATAGTTTATGCCTTGGTCTCTGAAATTCGACTGTTAGGAAATTAAGATGTTCCTAATTAGGAAATTCATTTTCGAGCAGAAAGAGAGGCTAAATAATGTCTATAAATTTCTTAGGATTCACAAATACAATCTTGACAAGTTCGCAAAGATAGAACTGTGGTGAGATGTGTATCCATCCCCCTCCACTTTTCAACCCAACTTGGTAGATGAGTTTGAAGTGTAAGTTTATATCTGAGAGTTAAGTTGCTTCCTCTTTCCCCCTTGTCTCATTGCCATCTGTTATCCCTAAAATATTATTTTTCTAAGTGTCTTATAGGATGTGGGGAGTTTTAAAATGAACTGCTCTTAGAGGATGTGGGGAGTTTTAAAATGAACAAACTATGGCCTCACACTAATGCAGTGGGGCCTGAAATCACGCTGGCAGGCAAGCACTTTGTATGAGGTGTAATTGAAAACAATACCACAAATAAACGACCCAGTTTCCATTCTAAGCTTTGCCCCCCACACAGCATTCAGGGCAACAGCATACAGAAACCCTGACCAATGCCAAAGGAAAAAAAACAACAACAAAAGAACATGGATTTCAGATAAGAATGATCCAGAAACCAAAGGAATTTGGAAGGGACTTTGTAGATGCAAAGTAGCAAATGCAGACCATGAAGAAAGCACAAGAGCCAGCCATTCCTGGTGGTGAACCCACTGAGTTTCAAAAGATGTTTAACCAACATCTAAATGAAAAACCTCCATGGGCACAGTCAGTTGCCAACTGGAAAGAATGAGGGAGACATCATCTCCTCCTGCCCTAATTGCACCCCCTTTCCTACTTAGGGCTTAGCAGGAGGGAGCTGTAATATGATTACACGTTGATGCTTCAGAGGAGACTAACATGACCTATTGGTTTCCTTTGATGTTTTGTTTGCTGACACAAGGGCTAAACATTGAAAAGTAGTAGAACCATAATTTAGTTCAGAAGCTTATTTTTAAATGTATATTGCAGTCATGAACTGATCTTTATTTGAAATACACTTGTCAGAATTTTTTGTTAATACAAGTCCTTTCTTCATGAAAGGGCTGTTTTATCTACCATGTACTGTCACTTTCGTTTGGCTTCCCTAACTCCCAATGAGTTGGGGAGCAAACTTCTGAAAATATAGCTGTTGTGGCATATGTGGGTGAGGGTGCCATTTCCCAGGTTCCCTGCTCTCCTGACTGTACCGGGCACTGGACCTCAACGATGTACCTAGATTAGCCTCAATGCAATCACAGGAACCCAAAGTTGTGCTGGTGGAAAATGACACAGGGCCATCGAGGGCCGTGTGTGATCCTCACCTTCCAAACTTGGTGAGGGAGAAAATAAAGATGAGTTGCTACACTTGCAGTAGTTCACTTTCCTCCAAGAACATCATCCTTCAATAAAGATATTTATGTTGCACCAAGGGAACTGGGCATGAGTAGGCTTTGGGCTAAAATAAAATTCTCTGTCCTTTTCTCTGAGAAGTTTCTTCAATGCTTTGAAACCCAGCAGAAGTAGCCAATAGAAGGACTGCATGAAAAGTAACCAATAGGCCAAGTTTTGCCTGACCTGCTTTCTGCAACACCTATTTTCTTGGGCCTACACATTATTTGTTTTGTTTTTAAACTTGAATTTCAATGTATTTTAAAAGGGCACAAACTCTCCAGATCACTGCTAATCCCTCGTATGCAAACCACTTGACTTATTCTGTGTTACTATCACTCCTGTGGGCTCTTGACCTTTCCACCCTGGATAAGCAGAAAATGCTCAGTTAACAGCCTCAAAGTCAGCTTTAGATGCTGAAATCCCAGGGCCCTAAGAGAATGAAACAAGCTGGATCAGAGTAAACCAACAGGCTAGTCTTTAACATATTTTAAAAATTCAGCTAAGCCACTCCCAAGATTCTCAGTTGTACATTGTCTGTTGCATTTGGTGAGCCCCCTGTGGAGTACTTACAGGTGGCACAACTGCTACATCATAAATCCCACAAGATTTTGCATTGAGTTTAATGTCAACATAGATTGTGGTTTTTTTTCTCAGCCTGTTTCCATCAAAGCAGTGCTGAGGTTGGCCTAAGAGGGCAGCTGTTGGGGAAGAGAAGGCAGTCATTCTTTCATTGGATATATCTAATCTGCCTCCACCTCTCAAGTTCAAAAGGCTCTGGAGACACATTCATCTTCCTTTCTCTCCATCCTCCCCCCTTTCTCTGACTCCCAAGTCCAAATGATGTATAAGTGGAGAAGATCTTAGTTGGAGAGTTAAAGGGAACATTATCAGTCTTTATCTATTTGGTTTTGTTTTGTTCTGCTTTGTTTTTTACCTCAATGTCCACATTAGGTATTTGTTAAAACATGTAAGGTTCTCCTAGTACCTGATCATATGCTGGGTACACATAATAAGCACAGTGCATTTTGGAGGATTGAAATCAAATTTGCTCAATAGTCATTTAAAACCTTCATAGAACATGCAAATGTGCTAAGAAGGCAAAATTAACTTTTAAAAAAGATAACACACAAGATTTAAAGACATTTCACACTTGTTATAGGCTTCTTCCAAAAAATCCCCTAGCTCATCAGGGAATGGTGTATTTATTTTTTTCCTGGGTCTATAGAAATTATCATGTATTTTTTCCTCAGTCTTTATTCAGGGAATGGTTTAAATGTCCTTTACTTTTAGGAGTATCTGCATGAAATTTTGAGAAGTAGTGCCAGTCTGTAAATTCTTTTCTAAAACACAATCTACTTTTGTACCTGAAAGGAGTATTTCTTTATGGAAGAAGAAATTTCATGGAAGGAGAAAGTATTCAGTCCTTGACTGGACAATTACGTCTCTTTCCGAACTTACCAAAAAAATAAAAGGCTTGAGTTGAGTCACTGGACTTCACATTCTCATTTAGAGAACACAGAAATTGTAAAACTTTGCTGCTGAACTCAGTTTTTGTAAATGTCTCCACATATTCAAGAATAAATAGCATAATTCTGTTATTGTTGGTTTAGGGGTCACCTATCCAGCGTCCTGGCATGGTTATCCTGCTTATGTAGAGGTGTCAAGCATTTGCATTTCTATATCCTGAATTTGTTGGAAAGTAAATAGGCAGCTATAAAGAAACTTTATTATGCATGTTTTCTGCCTTGGGTGGCACCTGGAATTTGCTGAGTGCAACTTAAATTTTAAAAGACTCTTGAGCCTCACCTTTTTCATGCCTGTGCCAGTCAAATGGAAAACCAAATAATTAGAATAAGCAAGCTGCATGAGTCCTTTCTATTGGTCTCAACTCACCCCGACCTCATTGTGGAATTCCAGCACCTCTTTTGTCCCCTTCTAGCTGTAAAATTTTCTTGATGAGATTTAAACAACCATCTCCTTTCCTCATCTCAGATAACCAACAAATGACTTTGTACATTACCAAGATATTATAGTTCAAAATGTCTTAAATGCAAACAAATAAAATACTCATATCCATTATTTTTCCAGAACATCTAATTTACTTTAGGCACATTTATTAAAACTTAAAAAGTGACTTTAAAGCATAAAAACAATTTTCGTATGCATTCTATATCTCTCACTAGTAGCAACCACAGGCATTTTGTCCAGACTATCTCCCATCAACTTATACAAGTTTTTCTATAACCCAAAAGCAGAAAGTTCCTATCTGGTGTGATGGGATAGGTTATTTGGGGGAGTCTATGAATACTACTGCAATTAATTTACATCAAGAAAAATTTGAGGATTTCCAGGCCCCCAAAATAATCTACCAAATCATACTAAATAGGAAAATTCTACTTTCAGATAGCAAGGGAAAGCTGAAGGCAGAGCTGATTGCAAGGAATGATGGGAAGAAAAATGGAAGACGAACAAATGTAGTTACCAAGCTTTTTTTTTTTTTTTTTTTTTTTTTTCAGTTTCTTACCTCAGAATTGGACCTGTAACAGGGTGACCCCCAGGAAAGGGGGAAGTTCTATAATCCCTGCCCCAATATGGGGGCAAGCAAGATGGAGCTGAGCAGGGATAAGAAGATGCTGGAGAGGAGACTGAGGTAGGAAGAAGGAAGGAAGCAGGATGGGGAGCAGCAAGGAGACCTGGAGGAGGCACATGGAGCAGAGAGACATGTGAAGAAACTGTGCTTGCTTTTTGGTCCTAGACTGGTTGAAACAGATGTGGCTGAGAAGTCTGTGGGGGACCTTAACAATTTTGCTCTTTTCATCCCAGATTTGTCTGACTCTTTCTGAGCCTTTTCTATGGGTCCCCACTGAAAGGTACTTTAGACTTGTGGCAGACTTTTGGGCCTTGCTTTGGGCCAATCCTATTTGGCTGGAATTTTACCCACTAGGGGATGGGTAACTTTGGATGCTTGATTTAGTAACTACATTCTTTGTTTTTTTCTGTATTGTTCACTAATTGTATTAAAGTTCCTTTCCATTTATTATGTTTGTCTTGATGTGGCGGATGGCAGAACCCATTTAGAGTGGGCAGTCTTGGGGATTCTGAGGTGCCCCTCTTCCTGCCCTGTAATAGATTCTGTTTGAGTTCTTATAAAATTCTGTTCAATTTTTCTAGGCAACATGTTTAATTATTATTAGATGTAGGGAGGAAAAAAATCAGTATCATATTTTCCCAGTGATACTATATGCTGATAATAATCTTAACTTTTGGAGAAGGCAGTATGGTGTGGTGAAGTCTTAGGCTAAGGTTTAAATTCCAGAGACCCCATCTATGTGCTGTTCATAATAGGAAATGTTACAGACTTCTCCTTGGCCTCATTTTCCTTTTCATCTGCAAAATGGGAAATGATGAAAAGGATTAAATAAGGCAATAAGCATGAAAAACAAGCCCAGTGCTAGGCACAGTAGAAATTTCTCTTCCTTTTAAAATTCAGAACATAGATTATGAACACAGAGTAACTCCCAACCAAGTGCTGACTGACTCAGGGCACTATTCCCTACAAAGGGAGTCTTGGTGGCCCAGTTGTGCTTGTTGACAGTTTGGGTTTGAGTTCAGCTTGGCCCAAATGTAATTTTATATAAAACAGCTTCTATACTTCAATTTTTTCCGATATATCATAGCGTGGTTTGAATTTAGGCAAAGGAGTAGGGGTCAAAGAAATGCACAATGTCTGGGAGGTATTTAGATGGAACGATTTCACAATTATTTAGGCCTCTATGGCCCTACTAGGGAACTGTTACTGTATTAGTTCTCTGAGAATGCACAGGAGCCCCATTAGGAAGTGGTAGTAGTATGCGGATTTTATAGCTACTTAAGTGGAGTCTAGGAGGTTAAGTGACTTTCTCAAGGTCACAGAGATAATACTAAGGCATGAATTTGAGATAAGATCTCAGGTGTTTTGTTTAAATTATTTTATATATATTTTACATCATTCTTCATTTTTGTACAATGTGTGCTTTTTCCTCTTGGGTGTAGTGAAATTCCCACCACCAGTTTGCCTGTGTTCCATTCACCATAGTCCCTTGTGCTCTTCCCTCCCCCTGTTTTGAAGATCTCAGGTTTTTTGATGTGACCTCATCAACAGGAAAAGTATGTCCTAAGCCTGAATTCACTCACAGTTAGAAGCAAAGTTAAGGTTAAGCAAGCAGGAGGATTTGCAGTACAGAAGATGGGTAATTGTAGGTTCTACTTGTCAAAGCCTACCTTTTTGAGTTGACATTCTCTGTGATAAATGATAGGAGGTGGGAAAGGGGAAGTGCCAGAGATGTTCTTTGGCCTGTAGACTCCCTGTGTCCAGGCCCTTGGCCATTATGTCACATATGGGCTGGAACAGGGAGTGAGAAACGGCTAATTAAGCAGGGAATATAAGCAATGTTTGATCACTAATTATAAAAAAATTATAAAATACTAAGCACAATTTAATCTTCTAGCATTTTTGTTTCTTTGTTTTCTTTTGATGATTCAGAAAGTATTTTAAGACTGTCATTCATCCATTCAACAAATATTTATTAATGTAACAAGTATGTGTCAAGCCCTACTCTAAATACTGGGGATATAAAAACTCTTCAATAAAAACTCTTAAAGTGCCTTCTCTTATAACTGATCAAGTAGTGACAACAGGAGATTTTTGGTGAAAGAATGCTAAAAATATAAGCAAGTTTTTAAAAAACATTTAAACAAACATAAAACTTATGGATTTACTCGATGGCTCCTTTTCTTTTCTACCTTAAAAAGTTTCCATTTTCCTCTTGCCCCTTCAGTCTCATGAGGCAATTTGAGTCCCAGTATATGCCCTACATCATCTCCTACTGCGTCCACTGCCAAAGGGAGGCAATCAGAATGTGGGTTTTGTTGAGCTCTGATTGGATAAACAGTAATATGCTGCTCAAGTTCTTGAAAGTACCAGAATCCTGTTTTTCAACCCCCCCCTTTCTCCAAATCAAAGCCTAATGAATGAAATTATGACTGTTGTTCAGGTGCAATTATACTGAGTATGCAAAATTGAAACACTGAAAGTAAATCATACAATTGGATATTACATTTCATATTTGAGTGTATGCCAAATAAGCTAGTAATGTTTCATTATTGTTGAGTATAATGTCAGGAGACAAACTTGTGCAAATCTCATACATAAGTTTTTCCATTTTATCTGTTTTCCATTTATGTCAAGTGGAACACATGGTGTGACTTTTAATATTTTTCTTCTCCATATTTAATATCAAGTGATCAAATTCAATCTTGATTATACTAAATTTACCCCTAAGTAACAGACCAAAAGGTTTTCTTAATTAGTATGGGAAAAGAACGGAGAACCACCTCCAAATAACCTTGGAGAAAGGATTCTACGACTACCAACGAATGGTCTTAAATATAGCACGTGCTATGCATCGTAGCAGACGATGATGGTAGACTACGGAAGTCTCTTTCAGCTCAGCTATCAGTCTGTGGAAACCAGATAATAACTAAGGGAACTGTGGATTATAACATAAATACGTTCTCTGGGGCGGGCATCCCCAGCACCGGGTGTGAGCGGCCCCCGCACCTGCACCTTCTTCTCACGCGCTACATGAGCCTCCCCACCTGCTGCTGATGCCGAGCGGGGTCTCAGAGCCCAGTAGCTGCTTTGCCATTTCAGGGCTCTGGGAACTCTGTGGAACTGAGTCTGGAGAAGACAGGCTTCTATGTTCTGTGCTCCGTGTGCGTTGGAAACTCCAGGCTGCAGGGGACCTGGGGTCAGGACTGCCCTGGCGGCAGGTAAGGGGGTGTGACCAGTGCACTGGCCGGTGCCTCTGCCTCTCTCCAGCATCCTTTGGCGGCAAGAGGGGAGACCCCCCAGCTCGGCGGCGTCGGTGGAGGTTGGGGTGGGCGGGTGGAAGCTCCTCCCTCAGAATGACATTGTTCCTGTCGCCCACTCTATCCAAAGAAACTGAATTCCAACTTGTTTTTTGGCGTCCTTCTCTTGGAATAAACTGTGTCTGGCCGCTTCCTGGGTTCAAATCCTCGCCTGAATTCCCCGAGAAACCACCTAGTGGGTGTAGGCTCTAGGTGTTGTGGGAGCCAGCGATCCCAAACCTCTTCCCTGCAGAATGTCTCCGATTTGTAGTTGTCTGTTTACCCTTGTTTTGTTGTTGTTGCTGTCATTATTATTTTTTCCCCTTGACCCCCTTTGTTCCTCAAGTAAGTGAGACCAACCAGTATTTTTCTTTTTCCTCTGATTTATTTCAGTGAGCGTAATGCCTTCAAGCTTCGTCCATGTTTCTGTGAATGGCTGTAGTTTATCTTTTTTGATCACTGAGTAATAGTCCATTGTGTGTGTAAGAGCACAAAAAAGGGTTGACTGCAAGGAACCATCAGTGGGGGAGGACGCGCAGCATGAGCGCGCGCACCTCAGCTGCGCCCGCCGTCGAGCTAACGACCGACCACAGTGGAAGAATGGCTTCCAGCTTTAGGAAGTCAAACGTATCCTCTACTAGCCAGAAGAGAAAGGTGAGTCCTAAGCCTGAACTCACTGAAGATCAAAGACAAGAAGTCCGAGAAGCATTTGACCTCTTCGATGCTGATGGTAGTGGGACCATCGACGTGAAGGAGTTTAGGGTAGCCATGAGAGCGCTGGGCTTTGAACCCAAGAAGGACGAGATTAAGAAGATGATCTCTGAAGTGGACAAAGAAGGCACAGGGAAAGTCAGCTTTAATGACTTCTTGGCCGTGATGACTCAGAAAATGGCCGAGAGAGACACCAAAGAAGAAATCCTGAAAGCTTTCAGGCTCTTTGATGATGATGAAACCGGGAAGATCTCTTTCAGAAACTTAAAACGTGTGGCCAGTGAGTTGGGGGAACACCTCACAGATGAGGAGCTGCAGGAAATGATCGAGGAAGCTGACAGGGATGGAGATGGCGAAGTGAACGAGGAAGAGTTTCTTCGGATCATGAAAAAGACGAACCTATACTAAAGTCTGCCTCTCCAGCAAGAGTGTGGAGTGAAATCGAAGGACTTGCTGCGTTCCTTTCTACTCTTTTGTGAAACCTTGACTTAAAGCACAGTGATGATCTCTCCTTTTCCTCCTAAAGTGTCTAGCTACGTTTATATCCAAATTTCTGGGCTCAATTATAGAATTTCAAAGATGTTTTTAGTGTGAGTTTTGATTTTTAACTCTCAAGAGCCGAGCTGGAAGTTGAATAAAGGGCCCTTAAACTTCCATCCCATCCACCATCTGCCTTGCATGAGTGGACAATCTTTTTTTTTAAAGATTTATTTATCTATGCATACAAGCACTGGGGTACAGGCCAGAGGTGTGGGGGGCGGAGGTGAGAGGATTCACCACAGAGAGCAGGGAGCAGAACAGGCAGATTGACAGAAGTACACTGCTGAGGGGAGCAGCTGGCAAGACAGGAGAGGTCTGCTGTGCCATGTGGGTCCCCTCCCTGGCCGGCAGCAGGGATCGAACTCGTGCTGCAGTGGCTGCGGTTTGCTTCACAGTGCATTGCTTAACCCACTGCGCCACCAGGGAGGCCCCAATGAGTGGACAATCTTTAAAGGGCAGAATAATATCTCCTTACAAAGAGATATGCAGTTATCTTGTCTTTTCTTTGGTGGTCTTAAATTATCGTGCTTTATATGTTATTCCTTAAATTCTGGTAATTGGGATAGCTTGATAAAGTGGAATCTGCCAGCAGGTTACTTTAGCTAGGGCTTTTCACTTAACTAAACACAGTTTGAAGGAAAACTGTGACCACTTATTGGCTGATGAAAGATACTGTTCTAAAGCATGGGCTTGCCTTTGGCTGTTGGGGAATTGTGTTAGATTACTCTCTGATTGGTCACATGCAAATGATTCTGGTTTGTGTATAAATTATCTATTATGGATGAAACAGGACCAGAATGTATATGTGGGCTACAGAATAAAAATGAAATTTAATATTGATTTGGTTAAATAGATTACATTTATAATTTTGAGTAAATACAAATGTAAAATTTTAGTTTAGGAATTATCTGATATATCTGAAGCAAAGTATCTGTTCTTGGAAAGATCACTATGTTTTAGTTATTACACTACTATAATATAACCCCTTCATTTGATTTATTGCTTTATTACAACTCATTACCTATCTGCTAATTCTCAGAACACCTTGGTTTTTGATAATTGTTCTCCCTCCCCGCCACTCTCCACAGTATATAATTGCTTGCAGAATGTCTGGCATAAAAGTAGTTTTCTATTTTATAATCTCAGGAAACTATTTCACTATGACTTGTGTATTTGTTAGTACTTCTTGTTTTCTATAATAAATTGAGCCTTTCTTGCTCTGAAATAAGATGCCTATTCTTTTGACTATTTACAACTCTGACGTTAGAACACTGAAAAATTATAATTGTGGGAAGATAATATCCGTTTAGATGAAAATTTAGGCTAATGTTTGATATTATGCAACAAAAATATTAAAGTTTTCATACAAAGTCCCACTAAGATAGATGCTGAAGGTCTAGAATTTTTTTTTTAACTTGCTTTGCCAGCAATTTTGCTGTCAGAGAGCGATGCATCTGGTCAGGGTAACTACTAATCTGGGCTTAATTCTCATTAACAAGGACTAATTTGTCAAAGCGGGAGTACTAGCTGAAGTGATGGATAGGTAGGCATTCACTGTGAGAAAAGATTTTGCTGAGATGGCTGGCACAGGGCAGGGGAACGCACCCTGGCTGCAAATCCTAACGGCTAAGGTTCAAGGCTCACTATGGATCAGGTGCAGGGATACAAGTGCAGCTTGAGTCAGCACCAGTGTGAAGAGTCTGATCTGAGGGCAAGGGAAGCTGGGTGCCCTGGGATGTAAGAATTCCTGGCCTCTGGTTAACCAGCGTTTTGGCCCAGGGAGCTGTAAATGGATCAAGATAGAAATACCGGAAACAATGACAGCTGGCAGAAACTAGAACGGGTCAGCATCCTAGCCATCTGGACTAGGTTTCAGTCTTGACTCCTGGCCAAGCAGTGCTAGAAGTGAAAACCAGGAACCCAAACTGAAGCCCAGTAGCCAGGCTACCCAAATCACGGTGCACTCAACTGAGAGCCTGCAGCCAGTTAAAGGGCTGCCCAGAGGGCACAATTTATCATAACATACACGGGAAAGGGGCTTCAAGTACTGCAGCGTCCCACTCACTGCTAAGGAAGAACTCTTGCGTCTTAATTGGATATGCTCTGAGGCCGGATGGGTAAAGGAGAAGGGAGATAAAGATAGCAGGCCTAGACTGACATTTCATTTTTGTTTTTGTTTTTTTGTTTTTTTTTTAAAAGATTTATTTATTTATGCATACAAACACTGGGTACAGGCCAGAGGTGTTGAGGGGGTGGGGGTGGTGAGAGGATTCACCACAGAGAGAGGGGAGCAGAACAGGCAGATCAACAGAAGTACACTGCTGAGGGGAGCAGCGGGCACAGCAGGAGAGGTCTGTCACGCCATGTGGGTCCCCTCCCTAGCCGGCAGCAGGGATCGAACTCGTGCTGCAGTGGCTGCGGTTTGCTTCATAGTGTGTTGCTTAACCCACTGCGCCACCAGGGAGGCCCCTAGACTGACATTTCATTTTTAAGAGAAGTGAATCCCATGTGTCTGGGTGGGTCAGGCATGGATGCCAATCTTTGCTGCAGCACAGAATAGTCAAAGAAAGGACTCTTTCCACCTGGTGGCAGCCATCAGGTAAGCCAAAATGGGTGCTTATGAGTTCATCCAGGAGCTGTGGAGGGAGCAACAGTCTGATGTGACGTACTTTCTTCTTGGGGTGCACTGGGGCAGTACGGTCATCTTTCAGCCCTCCAGCTTCTGGTCCCACCCGTCCAGAAAAAGTGTGGGATATAAGACCACTTTAAAAATGATTCTGGATATAGTTGGATTAATAGCTACCATGAATGTTCTATTTTCTATTCATTGCCTCTGGTTTTCTTTAAGAATTTTATGTAATCCCATTGTCTCCTCTTTTAGTATATCAATTATACCTATCTTAAAAACAATTTTTGTCATTTTTAACTTTTGTCATTTTTAACTCATTCAAGACCACTTTCAAATAACATACACTGTTTGACACTTGTGTATTTTATTCCCAGCTTCTCCCTTATAACATTGATGCCATCCATTTCGTTTATTTATCTATAAGCCATAAGAGTACATTATTGCCATTGTTATTTTGAATAAATGGTTGTCTATTTGATCAATTAAGAAAAAAATTTTATTTTACCTTCATTTTTTTCCTTTCTAATGTCATCTTTATGTATTTCTGAGTTTCTAATAATTATCCTTTCTCTTGAAGAACTTCTTTCTTACAGACCTAAGGATATCAACTATTTCATGTCTGATGAAGACTTTATTTCTCCTTCAGTTTTGAAGAATAATTTCACTGAATCTAGAAATCTAGATTAATGAGGTTTTTTTCTTACAATGCTTTAAATATTTCACACTACTTTCTTCTTGCTTGCACGCTTTCTAAAGAGAAACCAGTATTATTCTTACTCCATTTTTTTATCTACAAGTAAGGTAATTTCCTCCTCTGATTTCTTTCAGGAATTTCCCTGTCTTTGATTTTCTGCAGTATACATTTTTGGGTTTTATCTTGGGTGGAGTTGTCTAAGCTTTCTGCATCTTTGTTTTGTGTCTGTCATTAATTTTGGAAAATTCTCTGCCATGTTTTCAGTGCCTTTCTTCCCCTTATATGAATCAGGCATTCCCCTTTTATGAATGCTAGACCTTTTGTAATCATCCCATAGTTCACATGCATCCTGTTCTGTCTTTTCCTTTTTACCCTTTATTTTCCAGTTTTGTAAGTTTCTATTAACATAACTTCAAGTTCACTGATTTTCTCTTTGTCTATGACCAGTCTGTTAATCAGCCCATCAAAGATATTCTCAATATCTGTTACATGTTTTTATTTCTAGCACTTCCTTTTCATTCTTTTCTAGAATTTCTATCTCTCTGTTTACAAACACATGTGCTCTTTCATATTGTCCTTTTTCTCACAGACACTTTTTTCCTTTAGTGTCTATAGCATAATAATCACAGCTATTTTAAATTCCTGGTCTGCCTTCACCCACAGCCTGGTGAAATAGGAAGGTCTCAAAAGTTCATCATCAGAGACATTCCAAAGGAGATACCATGCTGAGGTTGGTGACTTGATGTGGAGACAAAGTGAGGAGAGACAAGGGAAGTGGGGCCAGGGCAGTAGCCATCCAGTAAATGGTTCATGCTAGGGCCTAACGCTGGGAGGCAGTGCATACACCATGACTCTTTCTAGTGAGGGTTCTTCATGCCGACAGTCTTGCACAGTGGTGGTACCTGCATAGGAGCTGTTGGGTTGGTTGCAGTGAGCCTGGCTAGCTGCATTGTGAGTGCTGAGCCCCTGCACCCTTCAGGAATTCCAGTCAGGAGCAACTCACCACTCACTGCCAGCCAGCAACAATGAGGGAGGTTGAGACTGATCACTCTCTAAACAGGGCAAGTGGCATGAGAAATCTTCTCCCTCCCCACTGCCCCAAGGCACCCAATACCTAGCATCCCTCATCAAGCAGGCTGAGTGGAGAGAGCTCTGCTGTGAAATCTGCCACAAGGTGCCTGCCCCCCATAGTGAGAGTGTGGGTCCTCCTCCTCCTCCCCATGCTGGACTAGTGGGGAGAAATCTTCCCCACAGCCAACCTGGCAACTGAATGACATGCTGAGCATCAAAGGCCCTAGCCAGGGGAGGAAATGGAGAGGTGAGAGCATCCTCTGTGCTGTGTTAGCCCACAACAGCCTCCTCCCAGTTAGAAGACCAGAGAGAGTATGGGACTCAGGCCAGTTCAGCAGGGTGGAGGAGACTCCACCCACCTCAGCTGGGAGATCTGCTGAACCACCTGAATGGATCCAAATACCCAGTGGTCGTTGCCTGGCAGCCCGCACTTGTTGGCACATGCCCAACGCCTTAGAGGGGAGAAGTAAGTGGATGATCCTGTATTCTAAGATCCTGATAGAGTGAATGGGGCTTATTCTAAAGAGAAAGGTGAGGAGACAGAGTTGAACCTTCTGCCACACTCCCCAAAAGGACTGGGGCAGAATGTGGGCTCCAACTCTCTCTAGCTCCCTTTCCAGACACCAAGCTAACAAAGAAACAGTCAAACAAACCCACAACACCCACTTACAATCACACCAGAAAGAACGAAATGCCTGGGAGTAAAGATAACAAAGGAAGTGAAGGACCTGTATACTGAAAACTGTAAGAAACTGTTAAAGGAAGTAAAAGAAGACACAAAGAAATGGAAAGATATTCCATGTCTATGAACTGCAAAGATAAACATTGTTAAAATGGCCATTATACCTAAAACAATTTAATGTTTCAACACAATACCTATCAAAATCCCAAAGACTTAAAAAAAATTATAAAGTTTGTATGGAAACACAAAAGGTCCAACTAGCCAAAGCAATTCTTGGAGAAAAAAAGAAAAACTAAAGAACCACACAACCGGACCTCAAACTACACTACACATCAACAGTAATAAGAACAGTATGGTATTGCAATAAAAACAGAAACACAGACCAAGGAACAGAACAGAAAGTTCAGAATAGACCCAAACAAATATAGACAGTTATTCTTTTTTTTTTTTTAAAGATTTATTTATTTATGCATACAAGCACTGGGGTACAGGCCAGAGGTGTGGGGGGTGAGAGAATTCACCACAGACAGAGCGGGGAGCAGAACAGGCAGATCAACTGAAGTACACTGCTGAGGGGAGCAGCGGGCACAGCAGGAGAGGTCTGCTGCACCATGTGGGTCCCCTCCCTGGCCAGTGCCAGGGATTGAACTCATGCTGCAGTGGTTGCGGTTTGCTTCATAGTGCGTTGCTTAACCCACTGCGCCACCAGGGAGGCCCCAGACAGTTATTCTTTGACAAAGGAGCCATGACTTTATCACAGAGGAAAGAAAGCCTCTTTGGCAAATGGTGCTGGAAAACTTGGAAAGCCATGTGCAAAAAAAAAAAAAAAAGAAAGAAAGAAAGAAAAATTGCACTCTTAACTCTATATACAAAACATAATTCAAAATAATTCAAAATGGATGAAAGACTTGGATATAAGACCTGAAGCCATAAAATACTTTCAGAAAACATAAGTAATGCACTCCTGGACATCAACAACAGTGATGTATTTCAGATTTGGCTCTAGTAACAAGAAAAACAAAAGCCTCTATACAGTGAAAGGAATTATCATTAAATTGAAGATACCCTGCTAAATGGGAGAAAATACTTGCACATCAGACATCTCACAAGGGGCTGCTCGCCAGTGTGTCCCCAGGGACATGAATCCAAAATATACAAACCTCCATACTCACAGAGAACTCAGACAACTCAACAAAAAGACAAATAACCCGATCAAAAAATGGGCAGAAGAACTAAATAGAAACTTCTTCAGAAAAGACAGACCAATGACCAACAGGCTTATGAACAAAACGCTCATCATCAGGGAAATGCAGCTCAAAACTACAATGAGATACCTACCACCTCACTCCTGTGGGAATGGCCCATTTCAAGACAAGGAGCAAGTGTTGAGAAGAATGTGGAGAAAAAGGAACCCTTGTACACTGTTGGTGGGAACATACACTGGTCCAACCCCTGTGGAAAACAGTATGGAGGCTTCTCAAAATAATAAAAATATGTTTACCCTATAATCCAGCAATTCTGTCCCTAGCTATCCACCCAAAGCATACAAAATCCGTACTTTGATATAGACACACTCCCTTTATCACCACAATATTTATAATAGTCATGATATTGAGACAACCTAAGTGCCCAAGTGACTGGACAAAGAATACTACTCAGCTATAAAGAGATCAAATCTTGCCTTTTGAACAAAATGGGTGGACCTTGAGGGGACTATGCTAAATGAAATAAGTCAGAAGGAAAAAGATAAAGAGTTGATAATTTCGGGGCCTCCCTGGTGGCGCAGTGGGTTAAGCAACGCACTATGAAGCAAACCGCAGCCACTGCAGCACGAGTTCGATCCCTGGCACTGGCCAGGGAGGGGACCCACATGGCGCTGCAGACCTCTCCTGCCTCGCCCGCTGCTCCCCTCAGCAGTGTCTTTCAGTCCATCTGCCTGTTCTGCTCCCCACTCTGTCTCTGGTGGATCCTCTCACCCTCCACATCTCTGGCCTGTACCCCAGTGCTTGTATGCATAAGTATTTTTAAAAAGAGTTGATAATTTCACTTATGTATAGAATACAAAGAAACAAAGCCAAAAAAACAGACAAATCAAACTAAAACAAGCCCTAGAAATCTAATGGCATAACTGAAGCTACCAGCACGCGATGACATGGAATTGGGAGCAAAGAGGACTATGAATGAGGAATATTGGTGCAATGACTGAGGCATGCTATGGTAACACACATTTAAAAAGGTGTGAACTTACACCCCTGAAACACCATTACCTCGTAAAAATAAAACAAGATTTCTGGTGTCTCAGTGATTCTGCGTTTGATGTGACTCTTCAGACTGCCTTTTGTCTTTCAGAACACCTTACAATATTTTGTTGAAAGCAAGATATGACATGTCAGGTAATGCTAATTGAGACAAATACTCCTTTAGTGTAAGATTTTGTTTATCTGGCTCAGAGTTAAGTTGTATTTATGGTTCATTGTAGCTGTGTGTCAGAGGCTAAAATTTCCTCTGGTGTTGGTATTTTTGTGCCTCCTGCTTTATCTGGATTTTCCTAAGACTCCTTAAGTAAGGTCTGAAGCTTGTAATTCTTTTGACGGTGAGCCCTGTTATTATACCAGGGCCCTATTGATGTGGCGGTAAGGTAGGGGCTGAGGGCAAGGGTTCTACGGTCCTACGATTAGGTCTCACTCTTTGTGACCCTGAGTTGAGTATTTCCCTTCCTCCGTGCAGAAGACTAGGGCAATCTGGAGTTGGGTATATAACTCTTTTTCTACATTCCTGAATTCTATTTGCTGATATTTTAAGAGGACTTTTGCATCTATGTTCAGAGTGATTTTGGTCTATAGTTTTCTTGTGATGATTTTTCTCTGGTTTAGGAATTTAGGTTAGTATTAGCATCATAAAATGAATTGCGGAGTGTTCTCTGTCCTTCTATTTTGTGAAGAGATTGTGTAGAATTCAAGATTTTTTAGAATTCTCGAGTGACATTGTGTGGGCCTGGAGATTCTTTTGGCAGATTTTTAACTACACGCTTAATTTCTTTAAGTTATACATTATTCAGGCTATTTCATACTATATGAATTGTAATAGTTTTGGTTATGAGAAATTGATTTATTTCATCTAAAGTATAACATTTATTTGTGTAATATCATTGATAATGTTCCTTGATGACCTTTTTGATAACTGCCTGGTCTATGGTGATATTTTTTTCATTTTTGATGTTAATAATTTGTGCCTTCTCTTCCTCTCTCTCTACCTCTCTCATATGTTTTTGGCCAGTCTTTACAGAGCTTTGTCAATGCGGTTGATTTTCTCAAAGGTCTTCATTTCATCGGTTTTCCTCTTCTTTCAATTTGATATCTGCTGTTTCTTCTGTTTTCTTTTTATATTCAAAATGGCAGCTTTATTTTAAAAAGGGAATTAAAGATGCTCGCACAGACACAAGCAGGCAGAAGGGCTGCCCCCGAAAGGGACAGGTTTGTTGAAAGAGAGGCTGCACAGCCACACGTGGGCAGCGTTGGGGGGAGAGCCATTCTGCTGCTCTGCACAGGGAGGTGGTTGGCGAAGAGAAGCACCTGCATAGTCACAGGCGGGCGGGAGGGCTGGTGCTTTATTTTCTTCTATCTTTGCTTTGCTTTCCTTTTTCTAGGTGGGACTTTATCATATTGGTCTGAGAGTCTTCCTCTCTTCTTTTTTTTTTTTTTTTAAAGATTTATTTATTTATGCATACAAGCACTGGGGTACAGGCCAGAGGTGGGGGGGTGAGAGGATTCACCACAGAGAGC
>JAGFMF010011618.1:624071-635335 GCA_019455555.1 Galemys pyrenaicus | reverse complement strand
AGACAGAGCAGGGGGCAGAACAGGCAGATGGACTGAAACACACTGCTGAGGGGAGCAGTGGGCCAGGCAGGAGAGGTCTGCCTGAACCATGTGGGTCACCTCCCTAGCCGGGGGCAGGGATCGAACTCATGCTGCAGTGACTGCAGTTTGCTTCACAGTGCGTTGCTTAACTCACTGCGCCACCAGGGAGGGAGGGCCCCATAGTTTCAATTCTTTTTTGAAATTTTGTTTTATCACTCTGGGTGTGATCCATCTTGGTATGTTTTCTATGGCACTTGAAAAGAAAGTCTGTTCTGCTGCTGTTAGGTGGTCTATAAATGACCCTAGATCCTTTTGGTTGCTAGTGACATTGAGTTTTAATATAACCCTGATTTCCGTCAAGTTCGTCAATTTTGGAAAGAGGGAGGGCAAAGTCAGCAATTATAATTCTGTATTTTTCTATTTATCTTTTCAATTCCATAAGTTTTTGCTTCCCACATTTTACAGCTCTGTCGTTCGGCATACATACATGTTGGATTGCCTTGATTTATTGCTGAACTGACACTTTTAATATTATACAATAGCCTCTCTGTCCCTGACAATTTTACTTGCTCTGATTTTTATATCAGATGTAAAATCTCAATTTTATATCAGATCAATTTCATATCAGGTAAATATAGCAATTCTGCTTTCTTTGATTAACCTGTGCAAGATACATTGTTTTCCAGCCTTTTACTTTCAGCTTGCCTATAACATCACCTTTGGAGTGAATTTCTTGTAGACAGCACGCCATTGGTCACGTTTCTATTTAGGCCATTTGTATTTAATGTAAATGTTGGTATATAAACATAAATCTACTGCTTTTCATTTTCTCTTTGTTCTCATCGTGATTTTTTACTGGTTTTTTACTGCCTTCAGATTGACTACATAGTACTTTTATCAATTCATTTTTATTTATCTGTAGTGCTTTAAAGTCTATCTCTTTGGATAACTTTTTTGGTGGTTGCTCTAAGTGTTCCATTACATACACATCTTATCCCAGTATAATGTCATCGTTTTACCAGTTAGTGATGTACAGAAATCTTCTCTTTTATATTCTTTAGTTTATACCGTGAGCTTAAATATTTCTTCTGCACACACTTAGAATATGCTCAGTTCTATAATTTTTGCTTTAGCCGTCAAATAATTTAGAAAACTGAAGATGTGAAGGAAAGCTTATTGCATTTAACTACAGTTCATTCTTTTTTAGAGAACTTCCCAAATCATCCCTTTAATGTAGACCTGCTGAGAGCAGTTCTCTCACTGTTCTTTCCTCTGAGAATGACTTCTTTCCTCACTTCATTCCTGAAGGATATTTTCACCAGGTAAAGGAGTTTGGGTAACAGTTCTTTCTTTTGGCACTTTAGAAAGTATGCACTATGTTATCAAAATAAGGACCAAATTAAAATAAAATGGGAGTGCTTTGAGGCTAAACAAAGTGCTTGGAGTCTTAAAAGTGTAACTCACCAAGTAAGGACACCAAGTAAGCCTGTCTTTATGAGCTGGTGTACTGTGTACACTTGGTGCTACATCTTAAAAGGAATCATGAAAAGTGAAGCACATTGAGAGCAGTGAGGTAATAAATAAGACAAAAGGATACAAAGCCGGTCCAAAGAGTATGGCTTAAAGAAACTTAGGTGTTTTTCCTGCAAAGAAAATATGCTGGAAGAATATGACCTCCAAAGAAATAAGACGACCTCCTCATGACTCCAAGGTATTTCCGTTAAAGAGGATAGGAAGAGATTTCAGTTTAGTATCAAAGGGCTTTTTCAGCAACTACACCTGTCCAAAGATGGACTAGGCTACCTAAGAATTATGTTCCTGTCCTACAGGCTCAGAGGCGTGAGGCTGACTGAATATCTTTGCCAAGATGTCGCAGACATTTCAGGCTATCGATGCGATGCCGCCCCCACCCCAGGCATCTCCATTTTCATGTAGGTTTCTTGGTTGTAAAATGAAATGAAATGTATTTAAATAGAGAAATGGATAAATTTGGACAGAGACAGAGCCTTGCTATGACTCTTGTCTGATATATTTATAATCCAAGATGATGTTAAAGAGTGATATGTATACTTTAATAATAACCAAAACTTAAATAGTACTTACTCCATACCACCCACTGTTCTGGGAGCTTCTACCCTAGCTTCTATCCTACCAGTCTATTTTTACAAAAGAGAAAACTACAGAATGGGGAGATTAAGTAACGTCTCTAAGTGACATAATTAGTGGTAAAGGGAAGACTTGAACCCAACCTGTCTGACTTAGTACAGATTTTTTTAAAAAGGCACCGTCTTCCCCCTTAACTCTTTATTTCATTTAGCATGTTAGAACATATCCAGTCTAATCGCATGTCCCCTTCAAAGGTCACACACTTAACCAGTGGTGTTACTGGGCTAGACTATTTTTGGAGGCCATCCAAAAACTTCCAGCATATTCTTCTAAAGGTTCTCAAAAAGCAAACTTTCCTACAGTGAGACTGGGTTTAATTTTTTAAATCTATGCCAGAAAATTACCAGAAGATATTTGTAGTAAAATCTGATGAACAGGGTGGCTGAAGAAGCTGGATACTATCATTTGAAGTTTAAAACAGTTAACACCCGCCTTCCTGGTGGTGCAATGGGTTAAGCAACACACTATGAAGCAAACCACAGCCACTACAGCACGAGTTCGATCCCAGCTGCTGGCCAGGGAGGGAACCCACATGGCACAGCAGACCTCTCCTGCCTCGCCTGCTGCCGCCTTCGGCAGTGTGTTTTAGTCAGTCTGCCTGTTCTGCTCCCCACTCTGTCTCTGGTGATTCCTCTCACCGCCTGCACCTCTGGCCTATACCCCAGTTCTTGTGTGCATAAATAAATACTGAAAAACAAAACAAAACAGTTAACACCACTGAAATGATAAGGTTAAATTCTTGCATGGTTTGTAAACTGTCTTTGATGGTATTTCCAAAAGAGAAGCATCAGGAAGGTGGTGACTGATGAAGATATTGTTGGAATAAACCTCTAATCACCATAGCAACCCAGTGTTTTGAAGGAAAAACACTTATTTGGATATGTACATCTGGTGATATTGTTATTTGCAAAGCTATCCACATCACAGATGCATCCTTTGCTTTGTAAAAGAGCTGTACTTTCATTTATTAATAAAAAGATAGAGGGAAAAGGCACCAAATAGGAGATATCTACACAGTGAGTGCTTGAGTAAGTCTCAGTAGATGACATTCGGAAACAAAAACAGTCTTTACCATCTCAGAAATCAGGGTCATTCTATCAGCTTAGGACAGTAACAGCTTCCTAATGAGACAGACGTGGATTTGAAGCCCAACCCAGGACAATTTCTTAGCTGGTGTTGGGGAAAACTACCTCTCTGAGTCTTAGTGTTTTCATCTATAAGATGAGGGGATTGTACCCCCTTGCCAGGTTGTTGTCTGATTAGAAATAATTTACACAAAGTGAACTGACACTTCGATAAAGAGGGGAAGATAGAAAAAATGATAGATCAGGTGTACCCCAAAAAGAGTATGCAAATAAGTACATCCTTCTCGCACAAGAGTGCAATAAATCAGAAAAATGTCAATAAGAAACCTGCCTACTGACCTAGTGTTCACGACAAAGGATACTGAGAGGTTTGGGACCCAGCGGGAGAGAAGACATTTGAAAATGTTATGGCCCTTCAGCAAAGGTAGATTTGCATTTGCGTTGGCTTCCCAGCTCTCTAGCTAGCCCTTCCATCACTGGGAGTCTGAGAATGAGAGGCCTGGGGCAGAACCCAACTTGTACAGACTGACTTGGCGGCTGCACCAGGGCTGTCTGCAGTGGGGTGGGATGTCCCTCCAAGAAGTGCCCCATCAGCGGGCAAGTGAGGCTGAAACGCAGCCAGGAGCCAGTCCTTCGGCCCAGGACTTGGCACGGGAATCCACGGCTTTGACTTGACACACAGGCCCCGACTGCCCTTCTTTCCTGGGTTTACCTGCCCAGAGGGACACTTTTCCTCATTTTCACAAGGCATTACCCATGGCCCTGTCATCACATTGTTTTTTCTCTTTGTTTTTCTTCTTTAGCTGCGTTAGGCTGCCAAGTTTGAAAAGTCAAGAATTTCATGCAAGAATCAGTATTTCTGGTTTCTTTTGAAAAACTGGATGTTCTTTCCATAGAAGGTCTATGGAAAGGCCTACTGACAATAATCAACACTACACTGGAGCCAAATGGCTGCAGCTCCCTCCAAGCCTGTACTCTGGTTCTCAGCAGGCGCTGGAATACCTGTAAAGCTTGCACGCAGGTGAAGACCAGTGTTCTGGACTAGCAGGTCTGACATGTAAGTTGTGGCCAAGTTGCGAACTAGGTACCTCCAGAGGGCAGCACTTGAGCACATATGGGGACAGGTGAGGGATGCCAGCCTTCAGGTCAGAGAAACTGCACTCTTCACTGCTCCAGCCCACGCTCCGGAGAGCCAGAGAAAGCCATTCAGGTCAAGTGGAGCAAGGCCTCTGATGCCTGGCTTTCCAGGGTGGCTGTTCCCTTTCCAGAGTTAAGCTGTTCCCTGTTCTCCTGTGAAAGAGGCAACTTCAGAAGCTGCCAGCAAAACTCAGAGGATTTCTTGGGCTATTGCAATCCATTTTTTCTCTTTATTAAATAGCCAGAAGGAGACAGAATCAGGGAGACAACTACCCCTGCAAAAGAATTGGCCTAAAAACAGGGGGGCGGGGGGAGAAGAATCACTGTGACATGCATCTGTCAGTGCTGTTAAGTTCATGACACTCTCAGCACAGATGATTTCTAATCCACTTTCCTGATGGACCCTGGTTAACCTATGTTAATCAAATGAGCTCTGTTTACTATTTATAGCTAGATTAAGCTGATAACTCTTGCTTAGCCTACTTTCCGTGTATAAATCTTACCAGTGGACAACCTAACGCTTTGTTACCTGGTTTTCCCTCATTGGGACTTTCTTCTGGACACTGAGAACAGAAATCCTAATAACATTTTTCTACCTGTCTCATTCAAGAACAGGATTTTTAAACTCCCCCTCAGCACTGATAAAACTATGCAGCCCCTGGGAGTGACCTATAGAAACATTTCCAAAAATATGCAGCAGCATAATTACTGAGAAGAGATGAGATGTTGTTAGCTAATAAAAATGCCATAAATATAGAATGATGAACTACCATGGGAAATGAATCGATAGAGAAGGACATGTTGGAATGTGGGATAGTAAAAATCACTTAAACTTTGCATGACCTTGAAAAAAGTCATGGTGATATGTTTTGCCAGGTTCCTCAGATAGCATATTGAGATATGGCTGTTTCCCAAGTCTTACTATGTAATAGCTGAAGTTAGACTCTTTCTGAGCCTCTTTTCTTACAAGACTGGAATGTCTTTGAGTCTGGTTGCCTGAGTTCCTCTTTACACTCAATATCCTTTAGGCAGGAACAGCTTGTGAGACAATTCTCTGGAAGCCTCTTGTTTGTAGCAATGGGACAGGGGTGCCTCTCTTTGATAATTTAGAACAGTACTGAGTTGAGGGTCAGATCTCCCTGGGGTGGTGTCGCAAACTGAAAAAGTAGCAGTGGCACCAAGTTCCTCTACAGTTTTCTACAGCTGTTCCAGATTTTCCATGGGCTCACCTTTAAATTAAAAGAATTTCTGCACTTTTAAGAATTTGAAAACAAAGCCATGTGTGAGAATGTGAGATTCACTCATATACCCTCACAAGAAATAGGTTGCATTCCTTTTTCTGTACTTAAAAAACAAGCACCTCCTTCCCGCCCCTCCCCCAGAATGCCATATATGTAAATAATCCCAAATTAATCTTTAGCATGTGCCCATGTTGTTTTGATTTACTAAACTTTAAAAATATGTTCACTGTTCCCTTTTAACAACTTCTGGCAAGTTTTTCAGAAATTGAAATATATGAGCAAATCAGCAAAATGAGTAAAATTAGTAAGTGCCACTCAGCAAGCACTAAAGGTACAAATACCTTTACAATACACAAAACCATCATTATAGAGCCAATAATGCTTTATAAGGTTTCTTATTTAACCTCACTCTTAATTAGCAAAACACAGTGAAATTAAACAGAAAAGCAAAATTGTACAGTCATACATACACTGATGTATTTGTACATCAGTGTATTTGTACAATACACAAAATTGTACATGTCATAGAGACATGTATTTTTACATGTCTTTAATGACTTTTTTTAATTAAAATATTTTAAAATTTACATATACTTGCCATTAATTGTAATCCCCATGTATTCCCCATCACCATCTCACCAGTGCACCATCACCTCAGTCCCTCGTGCTCCCATCTTCCCTCAACCCTCCCCCTCCCCACCCCACCAGGTGTCCCCAGTCTGTCCTTGTCTCCTCATTTTTGGTTTCTGTGTAATGACTTTGTTTTTAAGGTAATGATGTGATGTAGGAGAAATGAGATCTATTTGGATTAGGCTGATTCTGGTTAACCAGAATTTTTAATAAAATGTTAACAGTTCTGGGACATTGGGCAATTTACTTACCTGCTCTTATCCTCATTTTATTTATGCATACAGTGGAATTGGTAATACTCAGATCATAGGGTTGAAGTAAATGAGATATATAAAATTTCTGAGTGCCTGATACAGTGTTAAGAGGTTCAGGTAACTCTCATTAGTTTTCTAGGTGATGTTGACTTAAGAGACTTAGGTAAATTTTTCTTAACTTTTGAAATAGTTATGTTTTTAAATTATTTAAATGATTTACTTTTAGTACCCAAGATGCCAGAGACTGCCAAGATCATAAAAATTAATAATGGGGGCCCTCCCTGGTGGAGCGAGGGATTAAGGCGCAGTACTATGAAGCTATCCGCAGCCACTGCAGCACAGAAGTTTGATCCCCGGCCAGGTAGGTGACCCACATGGTGCTGCAGACCTCTCCCGTCCAGCCTGCTGCTCCCCTCAGCAGTGTGCCTCAGTCCATGTCCTGTTCTGCTCCCCACTCTGTCTATGGTGACTCCTCTCATCCCCCCACCTCTAGTCTGTATCCCAGTTCTTGTACACATAAATTAAATTTTTTAATTAATTAAATTAAATTAATAATAATTTAAATCATAAATTAATTGAACTATTTCTCTTAATATATGACACAGGGAAACATTCATTTTGGTAACTGGCTTATCCATCCTCTTAATGCAAATTTATTTAGCCAGTAAGCACTAACATATTGTTACTGTACTTAGAAGCTGGATCTTTTTTAAAATTTCCTTCAGTAGCATTAGCTTTTCCTACCAGGATTCAAAGTAACGTATTTGCCAATTTTCCCCCTCAAATCTCCTGTAAATTATAAATATTATATACTGGCTAAATATTTCCTGTACTTACATAAAGGATACATAAATCAGTAACTATATGCTGTTTCTTATTAATAAAAGGAATTTATCTGGTTCAAGAACCAGACAGTTTTATTGCATATCAAGTTTCTACAGTTTGGTCAAAGTCTGAGAATAAAGACTTGCTGAAAAAAGTCTTTAACTGTCCTCAACTATTTTCTCACTTAGTGTCTACAAAGATTAGAAGTAGGGGCCTCCCTGGTGGGGGCAAGGAGTTAAGTCACAGCACTATGAAGCTATCCACAGCCACAGGCACTGCAGCATGAATTCGATCCCGGGCCAGGAGGGGACCCACATGGCGCAGCAGACCTCTCCTGTCTTGCCTGCTGCTCCCCCCAGCAGTATATTTCAGTCAGTCTGCCTGTTTTACTCCCACTCTGTCTCTGGTTAATCCTCTCATCGCCCCCACACACCTCAGTCCGACACCTCAGCTCTTGTATGTGTAAATAAATATATATAAAAAAAAAACGCCACTGGTACCACAATTTTGGGTGCAGTCTTCCTGTAGAATATTAGAACAAAGGACTTGCAGTATCAGAGAAGACCAGTAAAATGTTTGGATATATATACAGAAATCTGAGGACATTGGTGGAAAGAAAATAATGTTATTTCTATAAATATGCTAAAGTGCATTTTAATTTTAGAATTGAGGAATTATTTAGATTAAGTCAATTTTGTAATGATTAGGTAAAGCTAATACTGGCAATAAATTATTTTTCTTAGAACTTCTCATGGGGTTAATCAGCAAGATAATCAGATCCCTACTAAAGAAATTCTATGCTTTACAAAACTCAAGATAACTGTCAAAGAGCTATTATAGCTAGTCATCTTGGGATAATAAATCTTTTTTAAGATTTACTTATTTTTGCATACAAGGACTGGGCCAGAGATCTGGGGTGTGAAAAGAGTCACCAGAGACAGAATGGGGAGCAGAAGAGGCAGATCTACTGAAATACACTACTGAGGGGTGCAGTGGTCGAGGCAGGAGCAGTCTGCTGTGCCATCTGGGTCACCTACTTGGGGGGGGCGGGTCTAGAACCGGTACTGCAGTGGCTGCAAAGAACTTCATAGCGCTGTACCTTAACCCCTTACATCACCAGGGAGTCCCTGGGATAATACCTCTTAATGAATTTCTCAAGAGAAATAAAAATCTTTTTCCGTTGACCCTAACTTTCCAGGTTGACCTGGCACTAAGGTCCCAATGTTAAAACCAGAACAGTCCCAGGCAAACCAGGATGGCTTGTCGTCTGAACGGATCTGCGTCATTATATCAAGTATCTGGGCTACTTCATGCCTCAAATATTTACCTTGCCTACTCTAGCGTCACCAAGCTATTCTTCATTGCCTCATGGGTACCAGATTCTAGAGATAATATCATACAATGAGTGGTCAAACATCAAAATTGAAATATCTTAAGGTTCTTATGCTTTGTATCTTATGATAGCCCCAGGTGGTACTTCTGTTTCCAGGTTAACATTGTGTTTGGAGCTATGAGACTGAACTCAGAAAAGCAGGACAAAAAGAGGAAACAACAAATGTTAGAGAGGATAAAGAGAGAAGGAACCCTGGAGGTTTGTTTGGTGGGTTGTAGGTTTGGTATAGTCATTATGGAGAACAGCATGGTTATTCCTCAAAAAATGAATAATAGAAATCCCATATGTCTACGTAGTCCATGAAAAATATTTTAAAAAACTAATTCGAAGCAATATGTACATCAACAGATGACTGGACAAAGTAGATAAGAAGCATATATACAATGGACTATGAATCAGTTATAAAAACGATAAAATTCTGTCACTTGCAGCAGTATGAATGGACGTAGAGGATACTATGGTTAGTGAAATAAGACAGATGGAGAAAGACAAACACTGTATGATTTCACTCATTTGTGAGGTATAGACAAAGCAAACAAATGGATTAACAAAATAAGACAAAAATAAACTTTAAGAGTATAAGACCAATTAGTGGTTACCAGAAGAGGGCAAAAGGGAAGGGGTGAGTTTATTAGGTAAAAGGAGTCAATTGTATGGTGAACTTAATGTAATATATACACATTGATTTTTAATGAGGCACACCTGAAACATGTATATTGTTGTAATGCAATGTTACCTCAGAGGGGGGAGAGAGGGAAGGAGGGGAAAGGGAGAGAGGGGGGAGAAAAAACAGGATGACTAAAATTAATCTTTACAGCAGATTCTGTCCTGGTTACGCTGTTGTCATCTATGTTAGACATGATATCAAGAAACATATAAAAATAATACTGTGCAAAGATGAATGAAAATAGGCCAAAGATAGTAAAGAGCTTGCCTGCCTTCCTACCTACCTTCCTGCAAATATTAACTTGTATGTAGCATATGCCTGAATATCGTAACTCACTTCCACAAAGAAAGAGTGGAATGATTCCTCTGAACCAAGTCTTGTGCTAGATGCTTGGACTACAAGAATGAAAGAAAAATGGACCTGCCCTTGGGAACCTTCCATCTCCTGGGGCTCTCACTGTGTGCTGGCTGGGCTCCGGTTGCCACCCTCTCCTGCAGACACACTCTGTACTCTTCCTTGCCTTACTCCATGCATCCAGGGATTTGGCCTGTGTGAACCGCATCTCTGGACCTCCCTTGCTCTGTGACTTCTGGTTGAGTTCAGCCAATAGAATGTACCGTTTTTGGCATGGTGGTACCTTGTCAGTTCCTCTATTAATACACATCCCTCTTTCACAGCTGGAACCCTCCTGGGGCTCCTGATTTCAATGCTTGATTTTCCTTACCTCTCCCCATTTCTGTAAATACTCCCTTCACAAAGTTATTTTCAGGATTTCATCTGAGCATGCCTCCTGCTCCCTGTCCAGACACTGTCTGATTAAAAATGTAAATAAATTATTTAAATAAAGGAAGACAAGTACAATAACAGAGTTATTACAGGTAGAATGTGTAATAAAGGAGAGCATGATCAAAAATGTTCCAGACAATGGAAATAAGTCACTTCTTAATCTGAACATTGAAGGATAAGTAACAAATGGAAGAAAAACCTGGAAGGAACTATGCAAATATCAGCAATTTAAGACAGCTAGAACACAAAGTATATGGAAGGAAGCCATGGGTAACAGCAGGGAGAAATAGGCCAGGGTCAGGCAGGTAAATGTACTAGACAATTCTGTTCCTCACACACACACAGTACACACACACACTGCCAACAAATGTCCTAGGCACTTGTTATTGCCTGGACAATAAAACAAAGATCCCAACTCTTTGTACATAACAACAGCAATAGCTCTAACACATAAACAAATTATATGTGCTATTAGTAGGCAATAATCATTATGCTAAAAGAAAAAGTAGAGGAAGTAAGGAAGATCAAGATGACTTGGGGAGTGTTAGTTCGCACTCTGAGACAGGAGTAGGTCTCCCTAGGTAGGACACACTGAGAAGGCAGTTTGTGCAGAGCTGTAATAATGGAGGGCGTTCCCGGATGTGGACACCTGGAGTGTGAACACCCGAGGCACAGGAACCAGTCAGCGCAAAGGTCTGGTGACAAGATCGTTCTAGTCCATGAACATTTATAAGGCCAGAGAAGCTAGAACTGAGGTGGAGAAAAAGAGGAATGGAAGATGATATCGGAGAGTTTCAGGATGGGGAAGGCCTTAAAGTCTTATAAGCCACTGTAAACCTGTAACAGGGTCGTCCCAGGAAAAGGGGAAGTTCCAATTTCCTGGTTCTGCCCTAAGTGGGTGGAGCTGAGGAGGAAAAAAAGATTTCTGCAGAGAAGAGAAGGGAAGAAAGGAAGATGGAAAACAGCAAGGAGACCTGGAGGAGGCACGTGGAGCAGAGGGACATGTGAAGAAACTGCGCTTGCTTTCTGGTCTTGGACTGGTTGGAACAGATGTGGGTG
>JAGFMF010011618.1:607154-623861 GCA_019455555.1 Galemys pyrenaicus | reverse complement strand
TCCTTTCCATTAAAGGTTTTATGTGTTTGTCTTAATGCGGCGGATGGCAGAACCCATTCAGAGAGGGCAGGCTTGGGGGTTCTGGGTGCTCCTCTCCCTACCCAGTAACAGATGCCCTGTAACAAACCCTCTAGGTTTTACTCCAAGGGAGGTGGAGTCATTGGAGACATAGAGCAAGGACTTCAATGCTCTGAAAGAACTTTCTAAGTACGGTGAGAATCAGCTAAAGAGATGTGAGTATGGGGATACCACTGGAAGGGATAGAAACCATGGGGATACCATGTGGGGCTTCTTATGATCCATAGACTCAAAGGGTAGTTCAAGAATAGTGGCATCACTTTCACCTGGCAATCTTGCTAGCTTTTTAGAAATGCAGCATCCCTGGCCTTGCACTGAAGCAAAATCTGCATTTTCAACAGATCCCATGTGGCTTAACTTGCATGGAAGACTTTAGGAAGCCCTGGTTTAAAAGATCCCTCTGATAGGAAGGTGGAGGTTGAACTTGAGGTAGTTAAGACAAGTCAAAGACAGGTGTCAGGGGGGAGGACTAAAACAGAACAGCAGTAGGGATGTAAAGGAGGAGACAAATATAAAGGAAAACAAAAAGGAGGGCAATGCCTAGCACATGACAGACAATTCTTATTAATTTTTAACATGTTAATTTTATTTTTACTCTAATTTATTAAGTTAATTTGATTTTAAATGAATATTAATTTTTAGTTTAAAAAGGATTGATAAAAGGTTACAAAGAAATGAAGAGTAATCCTATTACCCTTCACCTAACCTCCACCAATATTTACATTCTATACCACTGCACACAATATCAAAACCAAAAAATTAACAGTGATACAATCCATTTTCAGTGTTTTCAGATTTTACCAGTTATACATGAACATGTATTTGTGTCTGTGTAGCTCTATGCAATTTTATCCTATGAGCAGTGTTGACACCACAATCAACACACTCAAACCATATTGTTAATTCTTTATAGCCATGTCCATCCCTATAACTCATCATTTATCTGTTCATTCCTATAATTAGGGAATTTCATAAATTTTGCATGAATGAACTCATACAGTATGTATCCTTTTTCAACTGACTTTTTTCACTTGACATAATTTCCTTGTGGTTCATCCAAATTTGGGTTTTTTTTTTAATTTTTTTTTTCAAACTTGGTTTTTTTTAAGGATTTATTTATTTATGCATACAAGCACTGGGGTACAGGCCAGAAGTGTGGGGGATGAGAGAATCCACCAAACAGAGTGGGGAACAGAACAGGCAGATCAACGGAAGTACACTGCTGAGGCGAGCAGCGGGCGAGGCAGGAGAGGTCTGCTTGCACCATGTGGGTCACCTCCCCAGCTGGAAGAAGGGATCGAACTCGTGCTGCAGTGGCTGCAGTTTACTTCATAGTGCATTGCTTAACCCACTGCGCCACCAGGGAGGGCCCTCATCCAAGTTATTTCTGTATCAGTATTTCACTCTTTTTGTTGAGTAGTATTCCATGGCAAGGATATACCAGAGTTTGTTCCACCCATTCAAGGACATTTGGGTAGTTACAGTTTGGGGCTATTATGAACAAAGTTGCTATGAATAATCATATATAACCTAGACACTCTTCAAATGAAAGAATGAGCTAGACTGTCTAGGATTTGGTGAAGAGTTAGGGTACGAAGAGTAGCATAATTAGTAAAAATTGAGCCCTAATACAATGTGTAATCAAGTACTACAAAGAGTTTGTTTTTCATATATGCATATATACATGTGTGCACATGTGTACGCACTACCTACGTATATGTACTTTGCTAATAGTCAAATAGTATCCTTTCAAAAATAAGACAGTGATTTAAAGTGAAGAAAGTCCCCGTTCTCATTTGTCATCTGGCCGCTCTCACTGTGAGCAGCTGTCCCAGAATGTTCCTGGGCCAGAGTCCTCCCTAATGTGATGCTGCTCCAACAGTGCAGACACAGGGGTGCAGCCCCCTTCTTTCTCCTCGAGCCCAAGAGTAAGCATGGCCTGACCACTGACCCCTTATAACCAGGCTTGACTCTAGGTGGACAGCACAGAACAGGAAACCACTGAAGACACAGTGGCCCTTCTGCACACTCCCTACAGATAAACTGCCCTTAGGCGCTGGGATCAGGGCCAGCCCAGAAGCAGCTATTTGAAAAACAGACTTTATGTGAAGGAGACTCAGTTTCCAACCTGAAAGCACTGGCTGGAAGAGCAGGGATCAGCTCCAGGACAGAGGCAATGGATCCCCCCCACACACACACCCCTCCCCGTTTTAGTGCTTACCTTTGTCTTATTCTACCCCCAGGGACCTTCCAGAAAGCAGTGTATTTCCTTGTCTGGCAGCTGCTACCAGGGTCACCACTGGATCTTCTCCCTCTGGAGGACAATGGGGCTTATGCCCCAGATTCCACAGGACTGAAACCTACAGAGAAAGAGATCTTCAACAGCTATACCCTTGGGGCACAGAAGGAAGCCACAGACCGGGAAGCTCGGTCTTACTGTAAAAAAAGGCCTATAGCTTTTATCATCATAGCTGCAGCCTGAAGGGAAGGCTTCTAATTAAACTGACTTCTAAAAGCTGACTGTAAACCCTCCCACAGGCCTCTGGGCCTTCTTGTATCTTTGTACTCCCCTTTGGCTGACTCCTGGTGGGGAGGGAAACTTGTACGAGTCTGGTGCCATGGTTTTTACAACTGCTGTTTAAGGGCTACTCCTTGATGGTCTGAATCTGAAGACTGGGGTAATTTGTGTTCCTGGCTCCCACAGGACTGTGACAGTTGAAGAGACAGTTCTTGGCAGGCTGTCTCCCCCAGGGCACTGCACAGACAGCCATTGAAATACCCAGATTTCAGTTAAAGAGGCCAATTTGTTCTGGAGCGCTGACCTAGGGAATGACCTTCAGGTGTGGCACAATTCATGAGGCCTATAGAAGGTCTCCGGGGAACGGAGGCCAGTGGGGGTAATCTTCAGACTCTGCCAGTGTCTCCCAGCTCACTTGCATCTCCCAAAAAGGAGCTTGTACACTCTTCTGGGGAATGAATTTTTATAACTGCTACCAGGCAGTACCTCCAGATACTTAAGATAGTTTACCCTCTGGTTACCATGGAAATCAAAAACCAAATTAAAACACATTTGCCAATGTCAAAATAATGTAGCTAGATTTTAAAGGAAAACTTGAGTTTTAATCAAGTATAACTTCATTTTTTTGCTCTGATGGTCTACTGATTTCCACATGCTTTAGCTTATTCAATAAAAATCTCAGCACTTTTAAAGCCATTAACTCACATGGGCCTTTACATTCTGTGGGTCCAGATACAATACATCATTTGGCAGTCTGCTTGGGTTGGCCACTAGATTGAAGGAGAGAGCAAAATCTGGAACAATTCCCAAATGTCTTGATTTGGTGACAGGGAGATTGTAGCAGGGTGAGCTTGAGGAGAAAAGGCTGGATCCAGAACTGTTGAATCTGAAATCCCTGTGGGCTGTGCAGTCAGAGGACAGCCAGCAGAAGGATGTGGTTCTAGGTTATATCACCCTGCAGCCTTGGCATTGACCCCAGGAACAAGACCCAGGGGAATATAAACATCTAAGGGTGGGACAGAGGAACAAGGGCCAGGAAAAAGACTGAGCAGGTATCTGGTGTCTGGTAAAGCACCTGGTACACAGCAGACATTTGGAAATACTGTTTTTGTTTGTTTTAAAGATTTATTTATGTAAACAAGATCTGGGGTACAGGCTAGAGTCATGGCAGGTGAGAGGATTCACCAGAGTCAGAGTGAGGAGCAGAACAGGCAGACTGACAAAAATACACTGCTGAGGGGAACAGTGGGCAAGGCAGGAGAGGTCTGCTGTGCCATGTGGGTCCCCTCCCTGGCCATGGATCGAACTCGCACTGTTGTGCAGCAGATGCTTCATAGTGTGGCGCTCAACCTGCTGCACCACCAGGGAAGCCCATGGAAATATTGTTTACGAGTGAATGCACAAGATAGTCATTGGAGGCTGCAGGAGTTAATGGGCAAGCAAGTTCAGCCCATTCAAATGTGTCTGGAAACCCAGACTTATGTAAAATGTCTTGTCTGCACTTTACAGATTACCTGCAGGTCAGCTGAGTCCATATCACATGCCTCTGTCCCCTTCCTACTTGGTCTTGTGTCTTGGCAGACTGAAGGGTATCCCAGGAATCCCCAAACCTGTATCCTCTAAATGGGTTCTGCCATTGCCACATAAATAGAGCGACCTCTTAGTGTGAAAGAACTTTAAGAGAAGAGTGTGCATAGAGAGAAGAAAGAATAGTTTTCCAATAAAACACTCAAAGTTACCCATCTCCTCATGGGTAAATATCCAGCTAAACAGAGTTGGCCCAAAGTGGGACTACTGAGGCCCAAAAGCTTGTTGCAAGTTTAAGGCAACTTCTGGTGGGAAACCATAGATAAGGGGCAGGTGGGACCAGGCAAGTCTGGAAGGAAAGAGCCAAAATCAAACTACAAATCAAGGTAACTGCTGCCCTTGTCAGCCTTCCCATGGTCCCACCTCATCTCTCCCAAGTGTCTTGAATCCATGTGTCCACTTCTGTGTCCCCAAAGTCCCCAGTGCAAGTCCAAAGCTGAGAAGCAAGTGGGACTTCTTCATGTCTCTCTGCTCCATGTGCCTCCTCCAAGTGTCTTTTCTCTGTGTCCAAGTCTTCTCTCCAGTCTCTTCCTAGCTTTTCCTTGTGGCTCAGCTCCATCCTCCATTAGGTGGGGCAGGGAACATGGAAACTTGACTTTTTTTTTTAAGATTTATTTATTTATGCATACAAGAGCTGGGGTACAGGCCAGAGTCACAGGAAGTGAGAGGACTCAGAGACAGAGTGGGGAGCAGAACAGGCAGATCGACCAGAACACACTGCTGAGAGAGGAGCAGCTGGTGAGGCAGGAGAGGTCTGCTGCGCCATGTGGGTCCCCTCCCTGGCTGGGGATTGAACTTGCATTGCTGTGCCGCAGATGCTTCACAGTGTGGCGTACAACCCGCTGCGCCAACAGGGAGACCCCGAACCTCGCCTTTTTATGGCCATATACTGTTCTTTCTCACCATTTCTCTGCGGTCCTGGGTTGCCCACCCCTAGCCATCTATTCCACCTGCCCATGCTGTCACACTCTGCAGAGGAGAGCACTGACAAGATAAGCCTACTTTTTACCTATGTACATGGCCTCTCATTGCATAATTGTGGTTCATTATTGTCCTGAAAGATTCTTGTTGTAGGCAAGGGCTGGGATAGATAAGATAAAGAAGATTCAGAAGATGAGAACCCCAGTGAGAACAGGGTAGAACTAAAAGGATGAAGGGCAAGGTGACTGTCCCGCTAGTAGGCTGAGAGGCAGGGGGAAAGAAGCATAGAGAAAACTTCAGAGCTGGGAATGACCATTGGGATTATTTCTTTCAATTATGTCTCACTTTTGGATGAGGACACTGAGGTCCAGGGTGCACAGTATGGTGGGGTTTTTGATGGCATTTGATCTTTCTTTCAACAGTTATTTTTATTTATTTATGCATATAAGAACTGTGGTGCAGGCCAGAGATGCAGGAGGTGAGAGGATTTACCAGAGACAGAGTGGGGAGCACAACAGGTAGATCTACTGAAATACACTGGGGAGCAACAGGTGAGACAGGAGAGGTCTACTGCACTGTGTGGGTCACCTCCCCGGCCAGGGATGGAACTCATGCCACAGTGGCTGATGATAGCTTGATAGCGCTGAGACTGTCACCTCTGAGCCACCAGGGTGGCCCAAAGGCACTTGATCTCTTAAATCAGAGAACACTGTACTTTCTATCTATGGCTAGCAAACATTTCCCTGCAAAGGTGACACTTTTAGAAGATTATACTCCATGTTTAAATTTTCTAAATGTAATCATATCTTTTAAATTGATTAAATGAATTGCTGAATGATTGAAGAAAAATGGAGGCTAGAGAGAAGAAATATTAGTGAAATTAATTACTATCAAAAACTACATAAATAATTTATTTGGATATTTAAGCTTTTGTTTTACCTTTCCTAAACATTCCCTCCTAGAATTTTTTCTTTTTTGCAGAGGGGAAGGTAGAACTGTCTCTTGCTGCTATGGAAGAACACCTGCCTGGGTGAGAACTCCAGTTTCTCATCCTCTCAAGGAGGAGTAAGTTATTTGACTGATGGGAGGCTCTATTAGTCCATGCATCTCATAATTTATGGTGCATTCATTAGGGATGCACGCTCTTTCCCTTCCTGCACTTACCAGTGCCAGATAGCAAATTTCAGCTAGTCTGTCTGCAAGACACACAAGGCTGCTAGGTAGCACCACTCCAGAGGACCATTTGCACTGTGTCCCAGAGCTGAGCGCCACATAGGAGGCAGTGTCATGGCACAGGCTTCTGTCTGCTTTCTGCACAAGAAAGTGACCCAACAAGGACCCCAGAGTTTGTCTGACTATGCCAGTGACAGGGTGGGAAAATCTAAGCAGAGGTGACATGGTAGTGAGTCTGTCAGGGCCACACATTTAAGGTACACTGGCTAAGCCTGCATTTAGCACCAATAAACATGCCTTTTTGAAGTCCATCTGACTCCACTATTTCTCCATTAATGTCCCATCAATCTTCTTGCTGTCTTTCTTAATTAAGATGCACTTGCTTCTAGGTCTCCCTAGTTACCAACCAGTTATCTGCAACATTTTATAATCCACTTAAGTCTTGAGCATAATGATGTCATAATTATGAAAGTAACTGGATTCACATGAAGTGTTGCTTAATCTTAAGAATAAAATGGCAGCTGTGAAAACAGATGAAATAATTAGCGGAAGAAATTCTTGGAAGCTTCCAGATATTTTAAAAGTAATGAATATTAGTTAGCAATATTCTAACTCTATTCTCAGAAATGACACTCTAAGGGGGAACGTGAAGTAAGAAAAACCTGCCACCGCATTTCCAAAATGACTGGTTCTATTTTCAACAAAATTTGAGCTTGTTCAAAAAGAATGTGCAGATAGCAGCTGTGACCTCAAGCAGACCCAAATAGGGACAACAGAAAACTTATGAAAAAGGGTCCTCAGAGTCAGAGTTGAGCTGGACAGTTTCCTGTGACCAGTTTTTCCATAACTGTCTTCTTTTTCTTTCTGACAAAAATGACCCAAAGTGCTGCTTCCTCTAGAGCCAACTGGTCACCTCTAAGGATAGGACACATCTGGTGTGGATTGCAGTTGCTCAGAAGTGACATGAAGCTACTTATAATAATAATAGTGCAAGTTTTATTTTGAGCTGATTATTTTCCAACAGACCAAAGAGATTTCCAGTTGAAACAGAGAATTAGTGCGCAATCAAGACAGTTAAAATGGGGTGTAGGCTGGACTTTGGGTGTGTCTTGTAATTGTCTGTCCCATTGCCCAAATGGAGCAGAGATAAACTCCAGACTGCAGGCTGCTCATACACAAGAACAAACTTTTAACGGTTCTGAGGACCAGGCTGCCAGAATTCTCAGTGTGACCCACTTAGAAAAGTGCTGAGCACATAGTAATTATTGTTGATTAAACCCTCAAAACTTAAAGAGGGCCCAAGACTGTGTTTCAATAGCTAGAGAACCATAGTCACTATACCCTGCTATGGTGATTAACAGTTAAATTGTCTAAATGAATCATTGAATAGCTCTCCATAAACTGATAAAGGACTGATCACAAAGATCTACAAAGCACTCACATGACTCAAAAAAAAAACCCAAAAAAGCAAAAACAAAGTAAACAATCCATTCAAAAAATGGGCAGAACTTAAAAGACACTTCTCCAAAGAGTAAATGCAAATGACCAATTGGCATATGAAAAAATGTTCAACACCTCTCATAATCAAGGAAATGCAAATCAAAACCACAGTAAGATACCACCTCACAACAGTAAGAACAGCATATATTAAAAAAACAAAACAAAACTGGCAACCACAAATGTTGGCAAGGATGTGGGAAAAAACGAACCCTCCTACATTGCTGGTGGAAATGCAAACTGGTCCAACCTCTATGGGACACTGTATGGAGGTTCCTCAGTCTACTAAAAGTGGAACTAATATATGATCCAGCAATCCCACTGCTAGGGATTTACCCAAAGGACACAAAAATATTAATTCAAAAGGATACATGCTGCAGTATAATAGATAAGACTTGGAATCAACTCAAATGCCAAAAAATAGACAATGGGATCAAGAAGACATAGTATATATAGATACATAATGGAATACTATTAGCAATAAAAAAAGATAAACTAGTGCCATTCACAGAAACATGGTTGAAGCTTGAAAGGATTATGCTCAGTGAAATAAGTCAGAAGGAAAATGAAAAATACTGGATGGTTTCATTTATAGGAGGAATATTGGGGATCAAGGGGGAAAAATAACATCAACAATGAAAAACCCACAATGAAACAGAAATAAAGACAATTACAAATCAGAAATTCTATTGGGATCAAGGCAGGGACAGGAAGAGCATGAGGGACTATGGTGACGGTGCACAGGTGAATTGGTGGTGGAAATTCTATGGGGACTACACCTAGAAAAGAAAGCAAACATTCTAAGAAAGAAAATAAATATTAAAAAAATAAACCATTGAATAGCCACAATTTCAGTGAAATATACTGCAGAGGGCTTGAAATAATTATCTATGCATTATTTATATCTAGATTATTTATCTAGTTAAAATGTTTGCATAGTCAACAAATGCCAAGCAAATGGTAGTAACTTAAAATGTTTTACCTAGAGTTTACTTTGTTTCATACTGTTGCATGTTTCCAATCAAAGACATTTCCAATCAAAGTCAAAGACATTTGTCTGCCTATATTTAATACACACTTCATAAATTTCAAACATAAAATCATTTTCAAGGCTTTAATGAATCCCATCAAAACGTACTTGTATAATAAAGTAGCTCAAGGTCATTGTTCCTGAGCATGTGGACAGCGCGCCCTCTAGCGTCTCCTTCTAGACCTTCCCCAAATTTAAACCATAGTCTTAATCTCAAAATGTTAATAGGATTAAAAACTGTGTCATCAAATTAATAGGACAAGGCTAAAACCCTGACACGGATAAAAATTAAATCAGAAGAAAGTGAAGGTCCTTCCAGAAGCTGGTAGTAACTTCACTGAAAAGCTACTGCAAAGTTAATGGTAAATAATTATGTTAAAAAGTTTCATTTAGTAAATAGCCTTAATAGAGAATACAAATGATAGATGGTGATGGAGGTAAAATGGGATAAGTTTTAAGTTTTAAAAAGTGATAATTTTGTAACTACTAGTACCCATGTTATTTTATTGATCTAGTAAAGAGACATTTCAAATGTTCACTGAGGAGTTTTTTTTCTGGAATATAGTAAACATACATAAAGCAGATAAATATCCCTTTTGTGAGGAGTTAAGATAGTTTGACATGTTTTAGAGATTTAATTTTATTAAAGTACATAGTTATTTCATTTGTTTAACTTTCCTTAGTAAAGATTAAACATCTGCATTAGGGATGTTTAAAACTGATGCATATGAAATTAAATTTAAAAGAAAATTATCTGAAGAGAAAATTAGCTGTTTTTAATTAATTTAATAAATTAAATGACTATTTAATTTAACTGTAATTAATGTCTTGATGGGTTTATGAGACTGTTTTGGTTTTTTTTAAAGATTTATTTATTTATGCAAACAAGAGCTAGGGTACAGGCCAGAGGTGTGGGAAGGTGAGAGGATTCACCACAGAAAGCGGGGAGCAGAACAGGTAGATGAACCGAAGTACACTGCTGAGGGGAGCAGTGGGCACAGCAGGAGAGGTCTGCTGCGCCATGTGGGTCCCCTCCCTGGCTGGCAGCAGGGATCGAACTCGTGCTGCAGTGGCTGCGGTCTGCCTCACAGTGCGTTGCTTAACCCACTGCGCCACCAGGGAGGCCCATGAGACTGTTTTTTATTTCATTTAAAAAAGTACTAAACCTGGGGCCTCCCTGGTGGCACAGTGGGTTAAGCAATGCACTATGAAGCAGACCGCAGTCACTGCAGCACAAGTTCAATCCCTGCTGTCAGCCAAGGAAGTGACCCACATGCTGCGGCAGACCTCTCTTGCCTTGCCTGCTGCTGCCCTCAGCAGTGTACTTCTGTTGATCTGCCTGTTCTGTTCCTGGCTCTGTCTCTAGTGAATCCTCTCACCCCCCCCACACCTCTGGCCTGTACCCTAGTTCTTGTATGCATAAATAAATAAATATTTTTTTTAAAAAAGTACTAAACCATGCAGGCATAAACTCAGCTGAAGAATTTTGGAAAATGAAGCTCCTCTAATACTTTTCTCTAATTCTGTGTTTAGGCAGGTTTGCTCTTGACAAGAAATAAGATGACGTTTGAAATCTTGGGGCTGTGATACATACTACCATTTGCCTTCAGTTTCTAGTGGTTGGCAATACCCAGCTCCAAGAGTTACTTGGAATTCCCAAGGTTCCCAACATGCCACCTAAGCCCAATCTTAAACTCATTGTCCAAGGCTTAAAAAATAAAGAATAATTAGGAAAAAACAAATATATTTCAGGTACCTCAGATGATGACCTTTTTTTTTAAAGGTTTATTTTTTTAATATAAATTTTTTTAAATTTACATATATTTGACATCAATTGTAATCCCCATGTATTCCCCATCACCATAACACCAGTGCACCATTAATTCAGTCCCCCGTGCTCCCGTCTGCCCTCCACCCTTCCCCTCTTCCCTCCCCACCAAGTGTCCCCAGTTTGTCCTTTTCATTTTTGGTTTTTGTTTCTTTCTTGTTGTTGTTATTATTATTATTCCTTTCCTTGATCCTTATTTGGTTCCCTTATATTCCTCCTAGGGGAGGAACCATCTGGTACTTTTCTTTTGACTTTAGATGATGACTTTATTGACCATCATAAAAACGTCAACAAAACAGGGCTTCCCACTGGTGCAAGAGGTTAAGTTTCAGCACTATGAAGCTATTCGCAGCTGGCCAGGGTGGGGACCCACATGGCGCAGCAGATATCTCCTGCCTCACCCGCTGCTCCCCTCAGCAGTGTATTTCAGTAGATCTGCCTGTTCTGCTTCCCACTGTCTCTGGCAACTCCTCTTACCCCCCACCTCTGGCCTGTACCCCAATTCTTGTATGCATGGATAAGTCTTTTTTAAAAATGTAAACAAAACAGGGACTTGCTTTGTCTTTTTACTTTATATTCCAGGTTTTCATATGTCTCAAGTAAATTAGCATAAATTGTCTAGAGCCATAAAGAAAAATGGACAGAAAAAATGCTTTGGATTACCATATGTTTTCAATTGGTGCCTACAGAACCAACCTAATGGAAAGCATTTGATGCAGGTTTATTTTTCCTTTTGCAGTAACAGCAGGAACATGAAGCTGCCACTCTTGGTGTTTTTTGTGTATCTGCTATGGTTGAAAGGTTGTCACTGTGCACCTACTCGGAAGGATAAAACTGCTATCCATGGAAACCTGAGGGGTATGTTTGGTTTCTTTATCTGTGCCATGTCCTGTTTGCATGTCTTGCTGGCATTTATAGTGATTTACAGTTGAGAGATAACTATAGTCATTACAACCCTCTAGTTTCACGATGAACCCCTCTCTAGTCTCTTAAACCAAATAGACATGACGCCAAACATCTGGATAAAAATAGAAAATTACAATCGAGTATCTGAGACTGTTCATTTATCCAGATGTTTGTTATCGTGTAGATAGAACTTGCCAGCTTTTAGACTGCATTTCTTAGTATCGTCCAGATGTTTGGTATCATCTATGCACAGTTTTAATGAACAGTGAAATTCTTTTCTAGCATTTGAAAATTTTAAACAATTAAAGTAATCCATGTAGTTATTCTCTGGAGAGTGAAAGAATAGGCTATGACATTGAGTCTGGTTGGTTTGTGTTCATTAACTGGTGACTTTTGCTTGATGATATATACTTTGGGTATTTAATGCTTAGAAAAATACATTAGTTATAATGTAGCTGATTTGGGATCTATAATTAAACATGAAAGCAAGAATAAGCTCTTTAGGAAGACACATTAACTTTTGTGAAGAAAGAATATCAAACAATGAAAATGTAAAACCATTAAATGTTTATGAAAGGTATATAAGAGATGACTAGTAGATTATTTAAAAATCTTGGATTATATGAGAGACACTCTAGGCTTGAAGACCCCAGGAAGATACTTGAAGCTAAAAGAAAGGGAAATTGTTTGAGGTTCCCATGGGTATTTAATATAAATTGTGAAGAAAAATTGGACTTTTCTCTAATATAAACACACTTGTGACTTAAATGCAAAGAAAACAATTCAGTAAATGAAAACAGGCCCTGAGGAAAGTGACGAATATGAGATTAAACAAAACTGATTTGTCTAGGATCTTGGAAGTGAGGAACAGAAGGTACTGTGTGTGTAGGGTTGGGGGCATTTGGGGAACAGCTAATTCATTATGATCTGTCTTTAGGGTTTAATGCTGTGAAAGGACAAGGAAGATTCTACTTAAGGGACAATTGCAGAACTCATTACATTCTCATACACTGAAATCTGATCAGATCTCAAAAAACAAAACACAACATTGCAATTATCTTTTAGGCTTTCCAGAAGCTGGGAAGATAGATGTAGATGAAGAGGTAAAGGTGGCTTTGATTGGTATTAAGCAAATGAAAATCATAATGGAAAGAAGAGAGAAGGAGCATACCAATCTAATGAAAACTCTGAAGAAATGCAAAGAAGAAAAGCAGGTACAGAAATTGAAAGTAAGATCTGCTCTTAAACATAAGTGGACCATAAAATTACACTTTTGTCACTGATGAATTACTTGTTTTTCCAAATAATAGATTTTCTAAAGAACAACCCTTATTAGAGGAAAAGTATAACAAAAATGTCAAATTTCTCTAAGAAATACACACTCTTAGAGTATGTAGAACTCTAAACCCAAGAATTTGGGACTTCATCTCTGAGAAATGCTGCTTCTTTTAAAATGTTTTACCCTTCTTCTTTCTAGTTAGGATATTGAGTCAAAGTGATTGGGAGTTTTGGCTAGATTAATGGTCTCCATAGTTTTTGATCTCCCATCTTTGTTAAATTGACTCTTAAGTATATACATATTAACTTATTTATAAATTAGATACATGAACTATCAATATCTTGAGGCACAAAATATACAGTGAATATTATCATTAGCTAGAGTGGATTTAAGTCATGTTTCAACTATTCTTCTAGATATTTGAAATTTTTTAGTCCATTTGCCAGCTCTGACGGGATCATCATGTTCCATTTTGTCACGTGGCCAGTAAAAAGCTCATAATGAAACTGTGAGCTCTGCCATGTTTCCTGTCAACCTGAGCTTAAATTATTGGTATTTTTTTTAATGCTAGGTTTTTTGTTTTGTTTTTTTTTTTTTTCCAAAATCTTTCAATAGTCTCATTTAGTGAGGGTTAGTTAAAAGTAGATAATGGTGGCACAAGGTGCTGAGCGCCTCACTGTGGGGCTTTGGCAGCCACTGTAGTGCGAGTTCAATCCCCCACCAGGGAGGGAACCCACATGTGCAACAGACCTCTCCTGCCTCGCCTGTTGCTCCCCTAGCAGTGTATTTTGGTGGATCTGCCTGTTCTGCTCCCCGCTCTGTCTCTGGTGAATCCTCTCACCCACTTCCCACCCCCACATCTCTGGCCTGTACCCCAGCTCTTACATGTATAGATGAAATCTTTAGAAGAAAGAAAAAAGTAGATAAGGAATTCCATGCTCTAGCTGAGTCCTCTTAAGGAGCAGTTCATTGCAATCAAACGCAAGCGAATAAAGAGGGAGCCACTGCTCCGGTACTTGTCTACGTGCAGTGGCCTCTCAGCACTGCGAGAGCGCACCAGGGCATAGGAAATAGTACATCAGCCCAGTCAATTTTTTAAGGTTCAAGTCCTTCACTTAATAGTTGTAGCTCAACCTACATATTTTACCAATTACACACATTATACCCAAATGTCTGTGGAAGATGGTTGAAGTTGTTTACATGTTAAACAGTAGACAGGTCAATACACTTCAGAATTATCGACATGCCATAGCTCCTCGTTGAAGCACATTGATATCAAAACATTCAAAACAAATTTCTTTTAAAAGTTATTCCAACATTACTCTTAAACCAGTAGGAAATCAAAATGATAACAAAAGCAATGTGGAAAATATTTTAAATTTTAACATTAAGAGAAAATTACTTTGAAATCTTAATTTTATGTTTTTTAAACATTCATTTATTTCTAAATTAACTCTTAAGTATATAATTAACTTATTTATTAGATACACGAACTATCAATATCTCAAGGCACAAAATATACTTAGAACGAAGATTATCATTAGCTAGAGTGGATTTAAGTCATGTTTCAAATAATCTTCTATATAATCTTCTATCTGGGGTGCAGGCCAGAGGTACAGGGAGGTGAGAGGATTCACCAGAGACAGAGTGGGGAGCAGAACAGGCAGACTGACTGAAATACACTGCTGAGGGGAGCAGGAGGTGAGGCAGCAGAGGTCTGCTGTGCCATGTGGGTCACTTCCCTGGCCAAGGATCAAACTCGTGCTGCAGTGGCTGTGGATGCTTCATAGTGCTGGCCTAACTCCTTGTGCCACCAAGAAGCCCCCCTTTACTTTTTTGAAAGTTTTTAGTTGTGGTATAAACCATGATATAAAATTTGTCACCTTAAATATTTTTTTGTGTACAGCTCAATATGCTGAATACATTCCCACTGTTGTGCAGCCAATCTCCAGAATTCTTTCCATACTGTAAAACTAAAACTCTTTATTTGTTAAACAACTCCCCATTTCTCCTCTCTGAAGTCAATTTTTTTTAAAGATTTATTTATGCACACAAGCACTGGGGTACAGGCCAGAGTTGTGGGGGGGGGTGAGAGGATTCACCACAGAGAGTGGGGAGCAGAACAGGCAGATCAACTGAAGTACACTGCTGAGGGGAGCAGCGGGCGAGGCAGGAGAGGTCTGCTGCGCCATGTGGGTCCCCTCCCTGGCCGGCAGCAGGGATCGAACTCGTGCTGCAGTGGCTGTGGCTTGCTTCATAGTGCGTTGCCCAACCCACTGCACCACCAAGGAGGCTCTGAAGTCAATTTTTAAATGAGAAAAATACAAATGACATTTACTATTTCCCCCTTATACACCTATGAAGTTGGGAGTCACTGAATCCCAGGGAGCTGCTAGAATTCTCTTCACAGAGGTCTCTGGGTGTCAATTAAGCAGCTGGGGCAGGGCTGTCTGTCATGCTAGCCCCGGAGCTGCACATCAGTCAGTCCCAGACTGGTTGATGTGGCCACTCTTACACCATGAGCCGTGGGAGGAGGTCATCTGATCAGTAGCTGCAAACCCTCTTTTTGGGTAGCAATCAAAAGATCTTGGGAAAATTAAAAATAGGTCTTCATGAGGAAAATGTGAAAGCCAGTTGAGTTGGGTTCTTCCCGGGTGGGCTTGTGAGTCTGGCCAGCTGGGAGTAATGACACTGAATAACGTTTACAGACCTTTCATAAAACACATTATCACATGTGATCCTGCCAACATCTGGATAAACCATTACTTTCATTTTTCCAGCAAAAGACACTGAGGATGCCACTTAATATTCTGGCCCAACACTGTAATGAGTGAATGGGATTTAAAAAAAAAAACAAAAAACCAGCTTACTCTGTGCCTATGGGACCTGGGAACTTTCTTTTTCTCTTCTGCTGAGTTTCCTGGCAAGTTGTGGATACACAGGATGAAAAGGAATCCAGTTAGGGGTGGATTAAGCAAGTGTTGGTTTCAGTTCCAGGACTTTTAATTTTTTCTTAAAACCCAACTTATTCATAAAAAGTCATTGAATGATACTCTTAAGGTGTGGATACTGAATTAAGAAATTAGTATTAAAAAAGAAAATTTAACCCTGAGTTTCCTTCCCTAAAATTACTTTAAACATAGAATAAAGGGTGCCTCCCTGGTGGCGCAGTGGGTTAAGCATCACACTATGAAGCAAACCGCAGCCACTACAGCATGAGTTCGAGCCCCGCCGCCGGCCAGGGAGGCGACCCACATGGCGCAGCAGACCTCTCCTGCTTCACCCGCTGCTCCCCTCAGCAGCGTGTTTCAGTCAGTCTGCCTGTTCTGCTCTCTACTCTGTCTCTGGTGAATCCTCTCACCTCCTGTGCCTCTGGCCTGTACCCCAGCTCTTGTATGTATAAATAGATAAATCTTTAAAAAAAAAAAAAAGAACATAGTATAAAGGATACCATAGACAAATCAAGAATTGGCAAACACGGAGCTGGTGCCCCAATTTCCAGGGGAACAGAGCTTTTCTTTCTATGGCCCCAAGTCATTACCGTTCCCCTCAGCCCCTCTTACTTAAGTGATAGGCCCTGAAACTTAGTGAAAACATCTGAAACTTATTAAAGTAGGAAACCCTAGAGTGGCTTAATTTGGGAAGGATTTAACATCCCACTCCAGGTTTATATGGAATTTTGATAAGCTGTAAACCACAGGAATAGAGTTCTAAATATGGACACTGTTGGTCTGTGGGGCAGTCAGAAGCTAAAGGAGTGATAGGGCATTCCTAAACCAGAGATCTACTTCATTGCTGTTATTGTTATTATTATTATTGTTCTTATTCCTTTCCTTGATCCTCCTTTGGTTGGTTCCCTTATGTTCCTCCTAAGGGAGGAACCATCTGGT
>JAGFMF010011618.1:590248-607062 GCA_019455555.1 Galemys pyrenaicus | reverse complement strand
TATGTACCACAGCTTCCCGATCCACTCATCTGTTTTTGGGCATTTAGGTTGTTTCCAGGTCTTACCTATTGTAAAGAGTGCTGCTATAAACATAGGGGAGAAAGGAGATTTTTAATTCTCAGGGTTTTCCTTGGACTTAACCTGTCAGGAAAGGGTGGTTTCCTTTTCTCTTCTCTCAGGTAAGGACTCACAATAAGTTGGTTTTAAGCACGGACACTAATTTTACCTCAGGAAGATGCCGTTAGCTCTGCCTATAAACTTCTGGGAGGGTTCAGCATTGCCTTAAGTCTCCTGAATTACAAGTCAGACTTGTGTGCAACCAGTCTTCAGAGCTTGGGAGGTCAGGGCCAATCCCAGAATGCCAGCCTGGGGAGTTTCCAGGACAGGGCTGAGGGTCATGGACACATGTGTCACTTCTGCAGAGTTTACCACCCAGAATGGGATCTGGCCAAGAATAGCAGCAAGGCACAATGAGGCACAGTGCTCAGAATATTGACAAGAAAAGAGAAGATATATCAAAATATAGCATCTCTGGGGCCTCCCTGGTGGCACAGCAGCACAAGCTACTGCAGCACAAGTATGGTCCCCAGCCAGAGAGGGAACCCCCTACCCCATGGCACAGCGGACCTCTCCAGTCTTGCCCGGTGCTCCCCTCAGTAGTATATTTTGGTGGAGCTGCCTGTTCTGCTCCCCACTCTGTCTCTGGTGAATCCTCTCACCCCCCCACATCTCTGGCCTGTACCCCAGTTCTATATGCATAAATCTTTTTAAAAAAAAAAGATCCACACAAAATATAGCCTCTTGCAATGAGAACAGATTAAAACAGATTTGACTTGATATGAGAATTGTGCCTTCTTGCAATGTTTAAGAGCAAACATAAAAGCAGCATAAATAAGAGAAATAAATGTGCCAATTTTAGAAACCTTAAAAACCTCCTTTCCATATCCTCCAGGACTAGATGTGAACAAACAGGTGAATTACAGTTATGATCTGGAGTAGCAACCATTGGTTTGCCCCGATTACTGGCTCACCCCCTTTAATGTAATGCCTGGCAAGCACTCACAGCAAGTACTCAATAAACACTTGTTGAATGAATGAATGGAGTGAACAAATGAATATAAGGGCAAATTTTGCACAATAGGGATCAATCAATGCTCTTAGTGAAATAGGAAGCTTTGGGGTAGATCTGCCAAATGCTAGGGGTCTGATGAAGGAAGAAGTGGTCTAGAATATGATATTTTTAAAAGGCTAAAATCAAGCAAAGTACACATAGTAATGAAGTGGAAAAAGGTTGTTTGTTTCTACTTTTTAATCAGGAGGCCCTAAAGCTTATGAGTGAACTTCAAGAACATCTGAAAGAGGAAGAAAGTTTATGCCAGGTGTCTTTGGCAGATTCCTGGGATGAATGCAAGTCTTGTCTGGAAAGTAACTGCATGAGATTTTATATAACCTGCCAGCCTACCAGGTCATCTATGAAATATATGGTAAGGGAAAAATAGAGCCCAAGATCTCAGAGCCCTTAAGGTAGCTATTTCAGCTTACTGAAGCAAAAACACAACTTCTATTACTATTTAAACTAGAGATGCTTGACCTGATGTTCTGCAATCTAACTAACATTTAGGCTTACATATGATCATCTGGTTGTTACTTATAAGTTAGAACTGTCACTTAGCGTTTGTCCCTCCCTTTACTGACACTATGTATCTTGTTTAGAAAACCCTGATTCTTTCTGCCTTGTATTTGTTTTTTGTGAATATATTCTCAACAGTGTGTGAGCCCTTTGAGGGAAGAGACCTTATCTTGTCTTCACTTGAGCACTGTAGGTATCTAATAATGTTTGCAGTCTGAATAATAGCATTATAGTCTCTAATTTCAATCTGCGTTAGTATTTTCCTGAAGGTCAAATATTTGAAGACATTCTCTGCCTCCCAAACCTCTCCTTTTGGAAGTTGCCCTGTTATGGCAGCAGTACAGGGCTGCACGCACACACACACACGCACACACACACACACTCATGTCCCCTTCAGCCTTATCCACGTATGTTCCAGAGGACTGCTGTGCTTTCCTTTTTGTCCCCATTTGGCTATCATCTGGGTAGAGGGAACCACAGAGGGTGGTGACCTAAATTGGATCAGCTCTGCCCCATATAAGACCCTATTCTACTGGCCTGACTTCCCCTTCTCCTGCGAGATATGAGCTGAACATGAAAATTTTCCTCTTCATATTGGAGCATATATTGGAGTATGCTCCTAGCTTGGCAGTGCCATGCCCAATTACAGCGTGAGCAACCCCTAGGATAATTCATATGCCAAGTTAATTTGCCTCCACTGTTAATTGCATCTGCTCTGTTTTTATAGACATTGTCACTCTTTAATGTCCAGAATATGGTAGGATGAGCACTGACTAGAAGTCAGGAGATTTGAGAAATCAGGAGATTTCTATCTATGCCAGTTGTATGATCTTATGAAAATTTCTTGGGGCTTAAAGTTGTATTTTTGTGGATGAATGAATTCAGGTAAACTAATTATCTTCTAGAACATTCAACACAGTCATATTATTCATAAAAGGTTAAGTTTGTCCTGGCATAAACTTAAGGGTTTATGATAAAGCAGATAAAGATAAAGCAGAGCATGCTGAGACTGTTGGAAATCTCCCACACAGTGGGAAATTCTACAATTACAGCTTCTTTCTTTTGACTACAGCAAGGAGGGCTTTGATTGCTGCTAACATGTAGCCATCTCTAAGTAGCCATTTAACTATAGATCAGACATCTATAGCTCAGAGTGAATGTACTGATCTTTTCCTTTCCATGGACTCATTTATGAGATGAGAAAGAGGGACGCATAAAGACACTAATGAAAGACCACTGAAGGAAAAATAAAAAGAATTAAGGCAGAGATGAAAGACAAGAACCTTCTTTACAGTTTTTGGGCTCTCTCTACTGTGCCTTTTGGATCATGGAATGCCATCCATTCCATTCAGTACATTAGCTGTGGCTTTTCAACAATACTGAAAATGTGGCCTCTTTAGGTTTGTGGTTGGCAAACATAAACCAGGAGGAATTTCCGATCCTATTTCCATAATCAAAGTCATACACAAGAGCATTAATACATTATTATAAAGTGAATTACCTTTTCCAAGCTTGTTCATCATTGTTCTCAATTCAGAATAGATATTGTGAATTCACTTAAAGTTTATAATAACGGTCCAAAAAAAGATAATAAATTCTCATTCTATTTCATCCCCTAACCCACAGGTTGATCAGTTGTTTTGGAAGATGTATCAATTTATATTTTCTTTCCAAGAAGATGATGAAAAAGATCTTCCTGTCAGTGAAAATTCCTCTGAGGAAGATGTACAACTGACTCAAATAGAGAGTGTGTTCAACCAACTGACTGTGGACATGAGGATTCTCTTTAACAAGAGTTGTAATGTCTTCAAAGAGATGCAACAAGAATTTGACCAGGCTTTTCGATTATATTTCATGTCTGAAACAGACTTAATTGAGCCTTACTTTTTTCCTGCTTTATCCAAAGAGTCAATGAAAAAAGCAAATCATGTGCAAAGTTGGGACATTCCCAATTTCTTCCAGCTGTTTTGTAATTTCAGTGTCTCTATTTATCAAAGTGTCAGTGAAACAATTACTGAGATGCTGCATGCAATAGAAGATGTATCAAAACAAGACAAAGGCAAGTATTAACACATTATTTTTGCATAGATGTCTATCCTAAAGTTTTGTTTAGCTTTGGAAATGGTAGGTTAAGTCACTATACAGTGTTTCTGAGAGTGATCCATATGGATAATCAAAGTTTCAGAGCTTTTTAGAAGAAGGTTTGAAATCTGCAAAACACTATTCCTTTTCCATCATTGTCAAGAGTTCTGTGGGGCTGGTCTCTTTTTAAAGCAAAATTTCAAAGCTGATAAAGAAAATACTAGTAGGGTAAGAAATACAGAAACGTGGTTGCTTTATGAAAAGTCATGTAGATGCTCCGTTCTATTCCACCTGAACATTGTGGAGTATCTTTAAAGTCAGTCTAGCTCCTCAGTTCTCATTGGGGAAGAAGTCTAGTGTCACATGTAACCAGGTCACATTTAGGCCTTCCATAGCCCTTCTATGTCACAGCTGCAATTTCTTAAATCATAACATTTATGAGCAAAACCATAGGAAATGCTCATAGTCCAACCCAAAATAGAAAATAAAAACAGATATTTCCACAAAGGAATAGAATTGTTTTCAACAAATGCCACTTGTGACCCTTAACTCATATTGGAAAAATATTGTTGCCTTATGTTTTAAAGAAGGAAATACCTTCTTTGGGTTTCTATGGGTTTGGACCATTCTATGGATGTGGGCCAAGTGTAGGATCTGTGTTTCCTTCTGGGTTTCTCTCTTATAGACCACAAGACAAAGGAAAAGGCTCTCCATTGACATGAACACTGAAGTGGACTCCTAAAATCTTTCCATTTATGACAGCATGGTTGAGTCTGGAAGCTTTTATACTAAGTAAAATAAGCTAGACACAGAAGGACAAATACTGCATGATACCACTTATAGGAAAAATCTATAGTAGTCAGTTCATAGCAGGAGAGAGTCAACTGGTAGGTGCCAGTGGTTGAAGAGTGGGAAACAGTGAGGTCTCGGTTCATGAGTACAAAATTTCAGTTATGTGGACTTGGCCCATGCAGCCCAAGGGGAATATTGACTTACATGCTTTCTGCTTTGTCACTAGACTTCCAGAGATTTGTCTTAGCTATTTTGTCAAGCACTGGAGACAAACTCCCTTCTTCCTCCCCTAGCCCTTCTAGGGAATCCCTCCTTCTGCTGTTAGGATAAGCTGCATGTAATATGGATATGTGCACCTGCTCACACAGGGGAACACAGTGCTCTGGGCATCCACTAGGAAGCCCCAACCCATCACTCCCTGCACAGCGCTGGCTGAGGCCTCAGTGCCCTGGGCTGGCTACTCCCTGGACAGTCCTGGTCAATTCTCTTCTGGCTCTGGCTGGGCTGTCATCCCTGGCCAGGTGAATTCTGACAGTGCCAACCCACTCCTGTGTCCTCCAAGAAAAGTATTTTCACATCCCTCTCTTTTCTTTTTTTAAATCAACTTACTAATAAAGGGCATGTAGTGAAAAATAAGTCCCCATTATGCAAGATGCTGGGAATCATCTGTCCAGCATGGAACCTGTAGTTACACTACTATATTATATACTTAAAAATTTAAGAAGGCATATCTTATGTTAAGCATTCTTGTTACAAAAAAGAAGAAACAGAGTAAGACAGAAGGACACTTTTGGAGGTGATAGGTAGGTCTATGGCATAGATTACAGCCATGGTTACAATGGTGTATTCTTATCTTCAGACTCACAATTACAGTGTTTTGTATGTAAAGGAAAATTGGCTGATGATTTTCCAATATCTATCAGCTGTAGCTGGCAACATTTGAATATAATTCTCAACATTATCATAACATTGCATAACTGGCCTCTGTATAGGAGGGGCTTACCTCACACACAGAAACTGAAACTAGGAAATAATGCTTTATATCCTTCCCGTTCCATTGTTCCATGGGTGGAGAACACCCCTCATTACTGGAATTGTTGTTGGGTTCTATTTCAGGGTTTGTGAACTTATCTTGAAAATCAGGGGTTTGGTTGGCTATTCCATTCTGAGGTTCTAAATTCACCAAGTATTCAGGAAAAGCATAGCAAATTAGATCAACGCTGAAATGATATGGAATCATTTTTACCTGACCCTTTAAATAGGTATCAATAGTTTGGGAATATTTCCATAAAAAAAAAAAATAAAAGGAGCTCTTGTCCCCGCCCCATATTTCACGTTGTGTAGCAACCTTTCACACAGGTTGCTATATTTATTTTTTTTCTTTTTTTTAAAGATTTATTTATTTATGCATACAAGCACTGGGGTACAGGCCAGAGGTGTGGGGGTGGTGAGAGGATTCACCACAGAGAGCGGGGAGCAGAACAGGCAGATCAAGGAAGCACACTGCTGAGGGGAGCAGCGGGCATGGCAGGAGAGGTCTGCCGCACCATGTGGGTCCCCACCCTGGCCGGCAGCAGGGATCGAACTCGTGCTGCAGTGGTCGCGGTTCGCTTCATAGTGCGTTGCTTAACCCACTGCGCCACCAGGGGAGGCCCAGGTTGCTATATTTAATTGTGCACAGGAGTAGTGGTGATTCAGACACACTGAAATCTAAACAAACTTCCAACTGCAGCTACTCCCTCCCACCCCCTCAAGGAAGAATGTGAATTTCAGGTTCCCCCTCACTCACAGGTGCCAGGCCCAGCCCCTACTCTGAGTGGGCTCATGGGCCCCCTCTCCCTCCCTATCTTCTCCTTGTCCAGGGTCTTCTGTAACTTTGAAAATTAAAAACAAAAATGAAACAATAAACAAAAAAGCCTGTATTATTCTTATCTTCTTCCTCCAGCATCCCCATCCTAACCAGATGTCCACAATAAGATGAGTAGAGGCGACTCTCCCTTCTCAGATGAGTACGTGTGGACCATTTATCAAGAATAGTCACTCAGGGGCTGCAGTGTATTTGCAGGTGGTTTCTATCACTTTTCTGGACAGGTGGTAGGTGAGGAATAGACCGAGTGCCCATAAGCAAGCCACTGAATTAGTAGTCATTTTGAGCTTTGCTCTTGTAGCAGGCAGAATAATATCAATAGCTACCCAAAGATACCACACACCAGGCCCTGGAATCCTTAAATATGTATGTTGCAGAACTAAAGGAAATTAAGGTTAGATGTAGAATGGAGGTTGCTAAAAATTAGCTGACCATAAAATAGGAAACTTATTCTGAATTATCCGATTGACTCCAATGTAATAACAAAGGTTCTTAAAAATAGAAGAAGCAGAAAAGAATCATATAGGTGGAAGTCTGAGAAATATTTGGCCTCATATTTGCTAACTAGAAGCTAGAGGAAGATGAGCTAAGGAATACAGGTGGCCACTAGAACTGCAAGAAACATAGAAATGGATTTTCCTGTAGCGTCTCCAGAAAACAGGGCCCTGCTGCAGAGTAAATGACAATTGATCAGGCTTTTACACGGCTGGTCTCTGTGGCCCTCACCTGTGCCCTTGATTGTGCTAATGCAGCAGGTGCTTGGGAGTGTGACTATGGACACCTGGAGATGGTGTGGGCATGCGTGAGTGGGCCAAGCCTGGAGGCTGCAGCTATAAGGGTGGTGTCACTCTCACTCGGGATAGGAAAATGGCTATGGCAAAATGGCTACAAGAGGAGTGATTATAGAGAGGCAGGACCATGAGACAACACCGAAGAGAGAGAGAGCAAGGAGTAAAGATTTGCCAGGGACTGGGAGGCCCTGCCTTGCCAGCCTGCAGGCTTGCCCCACAAATGGCATAGAAAGAGCACTAAAGCCTGAAAAATCCACTGAGGGCTCCAGGATTCTCCTTTGCCCATTCTACCCAAATTGAAGAGAACCTGCCCTGTGCCTTGTTGGCACAACCTACCAGCACCTTAATTTTAGCCCAGTAAGAGTCATTTTAGTCTTCTGACCAACAAAACTACAAGATATTCTGTGTTGTTCCAAGCCAGCAAATTTGTACTGATTGATTACGGTAGCAATAACGTACACCTCTTGTCAATCATGCTGTTCAACAGTGACTAAGTACTGTTATGGGGCCATGTTCATGAATGGATTTTGTCAAGTTCATCCTAAAAGCCAAAACTAGAAAATTAGTAAAAACTGAATAATAAACACCTTTAAAGAGAGGTGATAAGACCTGCGATATCTTATTTAACATTATTTCATTAAAAGTGGTTTCATCTTAATCTTCATATGGAAGAATTTCTTCCCTGCTTTGATTTTCTAGACCTCACATCCTCACTCTGTAGAGAGAGAATATAAAGTTCTTAAAATTGTCTCCACTTACCTTATAAATCCTCGGGAGGAAGAGGTCTGTGGTGCCAGAAAGGGGCACAGAGCAAGTTCTCGATGATTCGGCCAGACAGGGTGAGGAAGAGTCCTGGAGCCCTCGGTGACTTTTTTAGTCTTTTATTGAGCCATTACATCAGAGGCAACCAGGTACATGGCAGGCAGGGGTGCCGGGGGCCAGGAGGCTGGCAGGACTTCACTCTCTCGGCTGCTTTGCTGCTTCTTCTCTTGTTCTCCTATTCTTCTCTCCGTCTCTGTCTCTCCCCAGCTCTGCTGCTCTCTGTTCTGCTGGTGTCCTCGTGACACCGCCCTTATACGCCCATGTCTAAGCCCAGCTGCACCCACTTGCGCATGCCCACTCAGGCGTGCCTGCAGCACCGCAGGTGTCCATCATCACACCAAAGGAGGGAGGGCGGAAAAGCTTGATCACTTTTTTCTAACCCTACAAGGTCAGATTATGTTTAGTAAAACTGTGGTGTTTTAGCAGCTTGGTGCTGGGACCTAGGAGATCTGAATTCTAATTTACCTTAGAGGTTGCAGAACTTAATTTTCCCATGGGGGTAAATTGAGGCACAGGGCAAGCGTAGATGATTCATATCAGCAATGGTGTCTGAAGTAGCAGCCAGGAGCATCCTGAGACTCTCTCATGGTGTGACTAATGTGAAGTAGTGGGTGAAGTGGCAGGATGGAGGTGGCACAGGAACACGGTTCAGGATGGTTCTGGGCAGACGGGTCAGGGAAGGAGAGTCTTGGAGCCCTCGGTGGCTTTTCATACTTTATTTTAGTGGAGGTGGCCAGGTACATGGCAGGCATGGGTGCTGGGGGGCTGGGAAGCTGGCAGGCCTCCCAGCCCCCAGCGCATCTCACCCTCTCGGCTGCTTCTCTCTCTGCTGCTGCTGCTCATCAGTACTCTTGTTGTTCTGTCTGTTGGTCGATCCTCGCAGTTCTGGCGTCCTCATGGTGCCGCCCATTTATGCCCGTGTCCAACAAAGGTGCGCCCACTTGCGCATGCCCACCCTAGAATGCTCGCAGCACCACAGGTGTCCATCATCAGTAGTGGGCGGGTGGAAATACCTGATCAGCCTTTACCCTACAGTGGGCTACTGGAGAGTTGGCGTCACATGACCAATTTCCCAATTCCATGTTCTGATTTTCCAGCTGATTACAGAGTTTACTATCCCTAAGCTATATACTAGGTATTCGTCCAGCTACTGGGAATAAAGATAATAATCATGACACAATCTCTAACTTTTAGGGGTTTAGTCTAAAGAGAGGAAAATAAATTGGTTGACATTTATATTACCATATGGTAAGTGAAATGATAGAAGGAACAGAAGCAATGACAAGATTAAAGTAATAAGACTGAAAAAAAAGTGATGAGAGCAAATCCATTCCTTCAAGGGGTCAAAGTCTCATGAGGAAGATAAGTAAGGTAGTAGTAAACAGGAAAGCAGACACAACCTCTACAGCTGAATTCTGAACAGGGGTGACCATAGGTTTTTGAACAATGGACTTCACAATCTATTTCAAAATGAAATGTTGTTTCATTTTTAAATGTTGAGGATTTAATATAACAGAAAATCATCAGTTATAAGTTAATAATAAATTTTTCCTAATATAAAACACTCAATTGTAAATTGTCAATTTTCTATTGGATAAACTTTTTACATCATTTTTTTAATATGGATTTTTAAAAAAGATTTATTTATAGCATACAAGAGCTGGGGTACAGGCCAGAGGCGCGGGAGGTGAGAGGATTCACCAGAGACAGAATGGGGAGCAGAACAGGCAGATCGACTGAGATACACTGCTGAGGGGAGCAGCAGGTGAGGCAGGAGAGGTCTGTTGCGCCATGTGGGTCCCTTCCCTGGCCAGGGGATAGAACTCACGCTTCACAGTGCAGCGCTCAACCTGCTGCGCCACCAGGAGGCCCTAACATGGATTCTTAATTCTTTTAGAAAACAAATGGTTTATCAAAAGTTGATCTATTTTTGCTGTTTAACCAGCTAAAGTGGTTAGCTAAATCTTCAATCACTGTTCAAAACATATGTATATGAAATGCCAAAAGAATAGCAATAAATAGCTGCGCTGAGAAATCAACATGTTTACTATCTTTAGAATTCCACAGTACTTTCCAATTATTGCTTCTTAAAATTAAAATAATTATTAGAAGTTTTTTTTTTAAAGATTTATTTATGTATACAAGAACTGGGGTACAGGCTAGAAGTGTGGGGGTGAGAGGATTCACCAGAGTGAGACAGAGTGAGAAACAGAACAGGCAGATCGACTGAAACACGCTGCTGAGGGGAGCAGTGGGCAAAGCAGGAGAGGTCTGCTGTGCCATGTGGTCCTCTCCCTGGCCAGGGATTGAACTTGTGCTGCAAAGGCTGCAGTTTGCTTCATAGTGCGGTGCTCAACCCACTGCGCCACCAGGGAGGCCCAATTATTAGAAGTTTTTTGATAGGGAGACGTCACAAGAGAAAAACAATTTACAATCCTTTATTAATTAACTCCACTCACATTGGAAATAACAATGATAAGAATTATTTTAAATTATTGAAATTTATCTAAATTTAAAATAATTCAAATATACAAAGACCAAAATAAATGATGCTTCCCTTTCCTATCCCCATCACGTCTGTATGTCCGTCTTTCTTCCAAAAGATAATTACTATTAGAAACTCCTCATGATTCCTTCCAGAGAATAAAATTATATGCATTAATTTTATATAAATAATGATGGGTAATAATAATAGTAATAAGAGTGCTAGATGAAGGGACCTATGTAACATTTATTAGATGTCAAATTGTTCTAGCAAATAGTTGCATTAATGTGCACTCCTGTTGACCACAGGAAGGAGGTTTTGAATGCACAGGTATAAAAAGAAATATGATTGTATCGACTCTAATGACCCTGATGTGTAAATGCTGTGTTACTCGTAGACTCCACCCACCCAAGCCTGCATTCAAAGACATTGCCGGTACAGGACAGAGAACTGTGTGGAGAACTTGGCCAGAATTTGTCAGAATGTTTCGAGTTTCATGTAAGGTGCCAAAAATGTCAGGATTACCTACAGGAAGGTAAATAATTATTTTCTTAGGATTTCAATAGTACTGTGATCAACTTTCAAAAAATCTCACTTTTACAAGCATCGTGGATTCATTTGCTCTCCTTTAAGGGCTTTTTTGTGTGCTCTTTTCCATCTGGGGGTGCTCAGTGCAGATTTATGAACTTTTTTATTGTTTTTAATTGACGTATGATACTATATTTGTTTCAGATGTACAATATAATGATTCAATATTTGCAGATATTGTGAAATGGTCACCACCATAAGTCCAGTCAACATCCATCTCATATAAGCTACCAGGTTTTTTTCTTATGACAACTTTAATGATCTATTCTCTTAGCAACTTTCAAATATGAAAGAATGTTATTAACTATAGTCATCACATTGTGTATTATCTCCTCAGGACTTATTTATCTTATAATCCAGTTCACTCACTTCACCTACCCCACCTCTGGAAACCAGTGCGTTTTCTATAATCTCTGAGCTTATTTTTTGTTTTGTTTTCAGATTCAACATGTGAGTGAGATTTTTTTTTTAAAAGGTTCATTCATACATACAAGAACTAGGGTACAGGCCAGAAGTGCAGGGGGTGAGAGGAGTCACAAGAGACAGAGTGGGAAGCAGAGCAGGCGGATCTACCGAAATACACTGCTGAGGTGAGCAGTGGGCAAGACGGGATAGGTCCTCCTTGCCATGTGGGTCACCTCCCTGGCCAGGGATGGAATTCATGCTGCAGTGGCTGCAGATAGCTTCATAGTGCTGCACCTTAACCCCTTGCGCCCCCAAGGAGGCCCTGTGAGTTTATGTGGTATTTGTCTTTCTCTGTCTGGCCCTTAGTACAGTTTCTTCAAGGTACATCCATGTTGTCACAAACGGCAAGATTTCCTTCTTTTTTATGACTGAGTAATTATCAGCAAGGCTATACAAGTTCCAATAACCCTGTTTCAGTTCACATGGGTTGTTGTGTAGTAACAGAGAGCTGCAGACTCTAGTTGCTTGTGAGCACAAAGCTTTGCTTCTCATTCTATGTGTCAGCTACAACTGAATGACAGCTCTGCTACACATCTCTTAGACAAAGCTTCAACCATATGGAGCAAAACCAGTTCCACTGTCTGGGGGAGAAAGCATGATAAATCTGAAAAGTTCTTTTTTTTTTTTTTAAAGATTCATTTATTTATGCATACAAGCACTGGGGTACAGGCCAAGAGGTGTATGTGGCGGGGGGGTGAGAGGATTCACCACAGACAGAGCGGGGAGCAGAACAGGCAGATCAACTGAAGTACACTGCTGAGGGGAGCGGCGGGCTCAGCAGGAGAGGTCTGCTGCGCCATGTGGGTGTGGGTTCCCCCCCCCCCCCCCCCCCGCCCCNGTACACTGCTGAGGGGAGCGGCGGGCTCAGCAGGAGAGGTCTGCTGCGCCATGTGGGTGTGGGTTCCCCCCCCCCCCCCGGCCGGCAGCAGGGATCGAACTCATGCCGCAGTGGCTGCGGTTTGCTTCATAGTGCGTTGCCCAACCCACTGCGCCACCAGGGAGACCCAAATCTGAAAAGTTCTTAAAGCCTTCTTGCAGAAGTGAGATACATGTCACTTTGAAGATGGCTGTGTTTGATTTCAAGGTGGAAGGGAAGTGCAATCCCCACCTCCCCACACCCCCTCCACTCTCCCACTTCCCCCCTCCCTACATCCTGAATGAGAAGAATCAGAACAACAGTGAGGAGCTTTGAGGACCTTTAGAAATAGTACAAAGATGAGAAAAAGGGACATCCACTACATCTGTAATTTATGCCAGTCCTGTGAACAGACACTTTACAATGCCATTTCAGTCATGTCTATTTTATCTAGCTGAAAACTTATTCAAGGTAAAAGGCCGGAATAGAAAGTATAAGGGATAGAACACAAACCCATAGCACCAAACTCCAAATTTCACAAACCTTTTCCTTTTCCATGTTACTTCCTTCTTTGCTAGAATGTCCTGCCATACCTGAACTACACATCAAGGAAGATGAGGCCCTTAAATTGGTCAATGTATCCAATCAGCAATATGCCCAGATTCTCCAGATGACACAGCAGCACTTGGATGACACCGAATACCTGATGCAGAAGATGAGAGAGAAGTGTGGGTGGGTGGCTGAACTGGCAAAGCAGACTCTAGGAACTGAGAAGATCTTAAATTCAGCGAAGGTGATGGAAAGATCCACGGACAGATATGGGGATTGCATGCACACACATGGACTCTGTTAATTTACTTAGAAATTGTATCTGAATTTAAAATCAAGCTGAGTGTGGATGTTCATATTTCTGTTGTGATTGTATTCAGTCTGACTTGATTATATGTAGTGCATTAATCTTTAGAAAACAAGAAATTCTGGAGGACTAAGATGACTTGGTGGCAGGTGTGCTAAGGTGACATAAGGCAGGGGTCCTATACTACCAAATCGCTAACATGGATATACGCAGTGGTATTCATTACAATAAACTTTCAAATTAATAACAAAAAAGGAGAGCAAATCTCTAAAGAAAATCAGGCATCGGCCCATCCTTGCTTAGTTTTTTTTCTTTTCTCCATCTTCCTCTCTTCACCCCCTTAAAAGCTTTACCTGAAGACACCCTTAATAAATCTTGCTCTAGGGTCTGTGTCTAGAGATTTGAACTTAGTGTTTCCTCTTTCCAACTAGTTTTGACCCATGGGTGCTTTGAGAAATTAGGTTAGTGTTACAACCAGTTCATTAAAAAATAAAAAACAAATGGACAAACAACAAACAAAAACAGATTACACTAGACTATGTTTCAATGTTTCATTTACTAAATCATATGCATATGTCATGGAACTTCCATTCCCATTGTGTGTATGTTTATGTGTGTATATAGGTGTGTATACAATCATGTAGGCACATGTGTTTGAGTGATAATATAAAATGTATTTATAACTGCATAGCAGTCAAAAGGTTTTGAAAGTTGCTCTCCAATCCTTGTTGACTCTTACTCTATCATTCTGTTAGATCATACCTTAAACAAGTAAAATAATTCAATGTATTTGATCATCTATACTAATAAAGACTTAGTTTAGTGAGGAAAAATTGTCTTGAATAAAATTTTAAGAAACATTTTAGCAGTGCTTTCAATCTTCAGAAAGGCACAATCAACATTTGTTTTTGTTGTTTGATATTTTCCATTCTGTGCTTCAATTTGCTCCCATTTTATTGTTTATGAGTAACACTAGCAGATTTATCTAAAATTCTTTACATTGATAACAAATATAGGTCTGTATAAAAACTTCCATGTAAAATAATGGTTTCCAGTATACATTGTTGTAATAATAAAGAGAGAGCACTATGTTTTAAGGTCATTTAATACCCTAAAAGATTATACTTTCTATACTATATAACATAAATATTATCTCCAAAACTTTCAGATGAGGCATAGAAAAATTAAACAACTTGTCTGAGATTACACAGCTAAAAGGTAGCAAAACTAGAATTTAAACTCAAGCAGTGTTTTTCCAGAATCAGTAGACTTAACCACTTGGCTAAACTACCTGTAATGTCACTTTTTCCAAACCAACTCTTATTTCATTGTGAAAGTTAAATGAAAATCCATAAAATAGTAAATGCTAAAGAGAAATCTTGTGTTTAAAAAACATACAAATTCTGGCAGGTGAACAAAGTTATTCTCAGTGGGCTGTTGTTACATGGGTGTTACCTTTATAATTATGTATTAAACCAGACATAAATGCTTTATGCAGTTTTTATGTTTGTTATAGTCACCAAAAGGAAAAGGGGGAAAGTTATATTAGTCACTCAAGAAATTACCAGTTTTTATTTGGCTGCCTAATATTTTCCTTTAAGTTTTTTGTTAAAAAATTTGAATTTATTGGAATCACTTTCAAAATAATTCCTTAAGTTTACATTCAGTTGCATGTCAGTACAGTCATGTTCAAATTATTAAAAAAAATCAAAGTATATGGATGTGAGACTTCATTAAGAAAGGAACTGACGTGTATTTCAGATGAACTGTTCTTATAAAATTTATACATACAACAATAAATTATAAATGGTTTCTTACTTTAATATTAGTGCTCACCAAATATTCCATGGGCTCACTCACATTTTCCAGAAGCTAAGTGTCTCCATAGAGCAAGCTCTACCCAATGCAATGTGAACAGAATTGACTACTTATTTTCAGACTGAGACAGTGAAGAGCCCATGTATGGTTACCCATTCTGTTTTCTCTGCTGGAGGCTCAATGCTGTATGTTTCATATGCTACGGCCATGAGATGAAGGTGCCTCTGTCAACCTGGGTACACTGTAGTGAACATATATGTAACAACGTAAATGTGTGTTGATGGAGTTAATGCAATGTTGAGGCTAATTTGCTACCTCAGCACAACTATCCTCAGTAATGTGGTGTTATTAAATTAATCCTAAATATACTCTGGACTTAGTCATCTTTTTCTGCATAATCTTTCTTATCAGATACTTTCAAGTGTCCATGAAGGAAACTTTTTCAATGAAGATGAAATGATCAGGCCTCCCTGATGGCACAAGGGGTTAAGCAATGCACTATGAAGCAAATCACAGCCACTGCAGCATGAGTTCAATCCCTGCCTCTGGCCAGGATGGGAACCCACATGGCACAGCAGACCTCTCCTGCCTTGCCCACTGCTCCTTTTAGCAGTGTATTTCAGTCAATCTGCCTGTTTTGTTCCCCACTTTGTCTCTGGTGAATCCTCTCACCCCCACACCTCTGGCCTGCACCCCAGTTCTTGTATGCATAAATAAATCTTTTAAAAAAAAGATGAAATGATAGACTTAAGCATTCTGCCTTCCCCCAATTTCATACTCAAGAGCCCTCTTGAAGAAAGTGCTGAGAGTTCTAACTTCATTAGTTATGTGATGACAAAAATTCTACAGCATTTAGGGAACATTTTTTTTTTAAGATTTATTAATTTATACATACAAGCACTGGGGTACAGGCCAGAGGTGTGGGGAGGGGGGTGAGAGGATTCACCACAGACAGCAGGGAGCAGAACAGGCAGATCAACAGAAGTACACTGCTGAGGGGAGCAGCGGGCACAGCAGGAGAGGTCTGCCGCACCATGTGGGTCCCCTCCCAGGCCGGCAGCAGGGATCGCACCATGTGGGTCCCCTCCCAGGCCGGCAGCAGGGATCGAACTCGTGCTGCAGTGGCTGCGCTTTGCTTCATAGTGCATTGCTCAACCCACTGCGCCACCAGGGAGGCCCCATTTAGGGAACATTTTAAAACTTGGTAAGCAGAGTGCCTGATAGGAATGTTTTGTTGAAGGTATAGAAGAGCCATAAAGGGAAAAAATAAAACTAGTTCTAACCTGGAAATGTCCAACCACATTAATAGTCAAAGACACAAAAACAAAAATAAGACAGCATTTTTTGCCTAGCAAATTAGCAAATTGAAAAATACAAAATTCTCATATGTGTGTGACAAAATGGGAATTCTCATAAGTTACTGGCAGAAGCATAAACTGCTTTTTGCAATTTCTGAAAGTTATTTGATTATGCATAAGAGCCATAAAATTTCTTTTTGATATAATAATTCCACTACTGGAATTGATCCTATAGAGTATCTAAATTTGATTAGAAGACTCCCATTCCAATAATTATGTTTGTAAAATGATTTAAAATCGTAAAATATTAAAAGGTAGTATAGTCTTAATGTCTAAAAACAAGAGAATGGTTAAGCATATTATAGATAGGGCCTCCCTGGTGGCGCAGTGGGTTAAGCAACGCACTATGAAGCAAACCGCAGCCACTGCAGCACGAGTTTGATCCCTGCTGCCGGCCAGGGAGG